>BMAW01023603.1:0-17146 GCA_019974015.1 Nephila pilipes | reverse complement strand
TTCCTGCTGTTACTGCGATTGACATACATCTACACATTTGTTGTTTTAAGGATCATTTAGATTGTTTCCATTTGACGTCGTCGACTGTCTCTATTTCAGCTGGCGGATCTAATGACGTGTCTGTAGTAGCTGGTATATTACTAGTTGTAATTTTATGCTGTTGCCATAGTTAGACAGAAGCCAGTTTTTGCGTCGGGGTAACAAGTAATCAGTAGTTACATACTGTGTTTCCATCTAATGTTCAACAATACTGAAGCATTCTGCCTATAATTTTGGAACATGTGATGAAATACAGCATTCGAAAAATAATATTTTTCGAATCGACAATGGAATATTATTCTCCTTTTCTTACCAATTTCGTCTTTAATTAATATATTTTTTCAATTTTGTATTTTTCTCAAATATATCAGGTGTAATCAAGAGTGATTGCTATAAATACATGAAATTCCACAGAACAAGTGAAGTATGTTTAAGAAACAATATCAACAGTTTGAGTGAGGAATGCTCTTGCAAACGGATTTCCAAATTGCATGAAAAAATCGTGCAATTAGATAATTAAATGTTTTATCTCGCCTCGTATGTTCCATACACCGTTCAGATTAATTCATGAAGGTGACGCTGAATCCCGTGTCCGAGTTCATAAGAGGAGGGCAAATGCGACCTGAAAAGTTTTCTCTGGGCCAGCAGATGGAGGGTTCAAAACATTCCTTTCGCTCAAGGTCAGCTACCTATTTTCCTGCCTAGCAGTAGAAAGAATGATCGGCCAAATTGATGACTCGGGATTCATGTTTTGGTTCATGTTTTCTGTACAAAACGATGTGATATATGTATATACTTACAGGGGGTGGACAAAAATATCGAAACACCTTGTAAAATGCATGTTTGAAAAGAAAGATCGATTTTAATGAAATATGTAGGTGGCGCTAGCGTTTTTGACTACTAACGCCACCTATACAACTTCGTAAATGTGCTAAACAGTTCAGTTGTTGTCGGAGTACTGTTATGTGAGGTTGTCATTGCATTATGTCAGAGTTAACAGACTTCGAACGTGGGCAAATTGTTGGAGCACGTATGGTAGGTGCTTCCGTAAGCAAGGTAGCCGAGGTGTTTAGTGTTTCAAGAGGTACTGTATCGAAGATTTATTCCGCATATTTGAAAAGCGGAAAAACATCATCTGCTAAATCACAGCGCGGACGAAAGTGTGTGCTGAGTGACAGACGATCATTAAGGGCAATTGTGACGAAAAATAAGAAGACCACAGCTGCAAAAGTGACTGCTGAAATGAATGTTGTGTTACAGAACCCTGTGAGTACCAAAACAATTAGAAGGGAGCTTCATAAACAGGGAATTTCTGGCCGTGCTGCAATTGAGAAGCCACTCATCAGTGATGCTAATGCCCGTAACAGGAAAAGGTGGTGTTTAAGTCATAAAGCCTGGACTATAGGGCAGTGGAAGCGTGTAATATGGTCTGACGAGTCTTCTTTCACATTGTTTCCCACTTCTGGCCGAGTTTACGTCTGGAGAACGCCATCTCAAGCCTATAATACAGACTGCTTGTTGCCAAGAGTGAAACATGGCGGGGGTTCTGTTAGGGTTTGGGCAGCCATATCGTGGTTCTCTGCTGGCCCCATGATAACTGTGTCAGGGAACATGACCGCCAAGACTTATGTGAACATTTTGGCAGATCAAGTTCATCCCATGGTACAAACTTTGTTCCCCGATGGTGATGGTGTCTTCCAAGACGACAAAGCCTCTGTTCACACAGCTCACATTGTCCAGGACTGGTTTTCTGAGCACGAGGAGGATTTGTCCCATCTCCCCTGGCCACCACAGTCACCAGACCTGAATATTATCGAACCTTTGTGGTCTACATTGAAATGGAAAGTGTGTTCTCGTTATCCCCCGCCAACATCGTTATCTGAACTTGCCACCGTTTTGCAGGAAGAATGGTATAATATTCCCTTGGCACACATACAGGAACTGTATTTATCCATTCCGAGAAGACTGCAAGCTGTTTTGGATGCCAACGGGTTTCCTACACCATATTAAGCAAAGAAACATGTTTTTTAAAAGGTGTTTCCATATTTTTGTCCAACCCCTGTATATATATGTGTGTGTGAGTGTGTGTATCAAGAGTTTACCCGTTTTTGACAGTTAATCAAATGATTAATTTTTTTACGATACAATATTTTCCTTTGGATGCAAATGAATTATATTTTTCCATTCACTACATTTATTACTTTGAACTACATTTATACATAGTATTAAGAACCAATTTTAACACTGAGCTTTTTTAAAGAAAATACACTAACATAATTAGTATAACAAAAAGAAACTCATATCAAATTCTCTGGTTCTCGGTGAAGATGCGCTCTTCCAGTGCGTGGATTGTGTCTTCCTTTCAGGATCATAAATAAAATACTTTGATTCGCCACATGTTATTATCTTTTCCAATAAGTTTGGTTCATTTTCAATGGCATTCAAAGTGTCAATATAAACATTTATAGGGAGCTATTTGTTGTTCGAACGTGAGAATTTCAGGCACACACATAGTTTTTTAAAATAGTTATTTTGTTGCATGGTAAAATGGTTATGAGAAATTTGCCTTGCGTATTCCTTGTCATTACCTATAGTCTCAGCAATCGCACTAATATTTAACCAACTGTCAGATCGAACCAAATTACTGATTGTTTCGATATTGTCATCCCTTTCCGATGTGAAATTGCGACTCGGGTGTGAATAAC
Organism: Nephila pilipes; assembly: GCA_019974015.1. NCBI lineage: Eukaryota > Metazoa > Arthropoda > Arachnida > Araneae > Nephilidae > Nephila > Nephila pilipes. The sequence continues at coordinate 14,402 of BMAW01023603.1, read as the reverse complement.
ATTCAATATAATCTCGGTCAGCTTTAAAATGCTTAAACCCCTCAAATACGCGTGTACACGAAAAACATTCATTGTCACACACTTCTTTCAACAAATTAGAAGTTTCAATACCGGTTCTTTCAAGTTTCAAGTGCCCATTTGGTGACCGGGTATGATAGAATAGTTCCACTGTAGCTCACGCGTGTCGTAAGAGAAGATCCAAGGTCTGGGGATATAGTCGGGTACCCTTTCTCTGGGAAATATACCAGAGTACCTCAAGGACTTGCCTTCTCTTGGTAAGAATAGACATCATGACCTCAAGACACTCTGGTGATCTTTTTCTTTCTCATGGGATTTACTGTTCATGGTAAGCACAGGTGACACACCTCCGGATCACCCTAGGGATCCTTCTCTAGTTTCGACCCTGCTTCTTGTCAACCAATTTTTGTCTTTTTACAATTATTTTCACACGTCTAGACCCCAGTTACATCTTGTTTGGCTCAGCATAGCCTCATCTAGTTCTTGCGCCAAAAACTTTCTCTTTCATTCCCTCAATCAAGTTTCAAGTGAAATTTCAAAACAATTTGTTGCTTACTTATCACTTTTCCTTAGAGACAAAAAAAAGTACTCTAATGGGAACGAAGGCTACAGATATACAGACTTGTTCACAGAAGCGAGAGGTACTGTATTCGAAAGAGAAGGTTTCACGCTAAACAGTTGTCAGAAGCTAGAGTTCGATTTTTCCTCATTGGCAGCGTCAGTCTCGTTATATAATATCCAATCCTGATAAATTGAACTTTCTTATATTTTCAAGAAAATGTATATGTTCCTACTTGTATCCATTTCTACACGTAAATGATAAATTGTTAAATTATTTATACTTTTTTTAAAGTTACTAATTTTCTTGTGACATTTCTCAGAGTTGCAATTATCATCTGTCTTATAAAGCCTTTCTTAATGTATAAATTTTATAAAGTGCGTGAGATATTTATTTTTCGAAAATTATGCATAGTTTTTAAAACAAAATTATGCATAATTTTGTACTGCTAATCCTATTAATTCTGTCCATTCTTAATTATTTCAGAGGCGATTGACATATGTAGTTGAAATTTTGCCCAATTCTTAGATAATACATTAAAAGTAAAATTTTATACCACCCTTCGACAAAGGTAGATTTATTTTTTTAGAAGAAAGCATATATTGGTATAAAGGGTGGTGATTTTGTTGAGTATTTCTTCTGTAATATTATAAATTACTCTTCACATCTTAGAACTTATTCTTTATATGACATAAATGAGTATAAGTCAGTTAGAAAGTAATATAAATTAACTAATTTTCCAAACAAGCTTTGCAATGCCTTTTGTAACTTTCGACTTTTAAATGCAAAATATTATAAAGAGAATAATGAGTATTCCAATATTTATTTAATTTTATTAGAGGCATAGTGAACTTTATTTCAATGTTATAATTATGAATATAATACTTAACAAGTAGTTTTATATAATGAATTCTAAATTATTGCTAATTGCTACCTTCTATCATTATCTCCACTACCGTTACAGATTTTAAAATCAAATTATTTATTAATCTAATGAAAAATTTGGGAAATAAGTAATCACTTTTATTTTATTATTATATGAATTAAATGTGATACGAATTCAATAATTTAAATAGATTTTCCTTTCATGAAAAGTATTTCAAAATTTCTCCACAATATTTACAAAAATTGTAATTTTAACTTTCATTGTCATTCATAATATTATTAATCCTTACGAATTTATATGTAATTAAATACAATTTTATTAAACAAGAATGAAAAATTTCTACATTTACAGAATGTTTGTGATAAATAATATTTCTTCTTCATTAACAGAATGAATTGTGATTTTAATAAATTTATGTTGCATATTTATCGTTATTAAAACTTTTAAAAACCAATTGATCTGAACAACCGTTTAACAGATGAAAGATGAAAAATGAAATTTTTTTTAGTAATGGTAGATCAAAAATATTTTTGAATTATTTGTCAATATCCAATACGTAGAAAGGTCCATTTGTATTACCATGCCTTTAGCTGATGTAATTTTAGAAATCTAATCAAATGAATCTTGACTCTTCCCTTCATAAGATTATAAATTATGTAGCAACTTAAAATTAAACGCATTTGTTAATGATAAAATTATTGATTCCTATATTCAACGAAGTGACATGTATAATACTCAGTAGATGAAACAGTGTTTCCGAATTCAGAACGGAATATCTATAATTTATATTTCGAATAAATTTAGAGTTAATTATTAGGGACTATACATATTATTGAGAATTAAGTGGAACATTATTTATAAATGAGTTATTTTTGACTGAAGCAACTAAATAAAAGTTGAATTTGTAGACTTTTTTTTACTAGGCCCTTTAAAATTAGTACAGTTGCTTATAACTACATTATATTGAAAATAAGCTCAATTCTGCATGTAATATTTTTCTATTGGTTGTGTGCTAAAATGCTAAAAGAGAATGAAAAGTGTTTTCTTTAAAGGAATGTAATTTACTTGAATTTCAGGACGCAAAAGGACTAAAAGTTCATAAGTGAAAATAACTTTTTAAGGAATTTTTAAATTAAAGAACTAAATATGTCACACGTTATCTTACTGTTAGTGGCCGTGATAACCTAATGATCATGATCCCGGATTCGCAGTTGATGTTGTTTTTGTTGAGTCGTGGGTATGAGCTCTGATGCCACTAAAGCCCCGCCGTGTAGCGGGTATGATTGCATTTGAACTATGGTCGAGGTTCCAAGTCCTCTCATTAGCATGGTGTGGAAGATTTGAGAGAGGGGTACTAGCTCGGGTGTATCATCGTCACTTTATAATATAGTTTTGGTGACCACGTGACTTTCAGTTTTAAGTTAGAACTATTCGATTTGGTTTTCTGCATAGATCTCTCCTCACGGATTTTTATTTAGAAAATTTATTTATTTTTGTTTTCTATTCATTTACTTTTTAATTGTTCGTGTTTGTAATCGGAAAAAAAATCAACTTTTTTCCTGTATTTTGTAGTTTGTAAATGCAAACAGAAAGCTTGTAGATCTTTATGGTAATATATCAGAATAAGTGTATCAAAGCATTTATTAAGTAGAAAATACTGAGAATTGATGAATTATTCTCAAAATAATATACAGGATTGAGGGTCTCCACCGACATTAAGAGAAAGTTTTTGAATTATTTTAATGTTACAGACGTTTTCATAAATATATTCTCATTCACTTTTTACAGTCTTAAATATGATGTATTATATCAACACACGGACATTGATGTCAAATTATCAACATGTGTGCTAAAATACCGCCGTGTAGTAGGGCTGATGCATGTTAAATCGGTCAAGGTCTCAAGTCTTTCCGTTGGAGCGTTGTTTGAAGCAGTGCATACCATTTCGAGTGTCGTCCTGGTCATTTGACCAAAGTTCCTAATTACGTGGTAGCTCGCCAATAGCCCTCAAGCTGCTTCTCAGACATTAATAAACAATAACATCATAATTCATATACATTATAGGTAATTTATAACTCAAATATGACAAAGAAATTTTGATTAGCTTGAATATTTTTAAAAATCTCATAATATCACTGATTTATATTTCCTGACTGACACATTAAATTTATCTAAGATTTTGAAGGATCTACTATGTTACGGAAGACATTTGTTTTCTCTTCTAATTGGTTTACTCAAATACATAATTTGTAAAAGATGCACATTATAATATTCAGTTTTCTACATAAACAAGAATCTCAACAAAGCGAGTCATGTTATATTCTTAGTAATAACATATTTACTTCTAGCCAGGTTTTTTTTATCTTAGTGATGTATAAAAATATCTATATCTATTAAAGTAGGATGTCTGAATTTTTATTTAATTTTTTTCAGTTATTCCTAAGATGCAGCAAACGCTCACATGAGACTTTAATTAAACTTTCTATTTTAATCAATGAATTAATTTGCAAAGTTTCACATTTAGAGGTCTAACAAACGTAAGCCTTACTTGAGATAATTATAATGTTAATTAACAGAAATGATAAATTAAAAACAAGATGCAATTAAAAGATCTCTCAAAATGTGAAATTACCTTTAGTCTAAGCTCTTCGTGATCCAAGTAGAGTCGTTGTTAATCCGAAAGATATTCCGTGATATTTTCATAATAGGATGAAGTGTAATTAATCTTTTGTTCACAATCATCTTGTTTGTTTCTGATTGCATTTTAAGACATCATTATCCCTAACACGAGGGATGTCCACAAAATAAGAGAATTGAGTTTCTAATGCTCAAAGAGAGTATTTTTCATCAAATTTGGTTGAACAGTTTTGCAAATCAAAATCTTGGAAGTCGAATGCGACTTCGTTTGTCTCAATCAGTTGATAACTCCTGCTATAATACAGTGTTGAAATCAATGTCTCGATTCCAAATCTTACCAGTTGCATTTGCAGAGCATAATCAAATTTCTTCTCACGAAGGGATTCGCACCATTCCAGATTTTTAAAGAAATGACAATTATTTACCGAAATGGTGTTAGAACTGTACAAATGTATACAAGTAGGGTCGCAAGTTTTAAGGTGCAGATCGCACTCAAAACCATTGTTTCGGCCCGATAATTAAAGTCAATGTCTTTGGATACAATAAGAATATTTTCTTCGTTGAATTTTGCGCCAGGGGAAGCAACTAATGCAAAATAATATTGAGAGAACGTAAAAATTACAGAGAGCAATACAGACAAAATGAGGAGAATATGAATAGAAAGAATGTTTTTGTTCTAAGACAATGCACGTACTCACACAGCTAACGCCATACAGCAACCTTGGGGTCCATCCGGTTGCAATAACATCAACTCTGATTTGGCACCTTTAGATTTCTATCTTTGCAGTTTTCTGGAGTAGTTTATGTGAAAAAAAATAGTTTCCAACCATCCATAAAGTACAGAGTGTCATCATACTATGTACGAAAAGGTAGAGGGAAATTTTAATGAAGGTACAGGATATTCCTAGGCTCAGGAAATAATTTGAGAAGTTTGCCTCAAAAAGTATTGTTTGCTGTACGTTTAAGAATTTGTAAATTTTTCAAAAATGTATTACAATTTCGTCGATTTTCAAGGAATGAAGTATTCTTACTTTGTGGACAACTCTCGAATGTAAGAATTTAGTTCTCTTCACTTTTAGTTAATTATGTATGCAACTTTAGTTAATAAATGTGTGTTCACTGGAAAAAGAATAATCGATAAAATAAAATAAAATAATATTCAAAGAATCAGTAAAAGTAGCAGCCAAATTTATAGCATTTTAAAATGAGTTCATACATGAGATAATGAATAAATTATCACAAATAAATCAATAATCGTTGTTACACGTATCATATAGTTAAAATTTGAAACGATTTCATTCAAGAAAAAATTACAATAAGATATAATTTCTGCTAAACTTTTATGTTACAGTTTCTACATAAGTAATTCTTAAGGATTCTGATTTATATATAAATGAAATTCTTTATCATTCAGATGTTCAGTATGGTAAAAGAAATTATTTTTCTACTCCATTTCTGTGAAAGATAATATGATTCATTTTGTCTAGCCAATTTTAAGATATATATTCTATAAAGTAAGTATCGATCATATGATAACCATTATTTCGTGAATAAAACAATGATTTATGATTGCTTTTATTTTAGTGTATCGTAAGCGTTAAGAAAAAGAAAAATATGTATTCCAATAATAATAAATACTTTCATCATTTGTAAACCCATCAAATATAAAACAAATGCATATAAAAATACTCGTCGTGATATTCACTTCTCACATAGACAGAAAATGATACTGTCTCTCTTTGAAACGGCATATCAGTTGCAGAAATATGTGCGACACTTTAAATTATCTCAACACATCAAGTTTTATTATTAATAAAAAGGTACATACTGAGTTAAAATCGTTTCAAAAACACCTCGAATTTATTTTAAAAAATGATTCATTTAGATAATAAATTACTTTTCCCCAAAACCGGAATGCATTCTTAAATTATCAATATTTGAAAAAAGAAAATTGATATGGTTTTTAAAGATAAATATTGATTTATTGTTTATTGGCATCGTTATTAGAAACAACACAGGGTCTATTGACGTCGGACCTCGTAATTCTGAACCATAATCAAATGACGAGGACGAAATCTGAGCTAGTCCCTCACTCTCCGAACTTATAAGCCACGTCAAAGCGAGTTCTTTGAGATTTTATAAACTTAATGTGCAACAATTACATTGCTCGATGGGTCTTAAAGTATGGAACCTGGACATGATCCCATGATTCAAAAGAAGTACAATGACTACTCGGTTCAGTCGGCTGACTAGAAATATTGGAGACGGATCTAACAGTTTAAAATATCAGTAAATTTCGAGGATGAAAGTTATAAATTAATACTGCTCCCTCCTAACTTCCACATCACCCAAGATGGTGACTTGAGACTCAGTGTTCCAATTAGCGAGCAGCAGACAACATTATACCACATGATATATCTGTAGTGGTTCAAAACTCAAAAACGCGAGAAACTGAAGCATAAAAGGGAATGAAAATTATAATCATTGAAAAATATGGCCTTAATATAATCAAAGGAAAGTCGTAATCAAGAATTTAAGTATTTTCTGCAAATCTGTAATATTATAAATATACCCTTATATTACTTAAGTAACTTACCTCAAACTTAGACTTTTCAGGGAATAATGTAATTCTTTTAGTAAACATTACATCATTAAGATAACTATCTCTAAATGAAGTTTTATCTTATATTTTAATTATAATAGTTATTAAGTGAATTTATAATATAATACTAACAAAAACTTGAAAAAGATACTTAATTATTTTGAGGTTCATGATAATTATGCTATTGAAACTTTTTTTCTTACATGCTTTGCTGACACATGTTTTAATCAATGAATTTTAACTTATTAAATTAAGAATAAAATTATATTTTTAAAATTTTCAATAAGAAATAATTTAATATTTTTTGCTTGTTTTGTATGAAAGAATCTTTGTTTTATAGAATTGTAATACTTAATTTTTTGTTGTTGTAACTACATTTATGAATTATATAAACTTATAATGCGAGGTTAAGTCAAAAATTACTTACATTTTTCGTTCTACAACTTTATTAAATAAAGATAGTTGGCACCCGCATGCGCATGTGTGGAGATGGCATGTCTGTGATTACGTGAGAGGAATTTCATCACCATCGTGTCAGTTGTCGTCTAGCTACAATAGCGTAATCATGTAAAATTCTCTATCAGATTTCACCAAAGAGGAGCAAGAGGGAGTGAAGTCAGAGAGTATGAAAAGTGCTAAAATTCACCGGAAACTTTTGTCATTGTATGGAAAAAGTGATTTATCTCATAAAAACGTTTTGTGTGTGTGTTTGCCTGGATCAAAACGTTTAAAAGTGGCAAACGAGCGTAACACAAAATGAGAAAGCAGGGCATACATCAACCTCAACCACTGACGACCATATTCAGCAAGCTCTAGAGATAATTGCAGCGACGCTCTTCTACAACAACGTTAGAAGTTAAAAGGCCTTACTCAACCAGCCCGAGGAGATATCTTTTCGCCCTGATTGGTAGGCCAGTCGACTTCGGACCCCTTGGTCCAGGGTTCGAATCTACGCTACCGCTTCGCGACCGCCAAAAGTGGTGACTTCGGACAAGAACGCTAGATGGCAGCACGGCTGCCTGTACCTACTGATTGCATATGCCCCGACGATCGCCGTAGTGGTGACTCAGGGCTTGAGCACTAGGTGGCAGCACGGCCTATACCTACTGTTTGCATATGTTCCGATGCAAAAACACTTGTCTCTGTTGTCTTAAGACAAGCGCGTGCAACTCACTGCTAGTGATATTCCGGTTCTGGCGCACGTTTCGGCGCCTTCTGAACAAAATGGCGCACGTTTCGGCACCTTCTGACAAAAACCTTCTGAACAAAATACCAACGTTTATCTCCATTCCGTATCATCACGCTGCGTTGATACTGGAGGGGGAGTATTGCAGCGACGCTCTTCAACGTTAGAAGTTAAAAGGCCTTACTCAACTAGCCCGAGGAGATATCTTTTCGGCCTGATTGGTAGGCCCGTCGACTTCGGACCCCTTGGTCCAGGGTTCGAATCTACGCTACCGCTTCGCGACCGCCACATAATTACAACAGATGGGAGATTTCAGCTTTGGTAGAACATCCTCTCTATAGCCCAAATATCACTTCCTCGTATTTTAATCTCTGGACCGCTCAAAGCAGCTTCGAGAGTCGTCGATTTGCCTCAGGTATGGACGTTCGAGAAGAGGCAGAAGAGTGGCTTCACGATCCACCAAAAACCTTCCATCAGGAAGAAATACGGAAGCTTGTGGCTTACTGGATCAAGTACATTGCTTAAAGTGGAGAATATATCGAAAAATAAATGTATATTTTGTACACATATTTTTGTTGAATAAAGTTGTAAGACGAAAAGTGTAAGTAATTTTTGACTTACCCACCTTATTATTAAAATACTTACTTTACTCTAAAAGAGTTTAATTATTTTATGTTCTTTAGCTTTATTGAGGATAATAATTAACAAATATGTGACATTGGTCTATTCGCGGTTTCTTTCCACTAACCTTGGGGACTTTTAATTAAGATTGATTGTTTTTGCTAAACAACCTTTGCCCAACCAAAAATGAAACGTGAATATGTAGATAGAAAGCAGGTAGAAATGAAGTGAAGCGGGAGAGTTAGGAAATATATAAACTCCGACCGAAAGTCACGAAGGAGAGGTTGAAGGAGAAGTGGAAAGAGGCTGAAGGAGAAGTGGAAAGAGGCTAAAGTAGAAGAGGTAAGAGAGGTTGAAGGAGGAGTTGAAAGAGGTGGAAAGAGAGGTTGAAGGAGGAGTTGAAAGAGATAGAAAGAGAGGTTGAAGTGGATGATTAGAGTAAATGTGGCGTGATTCAAGAGATTTAATTATTACTGTTTTCAACAGTTGATCCAGAGTCTGAGTTGTAGTCAGTCGAAGAAGAATTAGTGGTAAGTGTCTGTTAGATTACTATTGGTAGGTTGAATTAGGTTAATAGAATTCTTAACCGGGAGAGCATAAATAATTGTTGTTATACTAATTAGAAGTTAATAAATTCCATAAATATTTTCTAGTGTCACTTTGATTATTGTGTCTTAGTGTTTAATAATTGAGTTAGTTATGGCACAAGAGGCAGCCCGGAACGGGCAGGCGTCACAAATACTAAAAGAAAAAAATTGATTACAACTTATTGAATACACAGCTTTTAGCATTTTCATACGAACACTTATTTACTAAACTTTTTTTAAACTTTTTAAGTACTTTTTAAGAACTGAATAAAATTTCAAAAAACTTAGGTGTTATGCATATTTCAATTGAGTTATGCATTCATAAGGAATACTTATTTCTTTTAAGGAATTAAAATTTCAATTTACTATTACAATAGTCAACAATGTTTGAAAAATCTTTTTTTTTTTTTCGTTATATTTCTCTCGAATTCTATATTAAAGATACCAGTGTTCTCTAAACATAAGAAATGGCGCATAGTATAATTTAAATTAAAGTGTTTATGTTTTCATTGTATTTCAAAAGGTTAAATTAAAAAAAAAAGCTTTCATGTCGAAAAAATACACTCTTAATAAGTTGAGAAGCTAATGTTTTATTATTAAATCTCCTAAAAATAAGAACCCACACAAAAAAAAAAAAATGTAAAAATAAAAATACTACTCCCTAGAGAAAAGATACTTTTAGTCAGTTGCGAAACCAATTTTTTAATATTGTAACTCCTAAAATATTAATCCATGAGAAAAACGGAAAGATAATTGAAGATTAAAAAAAGAATTATCTTCTTGCAGGTCTTCATTCTGAAAAGATATAACATATTTTCTTAAAAAAAAAGGAAATGCTGTTAAAAAGTTAATATAATACCATCGCTATTTTGGTTATTCTTATAAACATTTTTAGGAATGAACAATTCAATTTCTAGAGCAAAAAAAGCTATTTTCGAGCCAGCAGTTTACAAAACGCAATGCTTACAATAAACAAGTACAAAATACAAAAACAGGATTATAAATTCTGATAATATTTTCCTCGAAATAGATCGGAATGATGCTCTTTAAATTACATTAAAAGAGAAAATTGAATAATTTTCAAAAATATGAATAAAAGTAACCATTGGAAATGCTTCTCTCTTCAAGGAAAAACCCTGCAGATAAAAACATTCGAAAAAGTGGTAGTTTAAAATAAATGGATTCCCATAATCCAGCTTAAAGCCTGACAGTTGCATAGAAAAGGTGGAAGACGCTTAAAGAAATGCAAGAATAGAAAGGGAAAAAAGTTCTTTACTTGTCTTGGATATCTGCATTCTATTTCTATAGCCGTGAATTGCAGAGCATTGTTTTGTTTTCATTCTTTTTCGTGAAGCAACGGTTAAACTTTGGCGAAAAATGGTCTTATTGGTGTTTTTAGAGCTTATAAAGTATCGATTTCTGGCGACTTTTTAAATTTTTTTTTCGAAAAGAAGCGAAATAATAGGATATAGGCAAGGTATACATATATATATGCTTCCCCCCCCCATCTTAAAGTATTGAAAGACAAACATGCATTTTGTTCTTTTATCTAATGTATTTATGATTGCTTTGAAAAGAAACTTTATCCACCCAAGGGGCTATTGTTTCAGTTGGATCCCTTTTAGCATACCAGATCATTTTTCAATTTTTTATCATTTGCTTTAATTTTAATTATATTTAGCTTAAATATATTCAATTTTAATAATTCATCATTTTCTATAATTTTAATAACGAAAAAGTATGTATAATATTGCCCATTTCTCGATATTTCATCACTTACTTTAATTATTTTATATTTAATTGAGTAATTTAATAATATTTATAAGAATAGCATACTTTGAGTGACTAAATATTTTCTGCATTGAACTTTTTGATGACTGTTTTGAAAATCGACTTAACGTAGGAGATATCTATGTTATACAACAATATATATATATATATATCAGATCATGACACAAACAGTAATAAAATTAGAATACTTCACTGTATTGTCAGAAATGTTATAAACGACATTAAAAAAATAAAAAAAATAAAAAAATAAAAAAACGATTTCTAAAGTAAGTTTTATTATAAATGACAGAAGAATGTTTCAAAAAATATTTAGAACTTTTTACAAAAGGGTTTCGATTAAGCATAAAAGCATTTAAAACGGGGAGGAAAAAAAAAACTATTTTACTCTTTCTAAATGAAATATTGATTTAGAATAAAGTTTTTGGCCTTTGTTATTCAATGTTTAATGAAAAATAAATCTGTACAATTCGGTTTCATTTACTTATTCAAAAAATGGAAATAATATTCATTGGTAATATTGAATTGGATTGGAGCCAAAAAATTAACTGAAAATGCCATTTTCTTTGATACCTTAAAATGCTGATACTTTTGGCTTTTCTCCAAATTTAGAGCGATAAATCTATCTGTAACCAAATGTGCATTATGTTTATTGTTTTGATTCTTAATAACTGATCTAGGAGTCCATTCTCACTTTGTCTGAAATAATAAAAAAAAAAAAAAAAGATCAAACTGTTTTCTTACAGAACTTGTAAAGAAAGAAGTTGGAAGTATCTACGTTATAAATCATATAAAAGCGAAATCCAAATGTAATTAAGGTTAAAGATGAATCATACATAATGATTGCAGTTATTTCTGCATCATATATGTTCTCGTATGGTCCTTTTTTTAGCATGATTATTTTTATGCATTTTAAATAAGAGTGATTACATAGTTTTATGCATTTTAAATAAGATTATATAGTTAAATATTCTTTAATATTGATTTAATTTACCTTTTAATGCAATTCGAAGGTATCAGGTTCAATGCTGTTTTATTTCCCACTTTTATTAATATGCACATTGTTGTGAAAGTACACTCATCCTCATAAGAATTTCTTTACCAAAAAGTAAGAGTGTGATTGTAACGTGGCCCAACTGGGTACTAAAACCTCCATTTATTTGTAATTTCCCTTACAATAAATGATTATTTTGCTTTGATTTGTAATCACTTACTTACATCAACATTGTTCTTTTGCATGTAAAATTTCGTTTTATTCTGATGACTCTTTCTTGAAGAGCAAATTTTTATGGCAATGAGTGTTTTTAAAATAGGCTTAAGGCTCCGGTCCAGCGGCCATTTTGATTTCGTAAACTTAATGTTAATCCTATAGGATTCCTACTACAGTTCTAAAATCTATATATCTTTTTTTTTTGTATTAAAATGTTATGAAATGAATCTAAAACGAAATGATCAAAAAATAATGAAGGTTTCTGTGGAATTGCATTTTCTCTTCTATTTTAAAAATATTTTAGAATATTTTTTTTAAAGATTAGAAAAAATATAATTCTACAGATACCTTCATTATTTTTTGTTCTTTTTTTTTATTCAAATTGATAATGTAGTAAAGATTTGAGAACGGTAGTAGTAGATATTCCATAGGATTAACATTACTTTCATTTGCTGGTAAACGGGAGCCTTAACATTTGCTTTGAAACAATATGTTTCATAAACGTACATTTTTTCATAACAAAATGCACAACAGTTTCTTTTATATAGAGTAGCATTTCATCGATTCTTAAATATTACTTTCAAATATAAATCTCTTTAAAAACCCTGATTATTTCTATATTGATTGCATTTATAATTTTAAGCAATAATTGGTACAAAGTTTTTTGATGTAAATGTCTAAATATCGTTTGAAACAAGATGAATTATTTTGATTTTATGGAGTAACTAATTTTGATTTAAAGGAATTATTAGCATATTAATATCATATATAATAAACATAAATTCTTCGATTTTTTCCCCTTTATAATATTTCAAATCATTCTTATCAGTACTTTTATTAGCTCTATAACACATTAAATATAATAAGAAAGTGTAAAATAGCAAAAATATGTAATCATATGCTTATAATTTTTTTCCAAGTTCTCTAAGTGATTGTGATTGTTTATTAAGGTTGCATTGAGAAGCAGCATGAGGACTATTGGTGACGGACATCGTAAGTTTGAGCCTCAGTCAAGTGACGAGTATGTCACTTGAGCTGTTACATCCTTCCCCCTACTTCCATACCATGCCAACGGAAGGACTCAGAATCTCATCCATATTTAACTCGCATCAGCTCAGGTGCTTGGAAGACTAAATGTGACATCAGGAATTAAACTCGAGACTTGACGAAAACATTGCTAGCCAAGACGAAAACTAGGCAACCACGTCCACTCAAATTCATTAAAGACCTTTCAGGTGACTCATGTATTTCAAAGATACTCAATAGAAAGACAAAAACTTAAGCATACGACAATTGAGTAAACAAATAGAGTAAACAAATGATAAGCATTGATAACGATTGAGTAAACAAATAGAGTAAACAAATGATAAGCATTGATAACGATTGAGTAAACAAATGATAACCATTTGAAACTGAGTATTATCAAACAGATATTACATCTATCTGTTTCAAAATGGTCAAATCGTGAAATATAAAGAATTATTACAAAAGTTACTTTAACTTCCGAATTAGTTATCAGTCATCTATATATCTTTTTTTACCTGAAATTGTATAACGTTGACTTAATCTTTACTCTTATTTTTTGGGAAAAAAAATAATATTTTTGTTTTTAAAAAAAATAGTACATTTAAATTTATTTTTACACTGTTTTGCTTTAACACGAATTAGAAAAAAAGTATGATTATCTTATTACACGACTTTTTCCGATTTAACACAATCGATTCAATTTCTAAGAAAAATTTTCTTTAATTTTAATTTTATAACTGCTACATTAGAATCGAGGAATGTAATGTGATTTCTATTTGTGAGAATACCTCGAATTTTATAACCTCAATGTGAAATTTTGTCTGCGTTGTCTGCACTGTATTCAATGTGAAAACACCTGCGACACTTGTTTTGATTTGACTGAAACGTTTCAGACATATCAAAATAAAAAGGTAAAATTATTTAAGCAAACGGTTTCCCCTCAACTGGAAGAACAATGAGAGCACGCGAGCGAGACAACGTTTAAATCTTTATTATTATTATTATTTTAATCCGCGTTTTGGTCACATGTTCAACGAGACAGGTGGAACATACATTTTTTTTTTCATTATTAATTTTGCGTAAAAGTCAATTAATAGTAAGTTATATTTTTTAAAATTTTCTTTTATTAATAACAACTGAAATATTTTTCAATAACTGTTACATATTGTCACATAATTTATATATATCTAAAGCAAAAATATACTGTTTTATTTTTCCTGATGACTTAATGCTGAAATTAATCTTCTATTTTTTACAATTACATTGTATTTCTTTCACGAAT
>BMAW01023593.1:0-16284 GCA_019974015.1 Nephila pilipes | reverse complement strand
AAATCTATAATTGTATTCTTGTTTCAAAATCTTTTAGTTCAAAATCATTTTAGAATTAAATATTTTTCGGTTTTTTCTTATTATATCGACTAGGTTTAAAAAATAAGTGGATTCTCATCACATTTTGGAATCAAAATATTAATTACGTTTATATTTATGTTAGCTGCCAGATTCGCGAAATACTACAAATGTCAATGAAGTAATTATAGACGTGCATTATAGAAAATAAAACTTTTAAATATAAATGAATAATATTATATATCAATTCTAAGGAATTCCACAGAAATTCAGATGAATATTTTCAAACTGGGATAACTCCTTCGAATCTTCAAAGACATTCTTTTTATCCATAATAGCGAGACAAAAAAGATCATTTTGAAATAAATCAGAAATGTTTCTGACACTAAACATTTGAAAAATGTTACTTATGTCTGATTAGTTTTATAAATTCTGAATTTAAGTTATGTTTCATCGATTTTAAACTAATGTGAAATAATGTTTTGATGAATGTAAACTTTAAGAAAATATGACAGATTGTTTTCGGAATTATTTTTCATCAAACTGATTGATGTCAAAATTCTTATTATTTTACCTTATATGCAGATTTAATTAATAACAAAAAAGTGTAAGATATTGTTTTGTCCTTCTAATCAGTAAAACATTTTGCTCTTTCATAGCGTTTGAAAAACCAAAATTTAATACTACAAGTATATTTATGATCTAAGATTAAAGTTTTATTGAAAAGAGGTATTCAAATAAACTAAACTCCTTTTCAGTCGGATGAAAATGATCAGTATCAGAAAATCGGTAAAAGTTTCAAGAGTAAAACACAATAAATTTATAAAAGTCGAATGATTGTATATATACAAACATACATTCATATATATATATATATATATATATATATATATATATATGAGGGGAGTAAAAATTTGAAAACATGGTCTCGCATAAAAATAATTTTATTTTCTAATTTTTCCCATTCTATAACCAATTAATGAACAGTTCATCCTTATTTGCTGATACAATTCTAAATTATCCTTTAATTTATGCGATCACACGCTCATAAAATCTGTTGAATCAACTTTTCCCATGGTCACAAATCAGTGGGAAATAATTCCTACTAGACCAATGAAGGCCATCAAAGTCCCACAGAATCTCTTCAACTACTAACGCGTGAGTACCACGTGACCTGAAGAAATCTCTCCATGTCGAAGGCACGGTAAAATTCTCTCTCTTCTGCTGTAACCAAGGGCGACGAAGTACGTCTTTGGGGTTCTTTCTCTTTCTCTTCGGCCATGTAGACTGACACTATGCAGATGATCTTAAAATAAATCTAAAATGGTCTATCTCTCAAGGAAAAGAAAAAATAGACTACAGTCATTTTTTCTATAGTGATTATTACCGATATGACTTCTGTTGTCCATGATATTGATCCTTTAAAATTAGTGCATTACATATATATATATATATATATATATATATATATATATATATGAAGATTCATGAATCTTCTGGACAAGACGACTCACAAGTGGCAGTACAGAATTACCTCACAAAAAAGTAAACATAAGTGAAGTAAAGGTATTCTTTCAATTCTTCATTCATGAATTGTTGTTGCTACCTTTGGTTAATTTTCCACCAATATTTGTTCTAATTTATTAATCTGTAGCCTTTAACACGTAATACCACGTAACATTTCTGTAATTTTATTACATTTTATAAGCTTACTAAACGAAAGAGCACAATAAAGAAACCACCAATTTACTAGCAATCACTTACCACTTACTGTAACATGATTGTTTCATTGTCAAACATATATATATATATCGTATTGTTTTTCTAACTTTCAAGGATTATGTGCACAACCAAACATAACAAGAATTTGACACCCAAATCACTGGAGATGTCTCTATGCTAGTGATTTGGTGATATATCTAGTTATAATTTGGCTTGTACATAAACGTATTTTACTATACAAGTTAATATTTGATTTTTTCAGCAAACCTGGATTTTTTTCCTGCCAAAAAAGGAATTTTTTCACGTTACGAGAAATGCTAGTGTTGTAAAATTTTATCAGGCGCAGCTTTTAGTTTCGCATTTTTTGCTTATTAAATAAAATTAAGAACGTATTATGTAAATTATGCAAAAATTCTGCTAATAGAAATGAAAAAAATAAGAAACAAGACAACTTTTAAATAGTTTCTTTCACGTTAAATTAAATGAGCAAAAAGTGGTTCTTTTCGTATATATATTAATCTTTATTGTAAAAAAACATGTCCCATTTTTTTTAAATAAAAAGACGTATATTTTAAATTGCTGAAGAATTACTTTAGTAAGGAATAAAAAGTGTTAACAAAAAGAATTTTTAAAGCTACTGGTAATTAATCATGATGTATATATATCATGCTTCTAAAGTTATGATGATATATTTTTTTTTTCCTTTGAAGAGACAAAAAAAAATACTTTTAATAACAAATTTTTAAAAATAATTACGCAAATAAGAAGTTAATGTTTAAATGTTAATTAAAGCTTAGTATTTTCTAACTTAATTAAGGAGCTATTTAGCTTCCATTTTGGCATCGTTTCTAATAACTTAAGAAGCACTTTACACAATAAAAAAGGTCCTCTTCTCTTTATTAAAAATGCAAAACTTCTTTCTAGTGAAGATTTGATAACTGAAGTACTATTATAATTTATGTAGAAACCGTTTAATTTAAAGGCATTTTTTTCCCAAGTCTCTTAAAATGTAAAACAGATGTTTTCTTATTGTTAATTAATTTTTTAAAATGTTACTGTTGCTTTCAAATAAACGTAACTCCATAGATTTGATTTTTTTTTTAATTTGAAAGATATAAATAATGTTATAACTATGAAAATCATAGGAAACATAGACAAAACTAAATTTTAACACTTTTAAGTTTAGTTATTTTAAAAAAACAAAGAAAACACGAAAATTAAAAGTGTTTTTTACCAGTATATACACAATGAAGGATTTTTATGTACGTTTGCTTTAAAATACTAATTTTTATTTTCCTGCTTTTTTCTTATTTATATTAGAAAAAAATTATTTCTCCTCTTTACAATCATAATAATGGTGTAAACTATTTTCATTAAATATTGGAAGGGAAAATATTTATTTTAGAAATTTGTAACGCAAAGAATCTGCAGTATATTAACACAAAACGGTTGCGCTAGAATTCAGTGTAATTGTGCTGTAAAACAGTAAAACAAAATTGTTGTGGGTTCACGCTTTAAAATGAATAACAATTTACATTTCAAAATTTTTTGTAACTTTAAAGTTTGGAAAAAATAATTTTCGCTTCAAAATAAATTTCGCTTAAGGCTTTGAAATAATTATTTAAAGAAGTGTAATTGGAAGTTTAAATGATTCTTAATAATGTTAGATTGATATTAAACTTAGTTTATAATTTTAAAACAGATATTATGAAAATGTCCCTAAAAATCAAATTTATTTTTCAAATCTTTTGTTCTATTTCCATTTTCGTCTCGCAATTCTCAAAACATAGAAAACATTTTTGTTTCCATTAAGAGAGGAAAAGTACCCAAAACTTTTAAAGTTGGCGGAAATTAAAATTGAAAAGAATTTGCAGCAACATTTGATTGCAATTGAAAGTTATAATAAACCAAAATTTCTTTTTTCCATTGGTGGTACTTATTGGTGGTACTGTAAATTTACAGTAGCTCTCAAAATTCAGAATATATATTTCACTGTCTTTCTGAAAAGCGTAAAACAATATTATTCATTGTTCTTTCAAATTTAATACTCATAAGATTGATACAATGTCCAGTACAAAACGTATATAAAAAAAGAAAAATGAAGATTCCGTAATATTTTAATTAACAAAATTCTTATATTAAAGCTCCAAGTTTCAAAGTCACAAAACTGAGTATAGACTCTTAAACAATTGCAATTTTACTACCACTATTTAAAAAAATGAATAAGAATAATAATTAAATTTCCGTAGGTTATCAAAATTTGATTTTCACGATAAAAAATATTTTAGCAATGGAAATGAACAACACACAACTGAAACGAATATTAAAATTCTGAAAATTATCATTCCATTACCTGAAGAAGGTGTTCCTACGTAACTTTGAGGAGATAGTTAAACGCAGTCATTGATGCGTACAAAAGTATCTAGAAGTATAAAAAACTTAGGAAAATTTCAAACTAACCTGAAAGAGGGAGAAGAAGAATCCACATTCGCCGACCAAGATAGAAACCATTCGATAAATAAGAAAAAAGGCCCAAGATTAGAGTTGAAAAAAATTCCCTCATCTGCTTCTGCAGGAATAGGAAGATGTGTTTCTATTTTGAAACAATTCGAAGAGTATGCCGGAAAGCAAATTATAAAGGTCGCATAACCAAAAGAAAATCCGAAATTTCCGCTTGAATTAGAAAAAGGAATAAATTTGCTGAAAATCCTTTTCCAAAGCTTTAAGAGATCTGGAAAAACATGATATTCAGTGATGGGAGAAAATACATTGTTTTTTGAAAGTGAGGTCGATGTTATATTTCTGCAGAAGACTAAATTCTGAATTACTTTCCCAAAATCCCATCCCCCTTGTCAAACATTCTGGTTGGTTGGATATATGGAGATGCATTTCTACGAAAGAAGTGGGAAAATTAATTCTTATCGAAGGAATCATGAATAAAATAAAATTCTTCGATATACCGCTGAAAAAACAAAGTGTCCAGACATTTGATTTAGGGTCTCAGTTTTTGTTTCAACCAGACAGCTTCCATAAACAAGCAGCTGAAATGGTTCCGTTATGATTATTGTAAAGTTTCAAAATGTTATACACATCTAACCTCTATCTTCAGACCTTTATGCGATTGAAAATGTGGGGTCTCAGTTGGGAAGGTCTGTTCAAAAGCGTAATATTAGGGGCAAAGAATATTTACAAAGAGTGTTTCAAGAAGAATGAGCAAAATATCCAGAGAAACAATACAAAACATAGTTAAATCAATGCAAAACCACAAGCATGGTGATTAGAATTCAAATGAATAAACAGCAAAAGAATTAATTTATGTTGTTATATATTTTTTATTTTTTTTAAGGATTTGTACTAGATATATACTCCATTTTGTGGTTTAGAAATTCGTACGTCAACGTAAAACTAGTCATTAAAATATTACCGATTCCACATTTTTGTATTTAGCGTATTACTAGTAACTATGTAGTGATCTCTCATGAATACTAAATAAAAAAAATTAGTTTCTGCCTCAATTTCTTAATAATAACTAAGACTTTAACATATTATGGCTTGCTTCAATCTATGGCTTCCTAAAACTAAAATAAACTACATTATTAGTGCTGCAATTTACAACAATATGTAGATAAGGATGAATAATACTCAGAATAAAATTTATGCAGATATCTTGGTTATTTTGTAGTAATAATCGGAGTGTTAAGTATTTTCTCCAGCTTGATTACTAGGGTCTACAATACTAGTATAATCCGGTTTATTGATTTACCAGTACATTGTAAATTTGAATCTCAAATTATTACTTGTAATTCTAAATTGTATTTACCAGTAACTTATGTAGATAACTGTCATATAATTCTTAGTTTTTATTCTCTTAGTTGAAACCAAAATAATAATTGTCTCTGATTCCAAAAATTCTGTATGCACAATTTCGTCGACTCCTGCAACTAAGTTTTCCATAAAAAAGAAACTTAAATCTTATTGATCAAAACAAAAACCGAAATACAACATTATAGTGCACTTCTGACTCTTACAAGAAATCAATATTAATAAAATTGTTAGAAAAAACTGGAAATAAAAATGGAATACTGAATACTGGAATTTTAAATCGGAAAATCTAAAGGGAGATATAACATTCAAATAAATTACGATTCTTTCATTTTTATTATTAAATTAATAAATGAGGAATTTGAAAGCGCCTTTGTGCTACGGTTATTGAGAACACATTAAAATGTAAATATTTCATTTAATTTTCATTTTTATGAGGCAAATATATTTACACTTAACTTAAAATACATTTAATTTAATAATTTATCTTTGTTTAAAACTTTGTATATCTGAACGGAGAGAGAATATATGTACTAATTGTGTGTCTACTTCAATATTTTATCATTTGCTTAATATTTATTGCGTAATTGCTATTTATATTATCTGATGTTAAAAATTGGCATTGTGTTTGTACTTGAGAAAGCTTGTTTTATTTTTATCGTAATGACAAAATGGCGATGAAATAAAGAATATTGTGATATTCGTGGAAATGGTCAATCATTTTAGAAATTTTCATTTATTTATTAAAACACTAATTTTTTTACTATATTATGTTTTATTTTGCATATAAATTGGATCACTACTATGAGTCAAACTGTTGATCAGTTATGTTCATTACGTGTATTACAGTTTTGCAAGTATTAAATTAGACTGAATTGATCTTTATTGACAAAGGTTTTCTTTCATTACTACAGTTGCCAAGAAAGGGCAGTTAAACTTTATATTTAATCTCGTTCCCAACATCCTCCCCACCCTGGTCAATCTCGAGAGGGATGACCAGTTGTACAGGGCGGGATACATTTCTTCCATTAACTCTCAGCTCGAAGGATCTTATCTTCCCGTCGCGTCCCTGATGTAGGTTCATCACTCTAGCTTTCTTCCACATGTGGCGTGGTCGGACGTCTTCTTGCAGAAGCACAATATCTCCAACTCGGATGTTAATGGCACTGTCCTTGTTTCGAACTTGATGGAAGGATCGTAGTTGAAGAAGATATTCTTTCGACCATTTTTTCCAAAAACAGTCGAGTAAGTCCTGCTGCTGCTTGTAGATTTTATTAAGCCTTGTGTTTTCTAGTCTGGATGGAATGGCCGTTAGTTTTCGTCCCATCAAGAAATGAGCTGGTGTTAAAGCTGTAGAGTTGCCATCGCTTTCCTCTTCATATATTAATGGTCGACTATTCAGAGCGGCTTCTATTCCAATGAGGACAGTGGACAGACTTTCCTCGTCTAGAAGGGCTCGTCCGAGGACCTTTCGCAGACATTGTTTGACAATACCTATTAGGCGTTCCCACCAGCCTCCCCACCAAGCCGCGCGTGGGGCTATGAAATGCCATGTTATGCCATTTTGGGCATAATATTGTTGAGTTTTAGCTGATGATAGAGTTTGCCATAACAGGATCAGTTCCTTATTTGTTGCATGAAAGGTAGTAGCATTGTCTGTGTAGATTGTGTTGGGCAATCCTCTGCGACCAACAAATCGCTGTAGTGCTAAGAGAAATTTGTCGGTGGTGAGATCTGACACGAGTTCAATGTGCAATGCACGTGTTGTCGCACAAGTAAATAGTGCTATGTAGGCTGTGTCTCTTGGTTTCAAACAGCGGATATTTACAGGTCCAGCAAAATCAATCCCTGTGATAGTAAATGAAACAGATGGTACAACCCTTTCAGAAAATAGAGGAGCTTCGATTTGCATTCCGCATTTCGCTTTGAAAAGCTTACAAGGTAGGCATTTGTGAAGAGCTTTCTTTATTGCTTGACGTCCTCTTAAGATCCAGAAGGTAGAACGTAACTCGGAGAGAACAATACGCACACCTAAATGATGGAGACGTATGTGAGTATGCTGGATCAAAAGATGGACAAAAGGGTGATTTCCATCGAGTATTAAGGGATGTTGAGTATCAAAAGGAATGTCAGAGAATTGTAATCTTCCTCCAAGACGCAAATAATCATCTGTGAGAAAGGGGTTGAAACAAGAAATTTTAGATTTTTTTGTAAAGGACGTCCCTCTTTTAAGGCATTAATTTCAGCTGAAAAGCATTGACGTTGCACAGTTTGTATCCAATAATCCTTAGCCTTCTCTATTTCATTACAATTCAGTTCTTGAATGATACGTAGGTGGGATTTACAATTGTGCACGAAACGTAGAATCCAGGCAGTCACCCGAAGAAGTTTTGTATAGGAACTATAACGAGATATATCTATGATGGGTTCTGTGGTTGCAACGTAAAAGGATCGAGACTCAATTTTCCGTGATTCAACTTCGACTGAAGGCTGTGAATGTGACGGAAAATCTTTGGTGGGCCAAGCATCTGAATCATGATTTAACCATTTTGGGCCATGCCACCAAGATTCCAAAGATGGTAGCTGAGATGGGAAGGTACCACGAGTAAGATGATCTGCAGGGTTATCTGTACCTGTTCAGTGTCGCCATTGTGAAGGAGTAGTGTATTGAAGGATTTCTGTTGTTCTGTTTCAAACAAATGTTTTCCAACGGTTGGGATCTCCCTTTATCCAACTTAAAGCTACAGTTGATTCGCTCCATAGCACGGCTGTGTGTGAGTGCATGTTCGTTTCTCTGTAAAAGTATTGAAGTAGGCGAGTTCCTAGTAATGCGGCTAACAATTCAAGTCGCGGAAGAGTGATCTTTTTCACTGGGGCCAGTTTACTTCGACTACATATGAGATTGACCTCCGTAAAATTGTTAACTGTGTGACGCGCGTACAAACAAGCACCATATGCACTTTCAGAAGCATCGCAAAACACATGGATGGGGACGTCGGAAGTTTCAGAAAACCCAATCCATCTTGGGATGCGTATATCCTTCAGACACTGTAACTCATTTATCCACTTATGCCATTGTTGTGCTACAGCTGGCGGTAATAATTCATCCCATTTAATTCCACTAAGCCACGTATCCTGGAATAAAATCTTCACAATGACAGTAACGGGATCGAATAGGCCCAAGGGATCGTAAAATTTTGACATCAGCTTCAGTAGTAAACGCTTTGTTACTGGTTCTTTAGATGCTTCTACAATCTTAGCCTGCACATCAATTTGAAAAACACCTTTGTCAGTATCCCATTCAACACCTAAAACCTGCGTAATCTCTCTAAATGGAACATTTTCTTGTTTCCATACACCTTGCAAAGCCTTCGAATTTGTCGTCCATTTGGCTAATGGTAGGCTGATATGCGATGTAAGCTGCAGCATTTCTCGATAAAAAGTAATAGCTTCAGTATCTGTAGATGTCCCTATAACAAAATCATCCATATATGTGTTATTCTCAATGTGTTTAGTTGCAATAGGATATGTTTGATTATACATTGTAGCCAGTTCACGAAGAGAAGCTGATAGTAAAAATGGACTTGAAGTGAGTCCGAATGGAAGTCGCGTGAATCGGTATGTTACGATTTCATCTGCTATGCAAAGGTTCCCATCAGAAGTATATTCCGTTTTGTACCAAAGAAATCGTGTTGCGTCTCAGTCTTCATCTGCTAGTATTAGCTGAATAAATGCCTGACTTCCATCGCTAGTAATTGCTATTTTAGATAGTCGAAATCTCAATAACATGGCCAAGATGTCAGGTAGAAGATTTGGTCCGGCTTCGAGAGCATCGTTCAAAAATGGATGACCAGGAGAGTGAGAGGAAGCATCAAAAACTATACGCCACTTGATTTCTTCATCCGTAATCTTTTTTACAGCGTGATGGGGCAAATAAAATAATCGTACTTCATTTTGTGTATCTTTTAAGACGGCTTCGACTTGTTTTTTATCAATATAATCTTGCATCTGTTTAGCATACTTTTGTTTCAACTCTGTATTTGCGTGTATTCTTCTTGTCCAAGAATTAAAACGGCGGATTGCGGTATCATAATTGCTCGAAGTAAGTTTAACTTCTGGTTTCCAAGGTAAATGAATAACTCGTCTACCATCAATGATTTTGAAAGATTGATGAAAGTTAGTCAAAAGTTCAGCGTTGTGAGTGCTTAATTTTAATTTCTCTTGTATAGGTTGTATGCCAATGCTCTCTAAGTTCCAAGAAATTCGCACCATATTGTCTATTTCATGAGTTAAAGTATCCACATTAATACTATGAACTGTAGGATTGAAAGAAACTGTTACGTGTGATCGAGATCCACTAAGTATCCATCCAAAACTTGATGGTACCAAGGCTAGGGAATCTGACAGCTTGACTGGAGCATCAGAATGCATGCACCAATAAAATCTGCACCAATAAGAATCTCAATTGGTAAGCTCGACAATGGATCATCTGGGTCAGCCAGCTTCATTCGCTTGCTTTTCGCAAAGCGTGAAACATCAGTTGGTGAAGACGGGTGTGATGCATACCTGTTGGAGCTTTCGAATGCAATAACGTTGACTTTAGCTTTATCCCAGATGCTAGATAATTGAAATTGAACTTGCCGTCGTTAATGGCTAAAACTATTTGGAGATTCAAAAGCTTGAAGTTCTAAGGGTCCAGTTGAAATGACGGGAAGATTTAACGTATCCACAAGATCAGAAGAAATGAAACTAGATTGACTTCCACCATCCAAAAGGCAACGTGTCAATTTTGTAATTCCATTTGACCCAGTTATGAAAACTCGTGCTGTTTGTAAATGAACAAAATTGTAAGTGGATGTATCAATTTTGTTTGTTGATGTAGTCGCAGACTGCTCAATAGTTGGAGTTTTGCATATCGAAACATGGTGTTTTTTTCTGCATTTGGAACAGCGGTATTTCTCTTTGCGAAAACAATTCCTTTGTACGTGACCCCGATTAGTGCATAAAAAACATCTGTTGGTAGCTTTTAATTTCTGTATACGTCCGTCTATGTCCGTAACAGAGTTGCATTGTTGAGGCCAATGTCCAGAAGTTTCACAAAAAGGGCAAAAAGCTGAAATTTTTTTATCCTTACTAATTGGTCTGGAATGCACATTAAAATTCTCTAAGGAGGATTTTATAGGATAGCTTGGAACCAATGAACCTTTAATATTATTTGCAGTTATTGTTCCTTCGACCTCTTCTGATAAAAATTTCATTAATTTTGTTATGTCACTTTCCGCCAAATTTTCACGTTTAGCGTATACAATCCAATTACGACAGATTTCATGCGAAAAAGCGCGAAGTATTTTCGGAGCCAAAATTCTCCCGTATGATTGTGTTTTTTCGCCTAAAGCATCCAAAGCTTGTAATCTTCTATTACAATCTTGTATACGTATCTGCGGTTACACTAATCCCATCAACTAATCTTTTGCTTCTGCGTCCAAATAACCCCGTAAAAACGCATGTTTGTCAATCTGCGATAAACTTTCATTTTTATCAATACAATTTTCAAAACGCTCCCAAAAACTGTGAAATTCTTCAATTTCGCCTTAAAAAGTATTTATTTTTACTGTAGGTAACTTTACCGTACATTTGGCGGCGAAGCGTAATGTATGCTGTCTGATGTTGGCGAGCTGCCAATTCTGCTACAAGGCAAAATGGCCGCGCTTGTACTAGCTTTCTTTTTAGAATTAAACAATAGTAAATGGCCATTTTCTGAGTATTTTTCGCATTCTATGATGTCTTCGCTATATTCCTGTTCATTTAAAAAATCGTGTATTTCATCATCAGCCAAAGTTAATTCGTTAAGTTTGATTTGTAAGCGTTCAGCGTTAAATTCCATATCGGCTTGTGTACAATTCGAATCATTTAATTTTGTCGACAGCTTCGTAATGGCGGTGCGAAGCGTTGTTCGCTTGCGTTTCAGAATAGAAAGTTTTTCTGTTGTACTCATCGTAATTCGGGTTCGTAACGAATAAAGTAATAAATCAAATAAAGTATGACTCACCCGAGTATGTTCGGCACCAGATATTACAGTTTTGCAAGTATTAAATTAGACTGAATTGATGTTTATTGACAGAGGTTTTCTTTCATTACTACAGATGCCAAGAAAGGGCAGTTAAACTTTACATTTAATCTCGTTCCCAACAACGTGTTTATTTTTAATATATGCTCACAAATCGATGGTGCATTAAAAATGCAGTTTAAATTTTTTATCAATGTGATAAGTTATTCACAATTATTATAAAATTGGTGAATTTTCTTTACAATACTTATGTTCAGAATACAATTTATTTTCATGTACTAGAGGTGTTTATTAAGTAAGTACCGTTTTTAAACATGGCAGCTGCCTCGCTACTGTCGCCATTCCACGCAGGTGCACTGAGTACCGATATATGTTGTTTAATCATAGATGCCGGCGTGAAAGCATACGTCCATGTTTTCGATTGATTGTGCGCATTTAAAATGCATCACACGATCGAAAATGCCGCTGATTGGGACATAAGAATTCAGACTGCATGCAAAAGGCATGAAAGCTGCTGAAATTCATCATCAGATAAATGAAGTGCATGGTGAAGTCACTACGAGCGATGAAATTATAAGAAAATGGACGAGAGCATTGAAAGATGGAATAGAGATAATGAACACCAACCGAAAAAGTAACACTCAAGTAAACAATTTCCTCACGCAAAGTCATGCGTAAAGAAATTGCGTCATCTAAATTAACCATGCGTTTAATCATGCGTGCACTGATACAAAAGTCTTAACAGGCTCAGTAAAGGGATTGTTTTACTGCATGATAATAAATGTCCCCACATGGCTCGTCGAATCCGAGATCTTATCGCCTCATACGGCTGGAATCCCTCTCAGTATAGCCCTGATCTGGCTCCAAGTGACTACTTCTTGTTCTTTTACTTGAAAAAGTATTTAAAAAAATCAATGTCATGATGAAGATGATGATGTCGAAACTGCCGTGTTGCAGTTGTTAGCTCATCAAGCGACATATGTCTGTGCGGATGCAATATAGAAGCTGGTTGTATGATATCATGCGTGTCTTAGTAAAGAAGGTAATTATTTTGAGTAATAGTTGATTTTAAGGTAAAGTCTTTCTTATAAAAAGTAAAATAGTAGAAAAAACTGTATTTGTGATTTTTAATATGAAAATGGTACTTACTTAAAAACACGCTGATAGTTTTGTCACGATATACAAAATTCAAATACAATGATGAAAATGGTAAATTTACAATCACTAATGATAACTTCCCATCAAGTGTCCTGGATTTATTCTTTACTCCATCCATTATTTTACAGAAATTCTACTACATTAATTCATTTATCACCCTTTATATATACAATAAATACTCTATATTTAAGCGTTTACCTTAAATTTAATAGTGTATTTACCACATTAATCTACCTAAAACCTGATGAATCATAGAAAATTTCCCTAAATACAATGTAAATTAATTTCCTGAATATAATCAAGTTACAAGACCCAGTCTTCGTGATGAGTTTTAGCGAAAGAGATTATTAGCGAAAACGCTTTTACTTCAACATAATCTCGGTTAACCATAAACTGCATTAAAAACATTATAAACCGTTACATTGTTAACCGCGAACATAACTTAGTTACTGTTATATTTTCTACGCGTCAGAATTAAACTGTTTTTCGAATAAAAGAGCCTAAACCTCATTGTAGGTTGACAGATTGACAGGAGCACATAAGCTTTCCAGTTTTTAATCTATGTATATGAATGCTTTTTTATCTTAGCTTCGGTCTTAATTTTACCCAGAACTACTTTATATGTGTAAATTTGAAATTTATAGCAGAAAATATTAAAGGAGCATTAAATTTAACTCTAAGAATTTAGAAATTTTATTGGAGGAAAAAGTTTTACAGGAGTTAAAGTATCTAGTACGCCATTGGTAGCTTAAATAGAATGGCCGTTGTTTAACTTAACTTCCATCCCAGTGGGGTAGGAACATACCAAGTCGAGTGAACGGAGAGAGATCGAGTCAGGAAATTTTTAGGTTGGAGTTCACTATCTAATAGGGTGTTAGATCTTCAAAAAATATATTATTTACACTGGTATCTAAAAATTTAGGTGCAACCAGTCTTTTGTCTAATTTGAAAACAATTTATACGAAAACAAGAAATTTGAAAGAATTGAGCTTTAAATAGTTATTTGTTGATTTTTATATAATTTTAACACCAAGAATAGCGTACAATTAAGAAAATTACATTTTTTTGCAAAATTCTACTATTCTATAAAAAAATAACGATTTTTTGTGGAAAAATTTAATCTAATAAATAGGTTTTAATGCGGAATGCGGGTCATTCCTTGGCGGCATCAACTTTTCATATTGTCGATTACGGACTCTGGAATTAGAAGCTACTCTTATACGCGAAGCAACCCTTATTTTAGCTCGTTTATGACGCAGGTTCTGTTGAGTTTTCCCTTCAAACAACACTTTGTAGGTGTTTTTATGATTTCATTCGAATTAAAAGTTCCTTCATTAAATAAAACTTGTCTAATGTATATTTGATCAGAATCAATCGAATAGAATTGTAAAATCGCATATATAAACAGTGAAGTGTTTAATACTGGAGTTGATATTTTAGTGAGTGATAAATATAGTGAACCAAAATTATCGAGCTGAAACATCGATATTGGATCAACGTCGATTAAGGAGCCTTTAGAATAAATACAGATGACTATAACTAAGGTTGGTTATTCGGACCCAAATCTTTACTTCGTATGAGGTCTCGAACCCGAAACAGTTGGTCAGAATCACGATCTTTATTTTATTTAAACTTTTAAACCAGACGCGTTTCGGAGTAATTGCCGCAGTAGATTAAGTAATAAATAGCGATTATTCGTTGATATGAATAAAATAACTTGATTTATCCCTGTGAATGACCTTGTATTCATTTGACAGCGTAATCTTGTTATTTTCTACATAAGCTTAATAATGACCGCAGATAGAAATAATTGAGGGGCGTTACAATGATCAATATTTTCAAGAACTGAAATCCTTCAATTTATTTTATTTCCGAAGTAAAGGAAAACCACTTTTCTTATTCGGTAATAAATCATCGTTTCGATTATAACAAATCTAGTCTCCACGTTTTCTTGAAATAAATCTTAACAAAATGACTGCGTAATCTTGAGAATCTCCGAAAAAGGTTAATAACAAGTGAGAAGGAAATGGTAATGTAAGAGTATTACACATTTTACTACCTTCGAAGGAGGACTTTCGGCAGCCATCTGTCTGCTACGATAATCTCAAATATTCTCTATTGGTTTAAGATCGATCAAACCATTTCTCTCCCTTCAAACCTTGATTTTCAAGACACTAACTCATAACTTAGATTAGTGAGGTTGGGCATTATCATTCATTAGTACGAATTTATCACTATTACCACAGTATCCGGTGTGCCGTGTGGAACAAGAAATGACCTTTGCTTGATTACTATACGTTGCCATGCCTCATGAAATCCACGGTAGAATTGATGCTGTGTAAAAAACTCGCGCTTTACATTTTCCGTTACAGTGCCGTTTAGCAATTCGCAACTTGTCCTCTGACATGTCAAAAATGGAAAAATTTGCTTGTTTAGATGTTTCCTATCATGCCTTAAATTTTTGGCTATGAGTTTCGAAACACCCAGTATAGAATTACAAAAAATGTCATTATCACTTTAATATTAGCTTTTTTCATACAGACTGGCACGAAAAATGAATTTGTTTTCCATTTAATTCAATGGAGGGTCCATTTACGAATCACACAAAAATTTAAGAAGACTCATTACATAAAATAAAACTTGAAAATTCAGTTATTAATTTTTTATAATAAGCTAGTAAACATATAATGATTAACTTCAAAACTTACTCGTACCTAAACAAAACTTCCGTAAACTGAAATATATAACATCCAAACGAAAGCGCGCTTCACGAGAAATCAAAGCACGCACACACACACAAAAAAAAAAAAAACCTTCTTGAAAGTTTGTTCTATGAATCAGTTATGTCATTTATGAATCAAATAGTACCAGAGTGAACTGTAAGTTGAAATCGGAAATATAAGCTTTGAAAATATGATGTTCCCCCCTCATACGTTCAAATGACACCGCGCGCAAAAATCAACGGCGGTATGAGGTAATGGCAAAAATGTGATTGTGATTGCTTATTAACTTTGTGATGAGAAATAACACGAGGACTATTGGCAACGGACCTTGTAATTTTGAACCCCAGGCAAGTTACTAAGATGATATCCGAGTTGGCACTTCACTCTCCAAGCTTTCACATTACAAAAACGGGAGGACTTTGGACTTAATTTAGATTTAACATGCATTAGTCTTCTTTACAAGACAGGTATTTAGTGGCATTAGGACTCGAACCCACAACTCGATGAATACAAAGCCGGCCGCGAGTCCTCGACCATGTACGGGCAAAAAGGGCTAAGTGTGGTCAAATAATTAAAAATACATTAATTACATTAAAACGCATTCATATACATGAAAGTGATGTTTACTCAAAAATTCAAAGTTTCTTTAAAGAGATTAATAAATAATTGAGAAAATAATTTATTTACTGTATTTTCTCAGATAAATAAATTAATATCAATAAATTGTGTTGGATATATTCAAAGGCTTTACTAATTCCATGAAGTTGAAAAGGG
>BMAW01023587.1:809647-847129 GCA_019974015.1 Nephila pilipes | reverse complement strand
TATATATATATATATATATATATATATATATATATATATATATATATATATATAATTTATTTGTGGGATATGTATATGTAAGCAAAATCATATAAAATACAAATTATAACCATTAAAACCTATTAAATATTTATTTAGAACTGAGAATTTAAAATATTACAGAACTAAAAGAAAAAAGAAATACCGAAAGCTATCAAATTAACCAAAAATCAAATTAAAAATGTTATCCTAAGTTAAAGAATACTCTAATGAAAATAAGAAAAAAAAAATAGTTAAATAATATCATACAATACTGTTAATTCAATACAGATACAAGCCATTAATTAAAAATTACAGTCAATTCGAAAACCAAACAACCTTAGACATCAGTGCAAAAATAATCATGAAGTGCATAAAAGAACAAAATGAATGAAACACAATTCATAAAGAAAGTTAAGCATAAATTACTTTTATCACGTAAAGTTTTAAATAAACCAAGAAATGAAGACATTAATAATTCAAAATGGATATAAAAGTAATTTAAATTACTGAGTCTATCATTTTGGACAGCAGGTGTGGCTAAACATATTTTCAGTATCCTAAACCATCTCACTCAGTAAATTACATTATAGCAACTTGATTAACACCAAAATCAAAGGAGCATAGATTCTTTAACCTCAAAATATTATGAACAAATAAAGTATAATGCGTATATTATTTTATTAATTTAAATTTTGAAACATGAGACTTTTTTTTTTTTTTTTTTAATTTGATAATGTATTGTTCCCTTTCATTTCTTCATCACTTGGTTTCAAACTATATGAGTCACAACGACATTTTACAATATTAAAAATTAAAAGTGTATCTATATTAAGTTATCTTTTTCAGATAATACCCCTAATTTTTATACATTATTGTTAAATAATTCCAGGAATTTGTTTCAAGGCAGTCTTCGTCCAGTATTTTTCACATGTTCGTATCAGAAAATTTTTAGAACTGCTTTTATAAATGATGAGGTTAACGTTACTCTTTACTTGTACTTATAGAAAAAGATAAGCAAGAGACCGGCTTCGTATTCTTTTTAACTCCATTCAGTGATAAGGATTAAACGAGAAGATATCTCACTGCAAAAACTTCCACGCCATATCGCACAAAGACTCTAATAAAGATGTAGTGATTTCCACGATTTCAGATGATGGTTTTGAGTTGAAGTGAAGAAAGAAGTTACATTATTTTGTTTTTGAAGTTCAAGACAAAAGCGATGTCGTGGCCTGAACTTTGTTTCAAATAATAGTTAGATGGGTTTCTCCCCCAAACGTATTGAAAAACCCTATTAAAAAGTATAATGTTGATACTGAAAACAAGTGGAAGTTTCTTTCAAAATTTTATTTACATTCTATCAAATAATGGAAATATAATTGCAATATAGTTAATGGAATAGAAATTATCAAAGGTTTCCTAAATTTAATAATTGCTGACTAAAAAAAAAAAAAAAAAAGGAAATGAAGAAGAAAAAAGGGGGGGAGAAAAAGACGGAAAAGAGAGGGGATGGAGGGGGAAGAAAGGAGAGAAAAAATTGTTTTTTATTTTAAGAAAACGAAGGAGTTTATTTTAAATAATTATACCCAAAATATTTACATTTACAGAAATTTACAATAATGGATAAAAAATAGTAATAGAAATAGAATTCTGTTATAGCCAAAAACTTGTAGAGAGTTAACTTTTCGCAATAAAAAAAATTTAGCACTGAAAATAATTTTGTACATTTGTTGAACCTGGTAATTTAAAGCTGTTAAAATGAAAGAAAAAAAATCGGTACCCATAAATGTTAGTACCTAAATTCTCTAAGTAAAGACGATTATCCACAAACATCTGAAGATTCTAATCGGCAAATTAGACTTTGAGGACTAGTATAAGCCCTTATCATTTACAGGATGAATTTTCTCTCTCTTAGCATCTAATCAACATGCATCTATGAGAAACAATGAGTGCCTTGTTTCACCTTTCTCTGAATTTCCATTTTACTCTAAGTCATTTATGTAAATTTAATATGTATTTGTAAATCATAGTAAAAAATCCATAAGAGACCTTCTCTAAAAAGAAGATATATTTACTTTAAAAAAATTTTTGAACAAATATCCTTTCGGTATTTGTACGAATCAGATGAAATAAGCATTTGTCAAATGAACCTTGCCAGGATATTCCTTTGTTTATTTTCATATTCCATTAGTAGTTTTAACTAAAAATAAATCAATGGCAAGTCAAAATTGATTAACATAGAAGAGAGAAAAAGAAACGTCAATTGTGTTTCTGTAATATATTTGAGACTTAAATTCAAAATAACTCAATGTCAAGTGTAATATTAAAATTGGCATAAAACTATGACATACAAACTAGACAGGCGTAACGGAATCAGTCAGTGTTTTAAATATGAATTTCATAGATTTTAATGTGTAGCATCAAGTTTTTCAAGAGCACATTCTGTAAAGTCATACGTACTCGTGAATCACCGTTTCCTGCATGCGTGTAAAACTTCTCCCATTACTTTACCTATACTTAAACTAAGAATATACAGGCTAGCCTAATATACTTTTAAAATGTAACTCTGTTAGATAAATAATGATAAAATAAATTAAAATAAATTAACTATACAATTTAAGAATGATACGTAACAAATATAAATGCGTTATTTCAAACGAAAAATGTTACTCGCCATTCTACAGCATATTTAATACCTTTATAA
This sequence comes from Nephila pilipes, assembly GCA_019974015.1. Classification (NCBI taxonomy): domain Eukaryota; kingdom Metazoa; phylum Arthropoda; class Arachnida; order Araneae; family Nephilidae; genus Nephila; species Nephila pilipes. Next base: position 844,407 of record BMAW01023587.1, on the reverse strand, counting down.
ATCATATAAAACATACAAATTAGGTTAAATCAAAATAAAATTTAAGATAACTCTAGATTTAGATGGAATGGTCTAACTTGGGAAAGGTTTAGCTTTTCAACGAATTCAATATCATGCAAAAAGTTTACAATGCAAGTCATTACAATATCAAAACTATTGGCACATTTTCTTCTCAAGCGTTCAAAAAAAAAAAAAAAAAAGAAAGAAAAATTGAAAATTTTCTCTCTCTCTTTAGTAATTATTTGAATTTTTTTAAGTGCAAAGTAAAGCAATACATCGAGTAAAAGGTGTAAAAATACTTAACTTTTTCATATTTCATTTTAAAACATCAAAAGCTTTAAAATAAATTTTAAAATGTAAAAGTTTTTATAAAGCATGCGTTTTGTTAGAACAAATTCTAGGAGAACAATGTTACACATTGGTCTCTGCAGTGATGTGTCAACCATGACTAAAATTTAAAACAAGTCCCTATATCATTGAAGCAAAGAAAGATCATCAACATAAATTTCTAAAAATAAATTATCCCAAATAATAACATAGTTTATATATCATATCTTTAAGAAGGGGCTACTTTTTTCTATCAATATTGTTTTTAAATGAGCCCGTACACATTAGACTTTTCCTTTTATTCCTACAGTCACCTGTAGAAAAGAAAAATGAAATGTGCCCATTAAACTGCTGAAATTGCAAGGAAGTAATTTGTACAGCTTTGAATTCAATGGGAGGCGTCTCTCTCTATCTCTCCCTCTGTTTCTCTTTTAAATAAAAAAATTACTGTCGTGTCATTATTACTCGCAAGCTAGTCTTTATATTCTCTTACCTCCATACGTCTGTTTCTTTCCATTGTTTATTTAACTCGGAGAAAGGGCTGTGCATTTTGTCCTTTATTTATATTCTGAGAGAAGGATTTGATTTTTCAAGGAATTATTTTAATTGTAGCTAGGTATTTATAAAATGTTTGTAACGAATATTTTTTATATTCTATGTGTACTAATGAATGGATAAGATTTAATCTATTTAAATATTTTCTTTGTAAATTAATTATGCACCTGAGTTAATAATGAATTATTAGGTATTCCATCAGACGTGCTTTAACGTGTTAAAAAATCTAAAACTCCGAAAAAGGTTGCTTGTACAGTAAATTAATATTTATTAGTATTTATAAAGATTTTAAAATGCTACATTAAGAGTAATAAAAAATTATTTTAAAATATTGAATAAAATAATACTCTTGCACATGTTCGCCTCTATCGCCTTTTTTCTTAGATGTATTTTTTTATTAAAAGAATATATTTGAAATGTAAGTAAAACTGTTGCAAATAAACAAGAATTACAAAAGAATAACTTATTTAAAAAAAATCACACCAAAACTTAACACGTAGTTCTCACTCTCAACTAAATATTGGGGACTTTCATATGATGTTATTCTATTTGAGAACCTCTTTTTGAGAGTGAATGGTGACTTGTGTAAATTAGATCAGAAATATTGAATTGTAATAAATAAGATTAAAGCAATAACATTATATACTATGGAGAATTTAATAAGAGGGTTAGTAACAAGTGGGACAGATTGGAAGTAATGATTCAGGGATTAGTGTGAAATAATTATAGGAGAATAGATATCTAATCGGATCTAAATTGTGAGTTTAGAACTGACTCGGATCCGGATAGACTGGTGTAGAGGTAGTCCAAACGGTTACTTTTAAGTAATAGCTTAAAGTCCTATTACCAAATGATTTATGCAGATAAGATTGAAGTTATGAAGTGTAAGGAACGAATTAGATAAACTACATTTATAAGCAGTGATGAAACGGTATTAATAGTCTTTATTGCTCATTTTTCGGTAAAACGAAACAATCAATCAAACAGCGATGAAAAGAATAATAAGGAGTTGTGAAATGGAAATTAGTTAGTGTTTTAGTTAGTAAAGGGAGACGTCCTATCGTTATCTCAGAAGACTGCTACTCGTTATATAAGAAGAGGCCAGAGAGATTCTAGATGAAATAGGAGAAAAGTTCCAGACTCGAATCCTCAATTACAGATTACTTACTCACTCGAACCCAAATGAGTAGGTAAGAAGCGGATTAAATTTATTTTCTAAGCCATAATCAAAGAGTTTTTAGGTCAAGATTACCACACAGGGAATTAATAGGGATCAAACTTTAAATATTCATAACTTGAATAAAAGGAATTTGATTATCATCTATCTTCCTATTCATTTGACCTGTGTAAATTAGTGACTATATTGTTAAATTTATAGGAGAAAACGAGTCAAATACTAATCATTGGAAGTTACAACTGTTCTTATTAAGAATCAAGAATATTGCATACAACGGTAAGTTGACAAGCTAATGTGGGTAATTACATATTTTCAGAATTTAAATTTTACAGTGCACTTGACGCAATCGTAAAGGTTTAAATCATGCGAGACTATTTTTTATGTAAATTCATTTTACGTAAATATTTTTTTTTTAATATTGGTAACAATTTACTTGAACTAATAATGATTTTGACTTCAGTGCAAAAATTATAGAGATTACCTCTCTGCGAGATTTTAATCCAACCATTCCATTGGTTCTACATGGTAGCCTCGCATCGAGGTCCCATTTAAACAATTATGCAATAACAGCCATTACTTATGAAGAACTCGTGTTGCTCCTAGTGAGACGTTAATAAAACCAAACCAAAACCATACTTAAAAAGAATCTTACTTTTTAGCTGAATATTCTCATTTTATTGCTCTGCGGATATGTGTCGAGGTGTAGATCTTTCTCCATGGAAAAATTTGAAATAAAAACGCTTCTCTTTCAGACAGATAATTCTTAAAGGAACTTAGCAGATATTTCAGGTGTTTCCAAACGTTAATAGAAATTTAAAAATATGGCGCTAATTTTAATAAAAATATGACGCTGTCTACAAAACGGAAAGGGAATTGTGGAAAGAAAAGGCTAACAATGCCTCTTTCTGACTTAATAATTAGGAATATTTGCTTAGAAAATAGAAGAAAAAGTGCTACAAAACTAATCTCCAATTGCTATTTCGAAAAAAAAAAAAAATTAAAAAAAAAACATCCAAAGACGGCTAGCAGAATAAAAATTGCCAGAGTATCGTCCTCTAAATAAATCTAATATTACTGAGGCAATGGAAATAAAACGTCTGGCCTGGGCATGAGAGCATCCCCACATGATGGTTGAAGATTGGAATAAACTAAGTTATTAAGATTATTGGTATTTTTATATGTTTTTTACTCCTTTTCCATGCATTAGCAGTTTTATTTCAAAAATTTCAGGTGTGTCACTTAGAGAACTTCCCGTTTGAAATTCCAGCAGATAAAAGTACCTTTGTTCAGAGGTGTCATGAGGATAAGTTTCATCCTCATTATAATGTTGAAGAGATGAAATACCCTATCAAAGTTATGATGTGGTCTATAATCAGTTCCAAGAGAGTTGGACGGCGTCGCATCGGGCAAGGAGCTATGAGGCAAGACAGAGAAATATCGCGAGTTCACCTGATACTCCTGCTTCGAGACTGGTTCCCAAATGGAAAAGATTTTGTTTTAAAGTAGGATTCAGCCTCTTGTCATAAATCAAAAAAAGTATTACAAACTTCTTACTAAACAATAATGTCCCAATTTTAACTTGGCCAGGTAATTCTCCAGATAAGAATCCGGTTGAAAATGTATGGGAAATCACATAGCGAGTGAAATGGCCAAAGAAACAACAATGACAATTAACAGAAAACCTAATCAATGTATAGTATCACAATTCTAAGATAAGAAAGTGTAAATAAAGCACACTCAGACACATTAAAACTTTGATATCACCAAAGGAAACGTGATCAAATATTACTGTCATAAAGTATTAATTCCTAGTTATATCGCATTAATTTTTTTTTATTTCTTTTGTTGTACCTCCTAAGCTGAATGTATCTTTGATATAATTAAAGGGAATTATTCAGAATTAGTACAATTTTTCTGCAAATTTTATTTCTAAAATATCAATATATAAGTTTTTATGAGTGTCCAAGTTAATATGGCAACCAACAGTGTAACAAAATTTCTTGGTTCTTAATTATTTTTCTGTAGGATCTAATTTCTGTTATTTATTTGCCATTAAAGGGGCTGTTGTTTTATATGATGCATAAATTGGTCACTTGACCACATTTTAAAGTAAAGTGTGAAAAAATATACGAGTGACTTATTTTCATTAGCAATAATTACGCTTAGCTGAAAATATCCAATTTAATAATTTATCGTTTGATTTAATTTTAATATTTGAAAAGAATATTATTGCCCACTTCAATATTTTATTGTTTGTTTTAATTCTAATATTTAACTGAATAATTTAATAATTATTTTTAAAAAGTTGGCTCCTTTGGATGCTAAAACTATTCTTTGCAAAACTTTACATGAAGCAATTTTTTTTTTATTCTTGTTGATAAAGTTCTCATTAATTACGTTCTGTTTGTAATATTTTTATTTACGTTGATTGATTATGATGGCTTTATTCATAATTTAACCGTGAATTGAAGTCTTCGATTATGTACAATTAGGATTTTAACCAGTATTTTTTACGAATTTAAAAGAATTAAAATTCATTCATATCGCTTCATAATAAGAATTTACTTATTAGTATTTTTACACACATTGCACAAATACAGTGCTTTTTAGTATTTATACCTTTTATGTTAAAATTTAACCAGAGTTATTAAAAGACTGAAAATTGAAGTTGAAAGGATTTTACTACTTTTTTTTTTTTTTTGCATTGAAGTAGTCGTTAAGTTTAAAACTGCATTCCAAAAATCGAATGATATAAATAAAAATTATGTTCTTAGGAGAAAATGGAGCTTTTACTAAACTATTTTAAAAACATTCGGCTATCGATAAAGTTGCTAATTTTAGATAAATTTGGTTTTTTTCTTTTGTGGACAGGGCTGTTGGGAAATAGTATGTATAAGATCCTCACAATGGAACAATTAGTAAACTGTAATTATGTTTATGAGAAAAAGGTGTATAGAATGTTTTTTTTTTATTTACTAATGTGGAATATGTAATAATAGCAACCTTCAAGTAATCAAAATTACGAAAAAAACCTGAAAAAATTATTCACGACCTTTTTCTCTTAAATAAAAAATAAATTACAATATTTTTGTTTACTTATTAGAAGAAGAAGTTTTTAAAGCATTGGATTATTTAAAGGTAATTAACTTGTAGTTTATTTCAAATGTGAGAGTATTAGAATTGCCTTTAACACAAGAAAACACAATTATTTGATTGTTAATTTTCAAGTACATAAGTTTATTTCATTTGAGCTTATATATTACTTTTTTCTTGATGAAAAAAAATGAAAGAACGTGTAAAGAAAAAAAATTGTAGGATTAATTCCCTTTCAGTTTGAGAAAGGTTGTACAAAATGCTCCTCTTGTACACGTGTTTATAATATTTTAAATAAAAAAAGGGGATTTAAAAGAAAATTGATTAAATTTCTAACAACAGAAAAAAAAAAAGTTCAGTAACCTATGTAAACCATACTTAGTAATGTTGGCAGTTTAATAAGAAGTGCTTTTTTTTAAAAATAAATATTAAAATTAAATTCATTAAAAATAATTGAATGAATTCTGGATAATAATTTTCATAGAATGTTAGTTGAGTTTCATTATTCTAAAAATATTAATCTTCAACAAAAATAAAACCTTTAGTTCCAAAAAACACCTTGAGGAGAAACTAGCTTAAATCGTAAGATTTGAATAAATTGATAAGTACTAACATCAGGAAATCAGAGTTTTAAAAAAGGAAATTTTTCAACCAATTCAAGGCTTCTTTTAACATTTTTGTAAAGGGAATATATGTCTTGAATAAAAAATTAGAAAATAGAAGCCAAAGCATCTAAAAATGAATTTCCTCCCTTCCCCCTCCCCCAAGCATAATTTTTAAATTGCAAAAGGCTTCGCCTTTCTATTGCTTTCACATTTCTTTATAACATGAATTTATCTAAGAAAATATTTTAGCATGTGTTCGTGAAGATAAGAAATGTTTTTTAATGCATAAACCACTCTATTGCATTGAGTACTTATAGCATTTCTTTTTTCAAAATGGTTATTTTATTGTAATCTCTTTATTACTATTATTTAACTACCATTAGTTCCACTACAAGTTTTTTCAATGTTTAAAATGTAATGTATAAAAGAATTTAGTTCCATGACATCTTCTTTCAGTTTGATGTAAATTAAATCAATTTTTTTGAAAATTAAGAATATTAAGGAAAAAGTCAGAAAAAGGCCAAAAGGGATCTGAATATAAAATTTCAAATTAAAATTTAAACATGGTAACAAATACTTTTCAGTTTCCTGCATTGCGTTAGTAGTTATTCTTACATCTTTCTACTTCTTTTCCAATTGTATTAGTAAGCGTAAATCATTTATATTTTCAGATTTGCAGAACTATTATCTGTTACTATTATTCCAATATAATTCAGCCTAGAAATTTTTTACTGTCAGTTTTTGACTTTTTATTAGACTTTGTAGATTTAAATACAAAAAGGAAAACACACTTTTGATATGTGTGAAAAACAGTAAAAAGTATATCAGAAATATATCTAGTGTATGTATAGTAAATCTACATTATCTACTTTGTGTGCGTTAATACTTTTTTCTCATCTGTATATTTCGACATTTAAAATTGTTTTGTAAATAAAACTTTCATTATTCACTTATTTTTGGTGAGCTTTTTCTCTGAATTTCTGTTGTAATTTTGAAATGTTTAGTATCTGTTATTTTTAAATTAAAAAGTAATGCAATAGATATAATAATATTTATAATTAGCTTTGATATTAATGCTTTGCGATCACTTAAGAAAATTCATTGAAATTGAAAATATTGTGTATTAAATTCAGTTTTCTTAGATAATTTCAAAAGCATATGTTAATGTTCTTATAAATTTATTTATATGTTTACTTTGATATAAAAAGCTGGATAGCTTTATACTGATACGCTATTAAATTAATTTTTTATTTTAAACTTGATGGGTTGAAGCGAAATAATAGCTTGACAAGAAATCCAAAGTATGGGTTGACTTAACAAGAAGTCCAGTTTTAATATTACAGTACTAGACCGAGGGAATAGGAATTCTCTGTTTTATATCTGAATCAATTTCAATAACATACTTAAAAAAATAAATCAGGTATACGTTCCTATACACATAAGATATATTTAATTTAATCTTATTCTCAAGATAGAAAATTAATTTAAAAGATACTTATTCAATTATAGAGACTTAAATTCCAATAGATTGTTAGAGTTATTAATTTTCTTTACAATATATTACATCACTGTATTTAAATAACAATTTATTTCAAAATTTTCCTTTTTAATTTTCTATTGCTATCAGGTAATCTTATTTTTATTATACACGAAAAAAAGGTTTTAAATCGAAGTAAAAGTATTTAGGGAAAAAGAATTTTAAAAAAAAATAAAACTTGCAGAAATTTTTTTATTTTTTATTAGTTTATTTAAAACCTTTTATTTTGTTATACCTCTAAAATTTGCTACAGCTAAAAAAAAAATCAATTAATAAAAACTAAATAACATATAGATCATATTTCGATATAAATTCAGGTAATTATTTCATTTTAGAATACACGAGGGAATTTTGAATTAATTTTTTGGACTGGAAGAACACCAAAACTGCAATTGAGTTATCAACTATAATATTTATCTTTAAACATCTCGTTGTTATGATCAGTTATATTAGTAATCTAAGGAATATTAAAAAATACATAAAATATATAAATATATAAATTTTTACCTCTAGCACTTGATTAAGGGCTGAGTTTCATTAAAATTTAAGATGAAAGATTTTAAGAATTCGGAAGATTTCGAAAGATTTTAAGAAAGTATTGTGCTAATACATTATGAATGAAGCACTATGTCATCTTAATGATAATGATACTTAGTAACAAGAATAGGCTCCAGCTATTTCAATAGATATTAGTGTTATATAACAAATAGACAAACAAAAAATATCATCTTTAAACTAGACATTGAGATGAATTCAAAAAAGAAGAAAAAATGCTTGCATACATCAAGCATTTTTTTTTCCTCGTGCGTTTTAAATAAAAAGAGATAAATCACCTGGTCAATAAAGTAAACAAATCATTCAATAAACTGATGTAAAAAAAACTTTGTTGATACTGTTAACTTTATGAAATAAAGATGCATTAATTTTTTAAAATTTTTTATCTTAAATTTGATCAATATTGACCGAACAATATCTTAAAATTTAAGAGCTAACATGAGTTAGGAAGACAGACATAGTTAAATTTTGTTGTTTAAATAGATTGAAAGTTCAGTACTATGCAATGTTCTTATATGTTTGTAGGCTCAGAAAAATTTAAAGGAATAGATTTGATGGTTCTGTTTAATTTGGAAATATATCTTTTAGAGCGCCCTCAAACATAAATTCTCGTAGTCATTCATCTCAGAGCTCGGGTTTTTGAGAAAGTCGTGATATATTTCCCCCTTCAAAACATTGCCAGCAAAAAAAAAAAAAAGTAATTGCTGATTTACATCTTTCTTTTTAATTTTGAATTTGTTACGAGTTTTCACATACATTTCTTTTTAACTACCCTATGGGGCTACTTTACTATGATGTTTGACATGAAAACCTCGCTTTGTGAAAGAACCTCGACATACGTAAATTAGCTTTACCATGTAAGAAGTGTAGTGAATAGGTAGAAAGTAGAGGGTTAGAAATTGGATAGATTAATAGTAACTCAAAAATGGTTCAAGCTTCTGTGAGGCGACAAACAGATAGTGCATATTTGACACGGATTCCGTAATTACAAGTCTATTTGAATCGGATTAAATGATGTTTAGTTACCCAGTTAAGCAGAATTACTAACTGAAGTATTTCGTTAGAGACGTGATTAGTCACCCCCACCACATTATTAATTCATTTCGATATTGCTTATTCAGGATTGAATAAATTGCTAAATATTTTTGGGACTGATTATTATAACGTCACCAATGTATCTTAATCAAAACGAATGCATTTCGTTACTATGTTGATGAAACCATTTCAAATGCATTTACAATATGATTTTGAAATAATTTACTACCAAAATTCAGAATGAGACTGTATGTTGAATTAGTGTATACGTATTTGTAGTATATATATATATGTGTGTGTGTGTGTGTGTGTGTGTGTGTGTGTGTGTACTGCAAATACTTATAAATTAATTTAAGACGGTAAACTCGATAAAGGAGGTAGAACAATTTAAAATCAAAGTCATAATTACAAAAGATGCTTTTAAATAATATATATTAAAAATAAAGATAGATAAAAAAAACAAAAGGAACAAAATTTATTTTAGCTAACTTAAAATAATCCACTAACTTCAAATGTACACAATATAATATCAAGAAATATAAATAGAGTTATTAAACATATTACCCACACATCGTTTAAAGTTATCTTCGAAATTGAGATTTTCAATATGGCGTTTATTTACATATATTACCGCCGCTATTGTACTAGATTCATTGATTATGTGATGTTTTGGAATAAAGTGTTAAAAAACACTTCCGAACCCGGAAGCTACTTCTACTTCCATTCTGCAGCATGTTTAAGGCACCCTGGATGTTTCCCTATATACCAGAAGCATTTTCTGTCGATTGGTTGCTAATAGCCTGCCCTCTTGGCGTCCGTTTGGAAGACTGCCATTGACCCCACAGCATAGACGCTAACGAACAATGGGACCGTACTCGAGCAATGTGGACGATGAAATGTCACTGGATCGTGTTCTCAAATGAATCACGTTTCTCTTTCTCTATTGAAAGTCGCTGCGTACGAGTGAGGTGTCGACGTGGAGACAGGTCCAAACCTGCAGCAATTGTGGAAACTTCCATCACTCGACAACGTGGCATCATGGTTTAGAGTGCAATTGCGTAGGATTCCAGGTCACCTCTAGTTCGTATTAAGGCCACTATGACGGCACAACGATACGTGGCTGTTGTGCAGTAGCCGGTGACACTCCCTTACCTTCAGAGGGTGCTCAATGCCCTTCATCAGCAGGATAACGCCTGACCCTCATACTGCTCGCATCAGCCAACGTGCTCTGCTAGGCGTACAGATGCTTCCCTGGCCACCGTTCTCTCCTGATCGCCTTACCAATTGAACACATTTAAGATGAGGTTGGATGCTATTTGTAGACACTGCCACTTTCTCGTTCAAAAGTTGAACTGTAGAAAATGGTTGACAGGGAATAGAGAGCCATTTCTCAGGACGCCAACAGTACTCTCATTGACTCTGTACCTAGATATGTTTCTTAGTGTATCGCCGTCCACGGTGGTCTTACAAGCTACTGAGTTCTCACTCAGTTTTATGCGCATAATGTCAAAATAAAGATCACTTATTGTTCGTTGCTGTCTATTTCGGTTTGCCGAGTTTACAGAGTATCGGCCACTCCTTCTTAATGGTGCATTTTCAATCAATGTCACGTTATATATATATAGAAATAAAAGCACCAAAATATTATGATCATATGTAAATTAGGAAACAAATCTCTCAAGAATTGTATAATAATATTTTAAAGAAAAAATAAGTTTTATACTATTGAGAGGAAAAACATATACATCAAATCGTATAAATATACAAATAAAACAAGCAAACAAAGAAAAAACTAATATAAGTACAAATTTATCAGTAAAAAACTTTATATATTATAGAAAAACTTCTAAAAGCAAGTAAATAAACCGAAAAAATTAACATGGAAAATACCAAAATTATCAGTGAAAGCGATAAAGAAGTAGAAAAATCCAAATATTGATAAAAAGCAAAAGAAAGGAATTTTTTCAATTAATGTTGTAGTAGACTGCAGACTCTTAAATGCTAGGTTATTCCAGAATTTAGGTCCAAACTGTCCAAATCAGTATAGTATTATAGAAAGAAATATAAACCAAAGATATTATTGAACAGAGATCTACAAAAAATAAAATCATTATAAAATTATTTAAAAAGAAAATAAACTAGCATTCCCAGAAAAATCTGAAAAGATTTATAACATAAGATGAATAACGAAGCAAAATTAGAACACAATAAAACGAAAAAAAGGCACACAATATAAAATAATTAGCTTACACGAAGAGAAACAAATGAAAACAATGAGCAAACACGTTGCTATCTTTTGCCTAAGAATGAAATAATTAGGCAAAAGACAGCAACGGCATCTACCAAATAATGTCAAAACTGCATGAATGCCAGAAAATCATTACAAGTATTTTAAACATTGTAATATTGTTGTAAAATAAAAATTAGAAAAAATAATTAAGAAAAAAATAGCAAAATTTATAACAGATGGTAAAAAAAAATAAATGAAGAATAATATTATTCAAAAAACATTAAAAAAATTATTTTAATAAATAAAGAGAGGGGGAAATTTATGCAAAATTTAATCTATTTTATGATCTAAATTATTTTAATTTATTTAATCTAAAAATTTAATCCATTTTATGATTTTTATATATAAAATTTGTTTTTAAAAAGTTAACAGGGTAATCAGCGTTAGCACACCTAAGATAGAATTCATTTAAATTGTTTCGAAAATATAAAGGTATATTAACAGATGTATTATTTTAAAGTAAAAAAAAAACTATATAACATATTTCTATAAATATTTAAACTTAAATTGCTGTAAAAATGAACTTTATTAATTGGTAAAAAGTAATTACCTCTCTTGTTAAAGTTACTACTAATAATCCTATTATCAACAAATTTTATCTTAATATCTAAGAAATCTGTTTCATTCGGATATATATTAGTTTTAACTACATTTAAATAAGAAGGATAAAATGACAAATCTGGTATAAACTCAGGGTCGAAGTTATCTTAAAAAAATTTAAGATCAGATATATATCTAAACATAATTAATTTATTATTGCGTATAAAATTTTGTTCATAAAAATGTAAATAAATATTGGCAAGGCTATTACTAGCTCGTGTTCACCCTAAAATAATTTATCATATTTATGACGTAAGCAAACGATAATCCAAAAGAAGCCCTTTTAGAAACTTAGGAACTCATGTGACCACTTTATTATAATATAAGTAAGAAATTTTTTAAATTATATTAGTAACTCATATTTCTTGGCATTTTTTTTAAAAAATATGAATATTTGCTAAGTAATAGGTTTTTATATAAGTTAAGTTGAAATTACTATCTTTCTTAAGGAATTTACTTGGATTTGTTAGTGTCCTTGTTCTATGGATTTTTTGTATTAAATTTTTTTGTTATAAAGTAGTTTGTAGGTCAACTTAGATCCATAAAACACATCCCTGTTCAAAGCCAGGAAAGGTATTTTCAGTTATTTTATTTCCATTTTTCAATAACTTTGTCTTCTTTAATATGTTTTTATAATCTTTACTACGATTCTGATTTGCTTATACTTAATTTCCTTTGTACTGCTTTACAAACACACTCACATATGTATATATATATATATATATATATATATATATATTATATACATATATATATATACATATATATATGTGTGTGTGTGTGTGTGTGTAGGTGTGTATATATATATAAAATGCATATATATATATACATATGTGTGCGTGTATTTTATAAATGTACATTTATATACATATTATTTTTATATATATATATATATATATATATATGTGTGTGTGTGTGTGTGTGTGTGTGTGTGTGTGTGTGTGTAGAAAGACATATTATTCATCTGAAATAACAAACGATAATGCTAAGAACACTAGGCCGAAACTTTTTGCTTCCTAACATTGGCAACACTTCAATATTATTTGAACTTATTTCATTCTATCCTATTTTTTAATAACTGAATCGGGTTGTTTTATTCATATTTTTATTCATGACTTAATAATTTGCCAGAAAGCAAAAAGAAAAATAATCACCTTTTCTTATGTGTTTATACGAAACGCATCTGGGAAAAGAACCAGTAAATATTTATTTTTGGTAAAAATTCCCCTTTTCCCTGATACAGTTATATTGTTACTATTGTTCGGAAGCATTTTGTGAATAATTGTAACAATCAGTAAAAAAAAAAATTAAATTATATATTTTGTAATTTGCAAGTATCAGCTTGGAACTTCTTGAAAAAAATACTTTTTTTTATATAGTAATTAATTACGCAAAAAACATATTAAACTTTACACATTAGCATATGTTTCTCTATTAATATAATTCTTTAATTTAATAATATAGAATAAAGATGACTTGAAATTTGTTTTGTTAACATCAATAGCTTGTGTGATGATACAAAGCGAAAGGCTGAAAGCGGCATGATAAAAAGAAAGAAAGAAAGAAAACTCAGTCGGTTGATTTTCAAGGAATAAAATGCTGTTTGAACAAATTTAATGCGAATTTAATCCTCCTCAATGATATGATGCGAAACGAACAATGTGTGACAGTTCCCGATCAAGTGAAATCATCACATTCGTTTTTGTTTTGGATTTCTTCGAAATGCATTTCCTTGAAATCCATGCATACTGACAGCTCACTTCCGACGCGCCAACGTAGGCAAAGTTGAGGAGGAGGTGCTGTGGAATGATTGATGATTGAGCTCGTATGTCCAAAAGCGGGAGTAACTAAGATATGCTTCAACGATTCCTTAATACTAAGACTGCGGGCGGCGGTAGCCTTTTAGGAAAAAAAAATTCTACACAAGTTTAGATCCCTACAAATAAAGGCGATGAAACAATTTTTTCTCACCCGAAATGTAAAACAAAGATAGACTCATCGTTCTTCCTTGCTATTTGCTAGGAAGGGGTTAGGTAAAGAAAAGGGGGGTATACTTCACTACTAGTGAAATAGAGAAGCCCGTTGCACGGTTGAGCGATAGCGGACCGTTAAGATTTGTTCGCCAGATAAAGCAGAAGTAGTTTTAAATTTTGAAGTATTCACGAATCATAAAATATGATTATTTCTGTTTCTTAATTGTAATGAAAAACGTAATGGTTTTTATTTTGGAATCAGAAATTTGATAATTTGAATACTAGTCTGTTTATAATAATAATACTATAGAAGTACATTTTTATAATAAAATAAACTCTCTTTTACAATGCGGGGTATACGTTTTGCTTATAGGAAATTACTTTTTTCGGGATACGAATTATCGGGACCGAATTTGTGCAAGTTCAGACATGTCATTAAAACCAGATTAAACTGATTTCAACATGGATGAAATAAGATGTCTCTTTTTCTAGTCATACATTTATTCTCTCACCTTTTTATTTTATCCTTTGGTTTCGTAATTTGTCCTGTTATGGATTCACCTTATATTTAAAAGTATTGTATGCATTAATATTTTATATGCAAAAAATACAACCTTTATTGCTATGCGTACTGAAATATATATACAAAAAAATACCTGGGAAGTTTAGAAGTTAAGGCATGGATCTGGATAACAAAATTAGAATATTTTGGATAAATTGCATTCTAATGTGAAAGTAGCAACCATTGAGAAAGAAATGAATACACGAAAATGAACAGCTTGGATACAAAGTCAAATTGAAAGCACAATACGAGCCATAATGTATTACATCTTCATTAGATTTGAATAGAATTGCTCATATATGTTTGATGATGTGTATTAAAGACTTTTACACCTGAAATGTACTTTTAAATAATGTTTAAATAGCTTTTTCTGTACAAAAAAAATAATCAAAATGTTAAAATTTTCTGATACGAAACTGTTTATCGCGCCTTATGAGTACTCCAATCGCAATTTAATTGAAACATTATACAGGTGCATGAGATTGGACTGTATTTGTGAATTTTATCTACTGTTTGCTATCTTGTTTACTATAGAATAAGGGTGGCCAACCTTTTACATACCATGTGCCAATTTTTTGACAGGCAGGTTCAGAGGCGCCATATAACATGAGCCCTTTTTATAACGTGTTATTTTCAATATTAAGGGATGATTGATAGAGATAGGTATAGAATCTGATTCGCTTAGGGAAGGAAAAGGAATCCCTTAACTCCGTAGTTAAATTTATTAATTTACGACTGTATGATAAAGTAGCCGCGGAAGCACAGCGGTCATGTTGCGGACTCGAGGTAGGAGTCGTTTTCGTCAAGTCGTTGTTTCGAGCTCTGAGGCCACTTCAGTCCCACCGTGTAACAGAACTGATGTACGTTAAATCAGGTCGAGGTTCCAGGTCTTCCCGATGACATGGTGTGGAATTTTGGAGAAGAAGGTAACAATTTAGGTGTCGTCCTCGTCACTTGACAGAGGTTCAAAATTACAAGTTCCATCGCCAATAGCCTACGTGTTGCTTCTTAGTGCTACGCAAATAAACAATCAATCAATCAAATCGATATAATTGTTTCACGGAAATGTCCCGCGATATTTACCTTGTAAAAGTTGAAACATATTTAATTTTCAGAATGTTTAAAAGTTTATCTAACGTTTCTTCTCTTTTACATATTTGACTGAAGTACCGCTTGTAATCATCCAATGCGCCACTATTTGGCTACCCCTGTTGAAGTGGAAATTTTCAGATCTTGAATTAATACAACTAAATAGATTTTCTTTAAACTAAACTCTCTATAATAATGATCCTGGAACCTATAATTATTGTTGTTTTAGAGAAATATGTTTGTTACAAATCAGTTTAACAGTTTTCATCAGTATTAAAGTCTGTTCGTCAAGGGTTGTAGAAGGGCAAAATACTTGAATGTACATTAATTACCTTGATAGCATCTCAACCCAATTATTCTGGGATTCTTTCTAAACTCAGAACACTTTGATTAAGGTTGTTTGGTTCAAATAAAAGGGGAAGGGAGTAAATAATAGTTTAGTTTGCATTGAATATATAGCGTTGGAAATGCATGAAACATTAAATTCCAGAATTATGATATAACATTTAAAATTGATATAGACTGGCTATTTTTGTAATTGTAATTATGTTCTAATCAATCATCCCCCACAAACACAATATGTAGTTTAATGTTCTATCACCAATATTTCTATATAAATATGTCACATAAATGACAAGTATTTATATGTTTAGAAATATCAATTCAACTCAAAAGAGAGTCAGTTGTAAGATGTTAAGATGTTTTATTCCTTAGAAAGCAAAGAGATTGCAAAAAGCTAATGCTCTACGTGAATAATTCTTAGTTTTGAATCCACATTTTTTTTAGAAAATACTTTTAAAAGCTCAACAGAGATAAGATATTTATTCGAATATTAAAAAAATAATGGCAATAAACTCTGTGTGAGTCACGATCATTTCAGCCACGATCGAAGTAACCAAAACCTATCTGTCAAAATTGAAGTTGGGGAAAAAAAACCCACAAAAGTTATTATTTACTCTGTTTAAATCTTATTTATGATTGATTCAAACTAATAGGGAGCCTATCCTATGTTGTAGTAATTTAAAATGACTTGAAAATGACTCCAAAGAATAATGGATTGAGTTAATTTACCTTTTAACAAATCATTCTTGAACAAAATGTAGTTGCGATGCCAGCCAGAATGGATTAAAAAACCATTTCCGAAATTCATACCTACAGTCATTTTAATGGAATTTAATGCCATAGTTTATTTTTTTCCATTAAAAGTGGGCAACCTAAACGACGTGATAAAGCAAAAGGCAATAATATCTCTTAGTAATGGGGTTAGCTTTAGAAAATAAAATAAGGAAGTCAGTTGATGGAAGTCATCATTCAGGGAAAAGAAACTCTACAGGGAGCCATTGGAGGTGGCCTCATTCTCCCAATGAAAGTGGCTAATGATTTGTTTGTGATTGGGACGCGCTTATCACCAGCCCCGACGTTAAACAGCTATATCTGGGTAAAGTGAAACGGAAAACTATTACAGTTGGAAAAAAGTGGGGTGTGGGAACCCATCTCCGAAGTCACATTTATCTCAAGAACCTGGAGTCAAACGATGAGCGGAAATTACAAACGGTTTATCATTGCTCTCTGGACTTTCCGCTGACTGGTCACGCGGCTAGTAACCCTCCCTTGTTCGAGAGGTGGCGCTTTCTTTTTCCGTGGTGCTCCTCACACCAACCGAGTGCTAACGGTTATTGCTGACCTTACGTCTCCCGCGGGGTTTCCTGGGTTTGAGTAAACACAGCTACCCGCACACCTCTCGTAAATGCTCCCTGTGGATCTTGAAAGTGTGATTCATTTCTACCATTTGGAAGTGGGATTAAAGATGCTAAGTGACGAGAGCTCTTACCAGATGCAATAAGTCTCCGAATCCAGCGGTAACTTTGATTTAGTGCTCAGTAAAGCTGCTGTCCAGTTTAGTCAATGAGGTAGACAGCGCTTTTGATCGGTCATTAGGAATACGGAAATGATATCAGCGGCTGTTCATGGCGTTTTGTATAGGCCACGCCAATTGTTGGGCATAAATGTATCAGAAACAAATTGTTGAAGGGAAATTTAATGAGGGTATAATATAATATATAAAGTAATTTAGCTGAAGTATCACATCTTCAAAATAGTAAAGTTTAAATTTTATCTTTCCCATTCTTTACATCATTTTAAATTTTTATTTTTAGCAACAAACAATTAGCAAAATTTTCATTGAGTAAATTTTGTTTCATATTCAAGATTAAATATTTAATTATGTATGGTAATGAAAAACAATCCAGTTCATAGGATTATCAATAGTTCTGAGAATTTTTTTGAAATAATACACTATAATACTAAATAATAAGCTAATAGTAGAAAAAATATAGTATTGATGAACAAAATCATCAGGTAGAAAAAGTTTATTTATTAAATTTCAAAGGTATAAAAATAAATACTATTTAGCGGATTAGAAACAGAACTTCGGATTTTCAATGAAATTAAAGTTAATGCTGGCGTTAATTTTCCAAATTTGAAGGAATTTAGATAAATATGGGACGAATGCAATAAAAATTATAATTACTACTAAGTTAAAAAAGAGAAATAATAAAGCATGTGTAGGAATTTGGTGCCGTAAAAAAATGCTATTATGACCAAAAGTATTTATCCATTCTGATAACTATTTACATTACCTCAAAACTAATTTATTATTTAAATAAGCAATAAAGTATTTTTATCATAGTTATATTTACATCCATTGAATAAATCTTATTCAGCTTAATGTATTTCTTAAAAAAAGTTTTCCTGATTCTTTTCTGTTAGACATTCTTTTCTTTATTTTTGTTCTAGATCCAGAAATAAATACAGATCCCCTAGCAAACATTTTAATCCTTTTTCTTTCCTTCACGGTGTATTTGAAATTGGGAATCATCCAACTCGATTTACAATATTTTCTCATGCTCCATCTCAAAAGTAATTATTCTTGAACAATATTAAGGAAGACATTACAATTAAACAGAAAACTTAAAAAAGAAAATCTGGTTTCTCATGCTCGAAAATTAATGCTTACTGGATTTATGTTTTTACCAATTAATGCTACATTTTCAGCTCAAATTTTTTTTAAGAAAAAACATGTTGTAAAAAATTTAAACTATACATTTTTTTAAGAATTTACTTATGGCTAAAAGTATGATTTCTCATATTACAAAAAAAAAAAAAGTCCGAGTATTCTTATTCAAATGTTTATTTGAAGAAAGGTCACGAAAGAATAACATTAGACCTGTGATGATAATTAAAATTTTTGTTTGTATTTTGATTCATATATTCATCGAGAATATTAAAAACAAGAGATAATATAA
Organism: Nephila pilipes; assembly: GCA_019974015.1. Classification (NCBI taxonomy): domain Eukaryota; kingdom Metazoa; phylum Arthropoda; class Arachnida; order Araneae; family Nephilidae; genus Nephila; species Nephila pilipes. The sequence continues at coordinate 825,704 of BMAW01023587.1, read as the reverse complement.
TTTTTATACCGGAATTATCATTTACCTAACTTAAAAAGTCCGTTGTAACTTTCCATATGTACTTAGGAGTAACATGATCCCTTATTTATTATAAACGTGAGAGATCTAACAAACAATTTAAGGATATATCTTTAGTGGCACTACTATTTTAAAAGATTGATCTATCTCACCGTTATGTGATAAAATTCGAATAAAATAACTTGTATTCATTCTCAGTTTTTCTTAAATAAAGCAGTTATTTATAGGGAAGAATACAAAAAAGATCCAATGTATGAAATATAAATATGACTTAGCATATATATGAAAATATGTAAGAAAAATTAAACTGCTGAAATTCCTCGCTCTTCTCAAATAAAAACAACGCGAAAAAGTTGTCCACTTAAAATAACGCAATCTTTTCTTTCACTCAGAAAGCTGTTTCGCTCACCGTAATTTAGAAATAAATTATTTCACCATCTGATGATAGTTTTGATTATCAAAGGTAGTGTTGCCACATCAGTAAAGTAATTTCAGGTATCACACCTGAGTGAAATCTAAAGGTTTGTAAGCTTTTTTTAAAAAATTCTTATATATATTAAATTAAGTTAGAATTTTAAATCGTCATCAAATGAATATTAAAGAAATAAAATGAATATGAGAATTTATAAGATTTATCACTGAGTCAAAATACTTCATCACTCTTTATAATATGATAACAAAGCTCGACTAAATAGTAATAGAAGATATATATATATATATATATATATATATATATATATATATATATATATATATATATATATATATATATATATATATAATCAAAATATTTCATAGATCTGTCACAGAGCTCTCAGATCAATTTGTTTCACTATGGGAAGCAAAAAGAACTATTCTATAACCTTTATCATGTCGATATCATTTGTTAATCATTATTCTAGTCAGCATTCATTCCCAGGTGGTGATAGAAAATATCTAAGCAGACATTTTTCAAAATGCAATACATAAATGAAGAGCAAGCGGTGAACCGCTAGATGACACAGTAATGACAGCACAAAGCGTGAGTTTTCTTTCACATCGTCATTTCTGCCGTAGATTTCAGGAGACATGGTGTCGTACAGTAATCAGGAAAAGGTCACCCATGGCAGAAATGACGATGTTTTAGAAAACTCGCGCTTTCTGCTTTTCATTACAGAGTCGTCTAGTGGTTCCTTGCTTGCTTTGCGCCTATGCATTGTACGGTAGAAATTGCTTCTTTAGATGTTTTCTGTAACTACTTAAATTTTTGCCCATGAGTTTCGAAACACCTTGTATTTTGAAAGATTTCTCAATCAGACAAAGTCAATTATATTGATTAATTTCATCAAGAAGAAATAAAAATTTGCAAATGAAAAAATTAACATGTTTAATAACATTTTAGTGAAATAGTATATAATGAATTAAGTTTGCATTTTAAACAAGGGTAAACTAAATAGGTTTTCATTAAACGTGAAAATATTTACATTACTACTAAAATGAACAAAGACATATAACTTCCCTACAGAATTAAAACCATCCCTTCCATTTCAGTCAAAAGCAATTTTAAGACACTTTTAAGATTAGGAGGGGGGTAGAATTTTGTACATTTTAACTCAACAATATAGGATAAAAACGTTTAGTAATGCCCAATCTTTCGCTTTTTCAATATCCATCTCTTCTTGTACATGCCGTTTATATCAATCATTAATGTGGATAGCATATGTTTGAATAAAAATTGAAGCCCTTTCTTTAGAAGAAAACTTTGTTTATATTTTTATGTTATAAAACTCTACTTGTTAAGAGAATGGATCACTGCCTCACCGAAAAGTATTAATAAATAGAAATATAAAAACATTTTAAATAAAACTTTTATTTAAAGATGGACTAAAAAGTATAAAAATAATTTTTTATGTAAAATAATACATAATTCATTAAAACTAGAGACGCTTGACTATGATACCTAGGTAATTTTCGATTACTTAAATATCATCGGTAGTTACTTATGTATGAGATCAAAAGGAGTATTAACGTCTCAAGAGCTTTAAAATTATATATTATTTTACGTTCAAAAATTTATTTTTATTCATGTCTTTAAATAAAATTTTGATTTGAATTTTTTTTTACCCATATTTATTTATTTTTAGACTGGAAGTTTGGAACTAAAAAACGATTACGTGAGCTATACGTGTGTGCAAACTTTCAAACTTAATAGACTAAATTCATGTGAAGTCATGATCACGTGATATATCTATCTCATGCTATCCGCCGATGTAAACAAATTTTGTATTCGTTTGCTTAGCTCTGCATTTGGGAATTGTCTTATGCTTCATAAGTTAAAATAACTTACATTTTACTATATATATATATAGTACTTTTTAATTGAATGAGAAAGTATTACACACTTTTCAAATTTAAAGCTTAAATCTTTTTTTTTTTTTTTTTTTTGGATTGCTGTAGCATAAAGGTATTGAATCACTCTTCTATCAACAAGCTAAAGTAATGACTTCAAATTTAATTGATTTACACACCGACATTTCTTACAATTATAAAAACATACTAATTTAATTGTGATATTTTCCACTTTTTTAAATGTTTCTTTATTACTGTTCTTTAAAATTTATTTCAATACGACCATTTGTGGAATGTTTAGATTTTTAGTATGTTATTATTTATTTTTAGCATTTATTTAAATTGCCTGGTGATATTTTTTGGCTTATACATTGAAAATTTTTAATTTTGAAAGAATAACTAAAATGCAAAAATACTTAAATACTTTTTATATAATATTTGAGATTTTAACATGGACATTTTGTAACTTGCGTTTTTTATAATATTGTTTTTAAAAATGTTGCCAAAATTTAAATAAATGTTTGGTGCAGTATATTCAGATTTTATTCAATGCCATGAACTCCAAGAATTCATTAACACAGAATAAGTAAAATAATTTCTTTTATATTCGATACATGACACAAACACTATATTTATTTATAATTCTTTAAATTTCAAAAACACTTATAAATGCTCACTATAGGATAAAGCCGAGCATATTATCCACTCATTTGATTTAATATGCATAACATTTTTATTTTCAATCCAATCTATCACATTCATTCATAAAAGTCTGGAGCTAAATATCTATTATTTAATGGAATTCGTAAGATAATTCAGATGTAATATAAAATGACTTGATATTAGTATATAATGTTTATTTACAATATTAAACCACTTTAATTAACTTTAAGAGTACATAAATAATATTTTTAAGAAATATGCTCGTGCCGAGATGAATCACTAAGTGAAACTGAGGTTCTGGTGTCGGAGGAAGAGACATACATCACGTTTGCATGACAAGGCAACGTAACAGATTGTTAAGATGTATTCAAGATTTATGAAATATGAGTCTTTCTATTTTTCAAAATTATGATTTTTCCCTTACGGTATCATTTCCATTAAGAATACAATTTTATAAGGTAACAATTTATGCATACATTTAAAAATATTGATTATCACTAATGTAAGTTTTGGTATGTGTCTTGTAATTCACAAACTCAGAGTTTTAATTTCTGCACTCCATTTTATATTAAAACATACAAGTAAAAATTTGTATTTGAGTAAAAAAATATAGCAAATCATTATTCAATTTGAAATTGTATATGGAATTTACATAATCACATTTCTTTTTATTAAATATTTCTGATTCCTTTATAAAACATTATAATCAATTAATGACTAAATTAATTTTTTTTTGCAAAACAAATTTTAAGAAACTATAATTCAAAGTACAAAATTACAACTTTTTATATAGTAAATCGTTATATAACTGTTACAGCTTATATTTCTTGATTAAAAGAGAAAATAATTTGATACAAATTTAAACCTAATGTTGCTTTATTTATTAAACAGAATCAGTCTGATAAATAAGAAGTGTTTATACATGAAGGATACTGTAATTCAGAAAAAAAGTTGGGTTACAGTTTAACTGTTCACATTTATATTTTAGACGGTTTATAATAATTACAATACTAAAATAAATATTGAGGCTTTTATTTTAAACATGTCAGAATCAACCGATTATCTATTGATACATAACAATATTTATAAATAAAAAATCTTCTATTTTGAAGTACAAAATAAGTTTAATCAAAACAAAAAATTAAAAATAACTCAATAACTGTTAGCAGTTTAAAAATGTATCTTTTTAAAGAAGAAAATAATTTAAAGTATATATCATAAGTATACAAACAAACGCCAGAAGTAAATATGAAGAGTCTTAGTTTAGCGAAAGACATTTTAACAGCACAATTAAACGATAATAAGACAATAGATTCATGAAAATATACTCAGATTATTTTCAGAGTAATATATAATATATATTATATTTAAATAATGTAAGAAGTATGATAATATTAAATATATTAATCGAAATAAAGGGGAAGTATAGGATGTATACAGCGAGCATATAGGGAAATCCTATGTTAACACAGACCACACCGATTTGTTTATGTAGACATCATGTGATTTTGACGTGTCGCCAGTTGTCTATTAATTTAGTCCATTGGACGTTATCAAGTACGTGGGACGACCCTCTTCTCCCCGCGTTAATGCTTGAACATATAGTATTGTGTTGTCAATAGTTTCTTACTGTATGTAGAATTTCAACTTGATCAGATGATAGGAAGTGTGTTAAAACTCGAGTACAAAATTTGAACTGGAGACACATTTTTTTCCTCTCATACATATATACATATGAACATAGCAAGTGAAATAAAAGCTTATGAAAAAAAAAAGTGTCATTTCTTCTTGGGGTTGATCGATTTACCACTTCAATATCGCTTTAAAAATAATATCTTTTTTAACTAAAATTCAAGGAGACCCTCTCCTCAGTGCATAAAAAAGAATTTGTTTGAGTAACTGCACCTGCGTGACTCGTAATGAGATTTAAAATCTTTTGAAAGTGAATGAAAAGAAACGACATCGCAAATTGATTGTTTTTACCCAAAGTTGAAAAACGCCCACTTTCAACTATAATAAAATGTGGTACATTAAGTCAGTAAATGCCGGCCAGATGTAACACATATTCAGATACACTGCATGCGCCAATCATTTACCAGATGGTTAATTATTTTGCTTACAAATTACAATGAAAAACGAATTTTGAAACTAATTCGATGGATACAGTAATTAAGTTGAAGAAAGGATAATTTTTATCATATTGTCCTGAATTTTTAAAATATTAATATAAATTTATAATACAAGAAAGAAATGGACTGTTGTTGATATGATCAAATATTCAGGCAGAAAATAAATACATTATTAAGAAGCTACTTGGAAAAATCGATAAGAACATGAGTTACATGACACAAATAGCGGAAAGCTTTGTGGTTTGCTAATAGAAAAAAAGATTTTAATAGGGAAAAAAAGACTTGTATGTGAGTAAAAACTTTACAGTATTATCATATTTGAGTCTTTCATCAGTATCACACAAAACTATTCTCTTATTCTTTAATTTAAAAATAATTATTGTGTTTTCTTAAAGAATGAATGACATATATAAATTTCAGATGATGAATGTATCCTTGATTTATCATAAAATCAAAATGTACACAATTATTTTCTTAAGTAATTCAAAATGCTTACTTTCGATTTTGAATGCAAAGTAGATTATCAGGGGAAAGTTTCTCAGAATGTTTCACACTGCTTATGAATAAAATAATGCAAATAGTTTAAATGTCCCTCATTTAAAAGAAATTTACAAAGTATTTTAAAATGTTTCATTGTGTTGCATTTTCAGATATTCTTTTTGCTGTTTCTAGAATATATTTAGTTCAAAATATGAACTTTTAAATTAGTAACGATCGTGCTTTAAAGTTTTATTTTTACAAAATTTTATCTAAAAATGTAAGATAATATTCATACTACGAACTTTTGCTATAAAAATGGGAATTAAGCAAGAAATGAAAATATTTGAAGTAAATACCCTTTCATTAAAATAATGTAACTTTTAAAAATATTCATCTAAAATCTATTCTCAATAACTTTAAAACATTTTCAACTCATGATTTTTTTTAAAAAAATTTAGTAATACTTCCTATTTTATAAACAATGGATATTTAAATTAAAAAAAAAGATATGATAAAAAATTATTATCTACAAATTGATACCATTAAGTATGTGCTGGATCCTGTACATTTTAAATCTTAAAGGTATATTAAAAACATACACTCACGATAGATGCACCCATTAGAAAAATCGAATTAAAAGTATTTATTTTTGGTATAGTTGTAACGATAGAAAAGTCTATTTCCCTTCAATTATCTTTATTGACATTAAAACATAGTTGATTTCACTAACTCAACTTGTAAATTATGCAAAGTAGAGTTAATACTATATAAATTAAGGTGTAGTGAGATAGAAAGTAGTAGTAATAGAGAGGTATATGAAAGTAGGAGAGAGAAAAGGGGGGAACACCGGTTAAAAAGATGAGAGAAATATAGACTCTGAAGCAGAGATAATAATACATTAAAGATTCGAGTATTGAAAGGAGACTGGAGAAACTAATGAACAACAAATCAGTAATAACACTTGATATTCTTTTGTTAAGGGGTTTCGGGACTCTTATCTTATCTCTTATCCGTGTGGGAGAAAAAACACATATCACACATTTTTCACACCAATATAACTTACCAACGAAACAAAGCAGATTAACTTGATACCTTTACCATGTATAATATTCATATATACTTACATTGATTCATATATTTGGGTTAAATTTTAAGGAAATTTTAAAAATTCATAAAGAAATATCAATTGGGCCTTTTTTTAAAATTACAAAAATCAATATATTACTGCACGCAGGATTCTGTAGTACATCGATCCAAATTTACAAAAAAATATATTTAGTAGAAAATGTTCAGTTTTGAAGTTATGCATACTTCTTTTTAAAAAATTAGAGAAATTTTTTTTTAATACAATTATTTAGAAAATTCCGAAATCTTAAGAAAAAAATCGAAATAAAATTCATATAATTTTTTTCTGTTAATGATTTAACAAAAAATTCATGTACAAGTCATGAAAAACTTATTTTGAACACATGCATTAAATTTCACACTAATATGATAAATAGTTTCCTCGAAATCCTGAGCTCCAGCTGAAATTTTTTGCTTAGAGAAAAATGAAATTAAACAAGCAAAAAGTTATACAATATTTATAGTTCTTTCTCGATAATTCTGGAAGTTTTAGTAAAATCGTTAAGACTTTGGCACCAAAATGTTCAGAAAAGATTTGGTTCTAACAACTTTTTCTTCAAAAAATCAAATAATGATGTTTAAAGATCCTGAGACTCCTTAAATAAGTGTGAGGGTTGTTCCAACAGGCATAGTAGATACATTGATTGTTGGTAACTCTCTTTTATATATTGTGTGTGTGAGTTAAAGTTTTATTCATCTATTTATTTGATTTTGACTTAACTTTGTTCATTAGTGACATTTATGGATCAATTTAATAAGAGTAATGAACAAGGAATGTATCGCAATATTGGATAAAAATTTAATGAGCAGTCATTAGAGTGTCATCTATATGAATGATATCACAAGTCATCAAGTTGGGATAGTGTGGTAGTTAGAAAAGGAGATGCAACTCAGGTGCAATACTCGTCTCTTGACCGAGGCTCAAAATTACATCGCCGTTGTCAGTAGCCTCTGTGTTGCTTCTGAGTGCGATATTAGTAAATAATCAATCAATCAATCAATCAAAACTAGAGGATACCAACTGGTGAAGTCCGTACTCTCTACATCACATGGTTTCACCGTTGACACAAATATACAATTTTGTATAAATGAAATTTTTTAAATAATTTTCTCTCGTAATCTCAAATTTCTTTGCCAAAACGTTATCAGAGGGAAAAAGTGCTTTCAACTCCCTGTCTAAAATTTTCTTCGAAAGCTTTTATTTTGAATTACGAAATTTTCTTTGTTATTAGCCACCGAAGGAGCTATTGTTTTAGATGGATCATTTTTGGCCTACCAAAACACTTTTCAACTTGTTATCGCTTGCTTCAATTTTAATTATGTTTAGCTGAAATATATTCAATTTAATAATTTATCGATTGCTTTAATTTTAATTACATTTAGCTCAAATATATTGAATTTAATAATCTATGGTTTACTTTAATTTTAGTTATATGTAGCTGATATAATATTCAATTTAATAATTTATAGGTTCCTTTAATTTTAATATTGGAAAAGCTTGCTGTTGTCCATTTCTCGATATTTCATTGTTTACTTTTAATTCTTATATTTAATTGAGTAATTTAATAATAATAATTACTTAAAAAAAGTGCACCTTGGATGGCTAAATCTGTTCTTTGCAAAACTTCACAAGGAACTTTTTCCCCCCTTTTTCAAGTCGTTTCCAGTGGTTTTTTTTTTTTTTTTTTTTTTTTTTTTTAAAGTAAAGAAATTCTTTCTTTCGGGGTTCAAGTAAATCTTTCATTATAGGGCTCACCGATTCAGTTAGCCAGTCGAGCATCAAATAATATTCTAAACTGATATAAGAAACTCAGAAACTTTTGCAGCACTTGCAACGACACGATACATTTCAAATTATTCTACAAAAACATGCATGTAACAAGCAGAACATGCAGCAGGATTAGAAAATTAGGTTATCACATCCCGCCCTTGATAAAGACAGCTCGATGCAATGTTGTTATGTGAAGCCTTTTAATAATAAAAAAATAAAACAAATTTTAAATAAGAGAGTAATATTTTAACAGGAATTGTTTTGTTGTGTATAACGTTGCAAAAAAAAAATTGATGCGGTGTTTGCAAGTTAGAAATACAGGGTTATTTAAAATGATTAACCCGATTTCAAAATTCCATATTTTCAAAAATAAATGACATAGAATGATAAGTAATACATGAATGCAAAATAAAACTGTGGAAGTTTTATAATGTAAACAATAGGTGGCCCTCGTGAGTTCGCACTATCAAATCAAGCTATATAAAAGACGCCTTTTCTAAAGAAACTTGGAAAATATTTGATCGTATCTCGCAGAAATATTAGGATAAAAAAAATGTTCAAGTAAAGATAAAGTATCAATTAGCTAATGCATCAAGTGAAGAAACAAAAAAAAAAATATCACAACATCTAAAAGAGAAAGTGCAAAGAGTATGGTTGAAAGAGAAATTTAAAAACACAGTTGAAAAACTCACGTTTTGCTTTCTTTTTGTCAAGAGCACGTAAATATATATTATAAATCTTGTTTGTCGCAAAAAAATTACATCAAGAATTATAGATGTAATGCATAATGTGAAATTCAGAAATCTCTATTACTTCTCAAGCTGTTAATTACTTAACACTTCCTATACAAATGAGAGATCAGACAGGTAGAACAAGATAGGGAAGCAAAAACGGGGGTTAGAAAAGTCATAAGACATGTAGTATCCTTTAATAAATGCCAAAATGAATAATATAAAACTTTATAAAAATATTCGTTACGAACTAAAATACATAGAATCAAACAAGGTCTAATTAACTCATACAAGCAAAGTTTAGTATTTTTTCTCAAATATTTGTTTTGGCAACTTATTTTTTCCCATAATATTTGTTTTCGAAAGAAATATTTGTTATGAACCAGAATAAATATAAGCGAAACTGGGTTTAATAGATGCATTTTTTTCAACATGGTGTAGAAATTAAATATGTGCATACAAAAACATTTTTTTTTATAACTCGTTACAAAACTCTTGTTTTCTGGTTAAGCAAAAAATATATGGTCATTTTTTGAAAGAAAATATTCATTGATTAAATCAACGAAATTATAGTTTACAAACCATTTACTAAGACGATTCTTGTCCAAATCGATGATTTTTCAACTTGTTCTTTCTTCAATTGTGAGTTTAACAACTATAATTTCCTTTTTTCAACAAGATGACTTAAGTATACGTAAGCATTTTCGAAAAAGAAATACTTTATTTTTGCCATGGATATGTAGTATCCAACTATCACTTGTATGATGGGTGGGCGTCAATACAATGGGTGGGCGTCAATTTGGAGTGAACACACGTTACTCGTGTGTCCACTCCAAAATCGCACTCTGCTAAAAACAGCACAATCTCAAGCCTTATATATATATATATATATATATATGAGTAGATATAAGAGGAGAGATATACATTATATATATATATATATATGTATATATATATATGGTATATATATATATATATAGTGAGTATATGTTACATATATATATATATATATATCATATATATATATACATATTCCCCTGTGTAAGAAATTTGTTTTTTTCTCTGCACTTGGTCACACATAGAAGTGATGAAAGATCGGTGTCATTTATCTCTTTCTCTCAAATATTCCATTATTTCTATACAAACTTCAAGGATGCTTTACTATATTATTCTGCCTCCTTTTTTAAAAAAGATAATTTTTCCTTATGTAAAAAGCATAAGTGGACCATTCTTTAAATATAGACAATAAGATATCACAGAAAAACAGTTTTAACTTCTTTTAAAAGTGTTATCTTTTCCTCTAAGTATATGATGGGGAGGGAAGGGATACAAATAACGGAATTACTTAAATAGGCGACAAAATCCCACATTATGGGGTTTTCTCTCTACGCAGGTGTTGATTTCCCCATAAACTGAAAGGGCAATAGAATAAATGTAACAGTTGACCTCAAAGGGCAAACGTCCGCCTTGATGCCAGTTGTATATGAAATCGTATCCAATCCTGGTTTTACTGCGGGGAAAAAATTAAGCAAGTGGTTAATTTTGGAATCAGAAACTTCAAAAAAGTTTAAAATGAAACTCAGAAAAACACAGAAAAAAATATTTATAAATATTCTTATTTGAAACTACTATTAAGAAACACTTTCAAATTTCTTTCGCCGGATCCGGATTCTATAGACCTGCAGCGTGCGCCCCTGTTGTATATAATAATAAGTAAGAAATAAAACCAAGATTTGTATCTGGATAAAATTTATTCTGCATATTAATTGACCTTTACATGTATAATGTTGATTATTAATGATTTTGTTTGTTTGTTTGTTTCAGGAAGCCCCATAGATTGAAGAGTAGGGAGAAGATAGATTTCATTCTGCTGAGTTCTACAATGAAGACCTTCCAAAGACCAAGAAAATCTGGGGAAAATGGTGACTATAAAGAGAAGAATAATAAACAAAAAATAAGTTTCTGTCTCGATTGTTTTTGTATTAATTAAAACTTTACCATATTGCTAGTTACTTCAATCTACGGCTCCCTGAAGCCAAACAAATCAATTATAATAGATGTAATTTACAACATTGTTGTACATAAGGATGAATTAATTTCCAATATTAATTTTCTTCATAAACCCCGTTTGTTTTTAGTAATAATTATAACTTTTTTGATGCCCCATGTTGTAAGACGAATAAAAAACTTTCTAAATTAAAGGTAAAATTCTCCATTATAATATTTGATTCAGAACGAGATTAAGACTCTCTCCACATTTGTAATTTGTTTCGTATTTTTTCATTCTAAGATGGAATACACAGATTAAACATTTTGGAACTGATCTTTATGAAGTGATTATGCCTCTTAACATTAATAGCAACTCCATCTCATCACAAAGTTTATATAAAAACTTTGTCTCCTTATTAATTTGAAATTTTAAATTGTCTTCAAATTTGGAGTCTTTGTGCTTGGGTTTCTTAATGTCATTAAAGCATAAATGACAATATGCTCAATATCTTCCTAGAACAGCTCATACTCATTTCGGAAGAAAAATAGTTTCCTGATTGATCCACAACAGTTAAGTAGATTTATAAGATTAGGCTCTGGAGCATATTGAAAATAATTCATAGATGTTTTAAGCTAGATATTGACTTTTGAATAATTTATAATCCGATTAAAAGCAATTTTATTTTATTCATTGCCTAATTTTGTTAATTAATGACTTTTTGATTAGTGACTAATTATTTTCATATGATCATACAACAAGAAGATAGAAATTCATAAGGGGTACTATAAACTGAATATAATGTTTAAGAATTTGAGAAAAAAGACTTATAATTCAGTACTTGCAAAATTTTTGTATATATTTGAAACTTGTTTTCAGAATAAAGCAGAAAATTGTGGGCTGTTTAAATTTTCATTAGTGCTTCTGAAGTTTCAGTTTGAAACAATAAATCACTGAATAACTGCCAAACTTCACCAGAAGCACTTTAATTAGAACAAAATTTAGAAAACATAAAGCTGGTTTAGACACCAAGATCTGTTTAGTTTGATAATTCGCTGTATTAAATCTTTAAGAGGGAAGAGATTTTGTTTATCTCGCATGATTTTCTGTATCATAATTTTTAGTCTTGGAGAGTTCCTTTCTATGTTAGCACAGCTATGAGAAACAAGATGCTGGATAAGAACGGTATCAAATAACCGAGGATTGACTTTGAAATGATCCTGCTCTAAATTGTCTCATACTGTTCTAAAATAAATAGAAATGAGAAATTTTTTTTAGTAAGTCACTTTGGCGTTTGAAATCTTTCTTAATCGAAACTTCAGATTGACTTGCAGAGGATTTTTGTTACACTAAATTAAGTTTCTTAGTGAACTAATGATTTTTTTAAGTTTTAACTTTTTCATTCCAATAAGATGCTGTCCTTTTTTGTTCAGAAATAAAACGCAATACTCATCATAAATGCAAATTTTATTTTTTTTAAATTCTAGCCTTTTATTTTCTTAGAAAGCATGCAAATATTTTTTTAAAAATAATTAAACGCGGTTATGCGGTCAACAATTTTAAAATTTTCTACTTTAACGATTTTTAAATGACATGCGTCTTTGTACTTTAATATATGAAAGGGAAATTTTATTTGTTGTAAACCTTACTTTAATTTTATTGTATACATTTTTTTTGAAAAAAAAATCAAACTTTTTATTCATTTTTTTTATCATTGTTCGAATACTTTGTGATTAAGAAAATATTCTTAATTTCTCCTATTTTGAGCAAGGAACTCAAATTTAACACGCTTTGTAAAACGAATATGTGGTTTAGATTTATCCACCATGTTATACGTAAATAATACATGATAATTAGATGAAAGGAATATTGATTGGCTTCTAATCTACGATAGACTCATAGAACTCAGGCGAGTCAGTCGTATGGCCTTGGAAACAGTATTGCGAGGTAAAAAAAAATTAGTCCATAATTATCAGTTTTAGAATTAGATAAAAAAATATTCTTAAAATCTGCTCGCTCTTAAGATTCCGCTTTCTAACAAGTTTTTAAGAACCGATGCAAATTATTTTTTTCTTCTTCAAATACATCATTCAAACATATATCAAAAATGAAATAAGAGCGAACTATTTTAATATAAATAAAATATAATTTTACGTTTTTTTAACGGAAAAAATAAGCTAAAAATTTTAATTAAGTAAAAATTTAATTAAATATGAGTTTTAGTTCTAATATGAGAGATTCCTTATAAGCAAGGGGTCTGTTTGATGGAAATCAGTAAAATAGACCTCTCTGAGACGAAATAAATATACGAGTTTCAATTCTCTTATGTTCTCAAGTGTAAATAATCTCAAATCGATATTCCTCTTCTCCTAAAGAAGCTCTTATCTATTTTTCTCTTTATGTATCCTCTTGGTACTTTTTTAAGTGTGTAATGTTACATGTGTTCGTTATCTTACGTTTAAGAAATAATTCTTCGTTTTGATAAGAAACGGTGACGTTTAGCGAGTCAACTAGGAAAGTGTTTGTTTATATGGGAGATATGTAATGATCAAATTATAACTGTTATAAGAATTAAAACCAAAATTTTGTACAATAATTTTTTTTTTTTTAAATCTTCGAGAAAAATTATTGAGGTTAAAAAAGAGGAATAAATGGAATAATCTATATTAAAACTTCGAAATATTTGGTTTGGTTTTTATTAACGTCGCATTAGAAGTAACACAAGAACTATTTCAAACTTCGAAAGAGTGAGATCATGCTTGATCGTGGATCTTGCGTGATCGCACCGCTTTCGCCCCCCCCCCCGGGGGCAAAAGGATTCTTGTGGGGATCAAAAGATGTGTTTTTGTTATGTTTATTGGTTGTGCTGTAATTTGCAATATACGAAAGCATCATTAAATAAACTGGTTTCTTTTAATCTTTTGTTAGCAAGAAAAGGTACTTAAAAGAGGTATTCTAAAACAATTACTAGATTTGACGATACCAGAGAACATTGTATTGCATCCTTCATCTCTCTACATAGGCTATTACAATATTAAAAAAATCAAATTATCAAGTAAGTTATTCACCGAATTTCGGAAGTATAAAAAATATTAAGTAGCCTCAAATCCAAGATGCAATCAAAGTATATTTCGTATAATTAAGTCGACTAACTGATCTTTTTTTTTTTACTCCACTTCTTAAGAATATGTGGTTGATGTTTATATTTTTCCATAAAATTCCTATATTTCTAGCTGAAAAGATTCAACCTTGCACTATTGTTTGTATAAAAAAAAGAGCTATTTTTCAATCAAAAAAGTTTTAAACTAATCATTACTTTGATATATTCCAAATTTCGTTTAAAGAATTTATTTTGAATTGTGATATTTTTTGTTTTATATTAAAAAAATTTTAATGTGTGTATCAACTTCTAGAAATAAGTACTCTGATTTATTTATCAAGTAAACACTAGTAAAAAGAAATCTGAACAGAATAAGTATATTTTGTATCAATACATTTGATGTAATGTTCTTAGAAGGGTTTCATGTGTAAAACATTTTCCTTTAACATTTTTTAATTATTAGGCTTCTTTCTTCTAAAATATACATAAAAATAATTCTTTTCTTATGAATCAATGACTTACATTTTCTAATTTTCATTTGATATTTATATTAAAAATATGGATTTATATGTCAACAGTAGCATATTTATAAAAAGAACAATTGATTTTTTAAATTGATAAAACATGTTAATCATACTTTACTAAGTTATTAAATAGCCAATTCGAATTTTGGAAGTATATGAAAGACATTATGTGTCACATATTATTATACTTCTATACTATAAGTTAAGCAATAAATTTTCATTTATTCGAGCAAAGCTCAATTAAAACTTATCGTGTCATTTTCTATACATCAATTGATTTTGTTTCAGAAACTATCATTACTTATGAAAATAATGAGTTTAACCTGTCAAGACAGAAATATTAATTGTTGGTCCACGAGATAATCAAGACATAATAGTTTCCAATTAATCATGTGCGGAAAAACATAATGAAAACTATGACATTTAGTCAATATAGCTAGAAGCTCAGAAATAAAAGTGATGCTATTAGCGTTTTTAAATCGACGGTTTGTCTTCATATGATCCTTTGTCTTCTCTTTTCTTTACCGTTTTGTTCTTAAATAGTAAAAACATTATTAAGCTTTATGTGGATTTTTAGATATTTTGACCGATATGTTTCATTATTTGTTCAAAGTTTATACGCCGTTATTTTTTGTCATCGTTGACATACGTTGCAAATTTTAGTAAATAACTTTAAGTATATAAAAGTTATGTTTTTATTGTAATGATAGAGGTTACTATTTGATATCATATGATTTTATCTGTTTTGCAAAATTATTATTTTTCAAGATATAATCCATAAAATAAAATATTTTTAATTGTAACCATTGTAAAGTAGGGATAAATTTATGCACAATTTGTTTTACTTTCAAAATTGCTACGAGTGACTTAGTTAGTTCTTAAGACAAAACCTGCTAGTTTGATTTTGTGAACTTTGTTTATAGTTTGTTGCAAAGCTGTGATTACAAGTATAGCTCAAACTCTTTAAAAATCGTATATTTCTGTGTTAATAAATGTTGGATTAATAGTTAATGGAATAGATGTATAAATATATGTATAAATAATGTATATATATATATGTATAAATAATGTATATATATATGTGTGTAAATAATGTATATATATATGTATAAATAATGTATATATATATGTTAAATAATATATATATATATATATACATATATATATATATATATATATATATATATATATATATATATAT
>BMAW01023587.1:783393-803974 GCA_019974015.1 Nephila pilipes | reverse complement strand
ATACGTAAGAATCTTAACTACTCCTTTTTAACTATTTTTTTAAAACTTTTGGATAGAGTTAATACATAGTCACTTCGGTACGAGTAAAAAATATAGATAAACAAATAAATAGTGAAAACTGAAGACGTTTAAGTGAAATAACCTCTCGAGTTACAGCTGCTCTTCGCTCTCTCCTCTTTTTGCTCCTCCTGGCTGACCTGCTTTTGCTTTTATTTAATATCTCAAAGGCAGGGCACGTGTTAATTAAAGTGATCAATTACTTCTCTCTTAATGCAAAGATTGATGAGCAGACGAATAGTGTGAACAGTTTGAATTATTAGTTTGCAAGTCATGGAACAATTGAAAGACATAGGCAGATATTTCTTTTCTTTCTTATTTTTTTAAAAACAACTTTAATACTCAGAAGTTTCTTTTTATGCTGTGCTTTTTGCTATTATTACAGAAAGGAGAAGCGTAAAATTCAGATAATCAATCTTAGTTTATCTCTTCGTAAATTAAAACGAATTGAGTCAGTAGAAAAATAATGTTTCAAAACTCGAAATCCTAACAGTACCGGTTATGAAACGCTAGTTCAACGAGCTGTTATGCTGTTTTAAGTAATAAGATTACCAAACAACAGCTATTTGAGTTTTTTTTTTAATTTAAAAGCTTTTTTTTTAATATAAGTTATGTGTTTGAGCATTGCAGCAGCCGGCTTTTTTTTTGTCTTGTTGTGGGGTCGAATCCTGATGATCCTAAAGACTTGCACCTTACATCTGTTGAGTCCTAAAATTCTCCATAGCGTAATGTGGAAATTTCAAGAGGGGATTACAGTTCAAGTGTCGTCTTCATCATTTGACTGAGTTTCAAAATCGCGAGGTCCATCGCCAGTAGTCCCCCGAGTTGCTTCTTAGTGCAATTTTAATAAACAATTAATCAATCAATCAAAAAACTAATAATTCAAAAATTTCAAAAACTATAGTACATTTTTTTTTTTTTTTTTTTTTTTTTTGAAGAATTTCGAAGTTTTTTTTTTAAAATTTTATTTTGTAGCAACTTCAAATAAAACCCGTGTTATAAATCGTATTTATCTTTAATATAATTTACTGCAGGCATTTTATTCAACAACAACAGTAAGTAAAATAAGTTACATTAATTTAGAGATTATAATGTGATTACATAAAATAATTCTTTAAAAAAGGAAGAACTCATAAAATATTTAATATTTTCTTACTTTTCAATAAAGTTTCAAAAATCAGTAATTTTTGTGAACAAATTATTGTTATTAATTTAGATATTTCTTAATGAATCTAAAGCTATTGTTGAAAATCGAATTGCGCTTCGGATGAAAATAAAAATAAAACTGGACAATTTTTTTTAAAACGCACGAGTATTGTAAAATTTCAGTCTAAATTCCACTTTCTTTCTCAAAACTCGACGGTAGAATTTATTGGCTTAAATATTTTTGGAACAGTAATTAAACATTTCTTCTATTATCAAATCTTTGTGCAACTTTTATTATTAATTGATGAAATTTTACAATATACTGTCTACACTGTCATTACTTCTTAGAAATTGAGAAAATTAGTAACTACTCAATTACTCTGTTCTTATTTTCCTTTCATATAACATTTTTTTAGAAAAAAGAAAGTTGAATTGTAAAATAAATAGCTTTAATTACTATTTAAAAGTATGCGAAATAAAATATTCTTTATGCAACTTGAAAAGTAACACTTTATAAAATATAACGGTTTTTACAGAGGTTTTTATATACGTATATGCCAAATGTGATAATAAGCCTTCTAAAAGGGTTACAAAAATACCGTTTAGGCTTTTTTTTTTTCTTCAACTGCTAGATTAAAAGACTAAAACAATCGAGAGTATTTCTTCCAATCTTTTCTCCCTCTCTCTATCTGTCTCTCTCACTCTTAGACTTGTCTACTCACACACTTTAGAATGAGGTTGTTTTTCTTATTAATGTTTTGATTTATGAATATAGTCACAAAATTGGGTGAAAACGAATATTAAAATATTATTATGTACTGAAATAAAAGAATGTTATTTAAGAAATGAATGTATATCAAATATATATTTGAATGACAATTATTACGAGGTTCGTTGCCAATAGCCTTTGTGTTGCTTCTAGAGCGACGTTAATAAAACTAAATTAAAAATTGAGTAACAACTAACAATAAATGTAATAAAAAGAGTCAATTTATGAAATACTTATTTTGAAAGATATATTTGTTGGCTCTTAAATAATGAACGCTTGCATATATAAATTTGTTCATTTTAAAAATTTTAGTTTCTTAATAAAATTAATAATGAGCAATTATTGCTTATTAAACAAATGATGCAATTATTTGAGTTAAAATAATTTAAGTAAACATGGGAAGTATATATGTATTTATTTATCAATTTTTTTAATAATTTCGCTTGAAAAGAAACAAACTCAGTTCTTTTAGCAACAAATGTTTTTTAACATAGATATTTGAAGATTGGTAATTTTATAAATATCTAAGTTAAAAAATGGGAAGATGGGTAATTTAATTTTATTTCTTCGAATTAATTTGTAATAATTTACACATTGTTATTTTCAGTTTTGATTTTCTCACTTTTTTAATGTTTGTTGATGCAATGAAAGACATAAATATAAGAAAATAAATATAAAATTTTACAGTTAGTTTGAACAATATATACAGAATATCAAATAATAATGATAATGTTTAAATGGCTCGAAAAACTACTAATAATTTCAAGATTATATCAGGAAGTTTTAATTGTTTTTTTAATTATGCAGCCGTTACATACACAATAACAATACTTGTAGAATATACGTTTTCTCTATTTTTTTTTTTTTTTTTTTTTTTTTTCATTATTACAGAGAACAGTTTTGTAAATAACAACTACAGTTGGCGCAAAAATCAAAATGAAAAAACTTCAATCCTACCACGAGTAGCTTTCACCGATATTTTAAATACCTTATATTTCATCTCACAATTCAATACTTTTGTATTATTTACATCCAACAGCTAATAGTATCATTAATTTTAATAAACAAATTGGATCAACAAAACTGATAGTCAGAAAATCAGAAAAATAATACGTCTTTTTTCTTTTAATTGAGATATAAATATAAGATATAATTTCTTTATATATATGCATGTATATGTATATATATATATATATATATATATATATATATATATATCAGCATAATTATAGAATACTTATATATAATTACTAGATACTTATAATTAAAGGCAACAAAATTGATATATTTGTAATTTTACTCTTATTCATTCAGATGAAATTAATTTTTTATTGCACATAATCCAATTAAAATTGGAAAGGTCATACTATTTATCTCAACTAAATTTACTCTATTACGTAAAGAAAACCAAGATCGTGGTTTTGAAAGTCATTAATTACCATTATCATGCGAGCTTATTTATCATGCAACAAGTAATGAAGTTTTCTTGACATCTTGCCCTACCATACATCTCAGCTTTATTTGTCACAGGTCGATGCGTTTGATAAAGTGGCCCTAAATCAAAAAACCCAATTTTAGTCTCAGCAGTGTCTTTGCGATTTCACGCAGCCGGTTGTTAACGTTGGTTGTGCGTTATTTTAAGAGTATGAAAGCTAGAAGAAAAACGGAGGGACTGTTGACTAAAAAAAATCTCGAGCACCTTGAAAAAATGTGCGCATTGTGCCAAGATTCATTCAAGAGATAGGGAAAGCAATTTGTTACCATGTTTAACATCAATGTCTTTCGGGGAAGAAACGTTCATGCGTATGATAATGACGCAATTTTTATACATCTTTCACTTTATGTGTCAGACTGAGAAGAAAAAGGATAATGAAGGTACTCGCCTTCCATTGCTTTAAATGTTATCATTAGAGTCGAAAAGTCAAACAATGTACTTTTTCTATCAAATTGTATTCGAGCATTAAAAGTAAAATTCCTGCAAGATCCCGGCCTGAATTAGGTTGTTTAGAACAAGACTATGGAAAACATGCGACCTTATGAATGAGCTCAAATTTTGCGAATGAAATCTTTTTCATCCAGATATTTTTGTTTACTATTAATTCGTTAATAAAATAGTGTTAATTGACTGTCAAAAACCGTTAAAAATTTGTTGTCTCGAGTATACAGTATTAATGTTTGCTTACGTGTACTATTTACTCAAACATCTTTTAAGCTTATTTTATTTCTTTAATACAATTAAGAATGCACTTACAAAGATTTTGAAAAAAATACTTTTTTTATAACTTTTATGTTTAAATTAATATTTTTTTAAGAAAATGATGCACATTTTTATACATAGTGACATTAAACTTTGTTTTTTCATAATTATTTACTTAAATTAGTCTTAACTTTGAGGAACCAAATACTCATACAAGAAAAAGTAAGAACTAAGTAATTCTTTTTTTATTATTATTTAATTAATTAAATTACAAAATTCTTTCAGCCTGAGAGTTGCAACAAAAGTGAGCCTCGACTTAAGGTAAATAAAATTATAAGAAACTTAACAAAAGTGGACGATAAGAACAAGTTGATAACAAAATTAATTCACTTCTAAATCCAGATTCAACAGCAATTACTCCTAAAATATGTTAATTAAATTCGATGTGCGTTAGCTACTTTAAGAAGTGTTATCATATATCATCTCCTGCTCAGGGCATAAATCTAAACGTTAAACTCTATTTTTCTGCTTGATTGCATTTAAGAACAGCATTATATATTATATATAAAACTAAAAGATTCAGTCTACTACAATTTTAAGCATTTTTTATAAGCAATATTGAGAAATGAACATTAGCTCGTTGAAAGACGCAAAGCAATGGAACAGAATAAAATCATACTACAGAAAGAGACAAAAATAAGAATGAGAACCTCGCAGCGCCACTAATTAAAGCTTTTTTTAATGCAGCTTTATTAGTTTCTAACTAAATAAGCGTGGCCTGATTCGATTATGAATTACCAATTGCGACCACGAATATTAAAAAGGTCCTTACACCTGCCTTAACATTTTTTATCTCTTAATTTCAAAATACCAATAACAAATATAATATTTAAAATATTAGCATACGTTTTACATTTTTTGTTGATGTATAACCTTACGGCTTTCTTGACTTTTTGTTTATTCATCAATCTTTATAAGTCAAGCACTATCATGCACGTAACATACTACATTAAATATTTGATAAATGATGTATTTTATAAAGTTTATGTACACCATTTGCTTCGGCATCGGTTAAAAGATAAGAAAGCTTACTTATTTTTAGTGTCTTAATGAGTTTAAATCTCTTGCATTGAGAATAAAACAAAGTAAATGTAACATTTGATGAATGAGTACACGTTTTTATTGATTACTTAGTTAATTCAATAACAACTTCATCACATGAGCAACTATTAATATAATTTCACTAGACAACGTGTAATTAAAATTCTGCAATAAATAAATGATAATTAAAATTTGTTATTCTTAAATATAATTTTCATGCTACCATAAAAGGAAAGTTTAACGGGGTTAAAAAATTCTCTTTGGCGTTTAATTATTGAAAATGATATTGTAAAACTTTTGAAAAAATCACTTAAATATGGTTTTTTTTTTTAAAAAAAAAAAAAGTATGATCATGAATGTGTGTGTGTGCAATTATTTTATGTAAAATATTTTTAATTCCTTGTAAATATATAAAAGACTGTTTTATTATGCTATTTCTAATATATATTACATCAAAATAATTTCATATTCGATCTGAAGTCTTGTTCATGAATAACTAGTAAGTGCGAAAGGTGTTATGATCATGAATACGAATAATTGAGATTTGGACAACTGCTGTCTAGTGAGTTATGTTACTACTAAAAACAAACCATTTTCGATGCTACAAGCACCATTTCTTGGAATTTCTAAGGACTTCTTGAACGACCCTCGTATTCACTATTCCACTTTTTCTTAACGAAAAATAATACCTATTTCTAATTAAATTGATCAGGAGGATTAGAAAAATTATATTTTCAGTTAGTTAAAAGGAGAAGGGTGTTAATTTAATTCAGAAAAGAAAACTATTTTTGAATTCTTAACAATGTTTCTCAAGAAATTTACATTTACTTTCAAATATATATAATCTTTAAATAATTCAAAAATTTATATGAATTATTACTGTCACATATTCTGTTATTCGTTTTTTAATTATATTTATGTTAACATCCGAGTAAAATTTTCTGGTACGATTAGGATAATGATGTAAATGTTTCACAATCGCCATTTGATAATTTTCTATTAGCTGCCTTTTGTACTTCATATCTTTTCCCAAGTAACTTAAAAAGTAAAATGTGCTCCTAGATTATATAAATAATATGTGCATATGAAAAAAAAATCTACAGCACATCATTTGTTCAGAGACTTAATATTACCTAAACGAATATTAAAATTCATTATTTCCAAATGTTTCAGTAAAATATTAAGTTTAATGAATTTTTTAGTAAAAAAAAAAAGAGTCTTGATATTTTCTCTTATATATAGATTAACTATCATTATGTTGTCAGACATTAAAAACGAAAAAGCAACAATGTTAAGAACTAAATTATGCAAATCTTGTATTTATAAAACTTAAGGCATGGATTTCATTTAGGATGTCTAAATTTGAAGATCATTAGCTAGAAAGTTATTACATTCAATTATTCTTTTCTGCAGACAGCATAAAAAGTATAAATAAACATGTCTCATAGTATTATTTGGAAAATGATGTATATTCCAAAACAATCTTGTTCAGCCCTGTTTCTACATATTCTTTCTCATTCTGCTAATGATGTCTTGTTTTCCTTTTACACAGAACCATATTCAGAAATTTTTACTGCACCCTACGAAATGTAAAGTGATCCTTCAGCAGTCGGCATGAGCAAAAACTCCGATAACCATCTAAACAGTTGGCATAAAAAGAAAAAAAAAACTTTTTTTTCTCTCTCTTTCTTTTTCCTCTTATTTTACTCGTTTGTGTTTTTACTTTTGGCAAAGTGTGCATCGTGGTATTTACTTCTGTATTCGACTGCATTTAAAAGGTTACAGGGACACATAGATCTCCAAGATAACGCGTTGATGCTTGAAAGCTATATAACTCTTGTCATTACTTTCTAATTGCGGCACTTCTATAAAAGCTTCTAATTGGGGTTCCGTTCTTCAATGTAAGTCATTAATCCTTTCATTAGTGATTTTTGAAGTGGTACAGAAGGGTAATTAAAAGATTTGAGGGCGCAGATGACAGAGATAAGAGTCTGAATTTTATAAGCTCTGCTTAAATTTTAAAACGTAATCTTAACGATCGAAATTCATTTATTTTTAACATATTATACATGCTGCTTGATGTTTAAGAAAAATAACAAATTATTGAGAACAGATGGTCATTGATTCATGAAAAATTCAGCATTCAAAATCGGAAATATAATACTTTCGTGTTTTTACTTGACTATAAAATCTGATTATGGGTATGTTTTGAATTTAAAGCTGGTTATTAATTTAAAACTTCTTTAAGCTTTTGAAAACGTTTACTTCAGCATTATTATATCGAATTTTTGTTTAAAAGTTAAAATTATTAATTTTAAAGTTGTGCATATATAGCATTTTAATGAACTTCTTTATGTCCAAAAATTAGTGGGATATTTCTTATGCATTGATAACATACATCAACAATCTTCTTATTTGATAGAAATTCAAATCTTCATAATTTACAACACCGCTAGCTTCAGGCCGACTTTAGCCGATATATAAATAACAAACTTTTAAAAACCATAATGTTGCATCATACAAATTATAAAATGAATGTAAGATATTTGTTAAAAGGTGAAAGAAAGCTACGAGTTAACTAGAACATTCCCAATATCAGAATTTAGCGAAATGTCTCATTAATTTATTTATAGTATATCCAACAGTATCTCCACATAAAATATCTATAGCTTTGTACACTATTAATAGGCCTATTTTTCTTTTTTCTTTTTTTTGATGAATAAAAATTCAAAAATAACGTTAATTCATTTTTAACTCCTTGCCAGTGTCACCCGAAACCAATTCGAGCAACTCAAACGTGTAACTTTGTGACGCCCGAATTGGGTTCGGGCAGGATAAACATTAGTGTTTCTATTCCGTGAAGGCCGAACTAAACCCGTTTTCGTTTCGAATAGATATTTAATATGTAATTCACTCATTTCACAATAGATGATAATACTTTTCCTTTAGAAGAGAGAGAGAAAAAAAAGTGTGGTCAGAGAAGGAGACAGAGAGTGTTTTAATTACGTATCAAAGATTATGATACATAGAACAAATAATCAGATTTTTTTTTTCTCATTGTCAATTCTTGCATATTTTACACGAAACAGGATTCGTTTTCAGTGCCTGATGAAGAACACAATTTAGGCTCTTCTTTCTGAAAGAGTCTGATGTAGGCTTGCGTGTGCTGCCATGTTTTGGTATATACCATACTGTAAGACTTTTGAAATCCTTACATTCAGACTGCATTGTTTAGTGCATAAGGTTATCAAATTTAGCTTCAAAATTATTATGTCGTTTGATTTATTATGTTACAATTAAAATATTTTGAATAAAATGTAATGTAATCCATTATTTTTCGCAAGTATATAATAACATCAAATAGTAGCCTTTTTCTGTAAATATAACTTGCGAGCCTTATTATCGCTATAATGCATAGAATTAAGCCGGGAATTTTTTTTTCTCTTCATATCTGATGCATTTTTTTTAAATACGTAGCACAGTTAAAGGGTTTGAAGAGGTGTTAGCAAATGGAGCAAATGTGCGGTTTCAACAATAACAAAATACATTCCGACGACAGTATCTAAATAGAACAGACTGGCATGAAAAAAATTAGCGGAAATCATTAAATAAAACTCTAAGTTCTGTCGAATCAAATTTCACTCCCCGTGTATGAAAAAAAAACCTCGAGACTAAACTATTTAAGGATAGTCTAGTGTCTACACCTGATTAAGAAACAAGGAAATTAAATGTAGAGACCTAACGTATTGCACCTGTGCGTCATTAGTTACAACTTGCCTGACACTAAAGCAAAATTGTTATTTATTTTGTAAAATGATTTTACTACTTCACTCGCTTTAAGTTAAAAAAATTAACTGCTTCTGAAAATAATTTGTCGTTAAAAATATTGAAAGTAATTCATTTAATTTGAATGATAGAAAATATTCGATAGTATAATATATTTAAATAAAGGCACTAATCTATTAGCTACCCAAGGGACTATGGTATTAGTCAACGTCAAAATAGTCTCCAGATTATTCTTCAAAATTCAGTATTTTTTGAATATTTTTTCTCGCCAATCTCCAACAAATAATTTTTTAAATAAATGAGTGAGTGCGTGAACGAATGAGTGCTTGAGTGAGATGAGTGAGTGAATTAAATTTCCATTCTGTTGTCCCTTCGGTGGAGAAATCTATTTCTTCGCAACACATTATATAGAATAATTTTTAATTAATACTGTTCTGATTATTTAACACGGAATAAAAAATAATTTAATAACTTTGTGAAACTATAACGACTGAAAATTGTTATAATAAAGGTTATTAAAAATAAAGTTATAGGATTAGAACTATAATTAATCTTATTTTTATATTGTTATAAAAATGGAGCATGAATCGGAAAAAATTATTGCATTGGGATAAATTCAACCGATACATATTTATTTTATTTCGACTAACAAAATGCGTTTTACAATTCTCGATAAGAGATAGGCCGTTTTTAAAATTGCGAGAGATACTATAAATATTGAAACTAATTTTTATTGGAGAAGTACAAATTTATTTCTTAAATTTTAAATTACTGGAAATCTAATAAGTCGTTTTTAAAAGTATATTCTAACCAAAATAGATAAAACCATTAATTGATATTAATAGTTTTTGAAACATTTCGATAAGTTACATATTCAACACTGTTTTGTGTGACTTGGATTAATGGTTTATAAATAGTTTTAATTCTTTTTGAAAATATTTAATAAAATTTTAATATATATCTAAATTTAAATACTCTTAAGAGTGTATTAATGTGTCTTTATTACTGAAATTGAAGTTTAATAAATTATAAAAGTTTAAAAATTTTTATGAACTTACAATCAAATTTGGAATCGATATATTTCTAGTTATAATCATGATAAATAAAATATATAACTATTGAAAAATTTAGAAATCACAGACTCTAATTATTTAACATATTTCCATTCTGTTGTTTATTAGAACAAAATATATATTTATGTATTTCTTGAAATATTCATATCATTTTTTTTTTTTTTATTTTTATCCTGAATTTTTGTTTTGTTCTTTTTATTTAAATGCTGAGGGTCAAAAAAATTATAACGACATTTCATTGAATAACAGTCGTAATTTTTCTATGACCATGTTATAACCCTTTAAAATATTTTAGTCCATTGTATTTTGCAGAAGTTTATGGAAGATTTACTACGTATTTCTGGGCACAATCCATCATTTTATGCAAATATTTCTTAATATAAAGCGGTTTTTGAAATATAAAGTAATTAAAAAGGAGAATCTTTTCACTATTAATAATGAAACACAAAAGTTAAAATCAGTCATCAACCTAGTAATTTTAAGAGATGTACAAACATTATTATTATTATTATTATTATCAAATTGAAACTGTGAGTTGCCACAGGGTTTTCACTGGAACACAAATCTTAAAAAAAAGCTAACTGTAACTCGTTGAAATTGAACGAGTTTTATTGTCGTTTCAATATGACGAAGGGCTTGGAAGTTCTTTTTAAAACGTTTTTCTGAATTTCACTTGGTGTGTGTGTGTGTGTGTGTGTGTCATCAAATTTTCGATCGTTAATTTAAACAACTTCCCAACAAGCTAGAACTCTGAAACCTTGGGAATTGTTCTCACTCGCCTAACAATGCGATATGTAGACATTTGCGACAAGTTTTAGCTAGTATTTTCTTCAATAATGCAGTTTATCCCAACCCCTTGGCGCGATTTCAAAAATTGGCACCAAACTTGGTGATTTTTTTTGTTTGGCTGAACGTTAAGTCCGTAAAACGGACCAGGGTAGCCACATTTAGCAAAATACTGCCAAATAATTCTTGTCGCCAAGAGTGATTGGGTTAAACTGCATTCCAACCATTTAATTTACCGGATGAATTAATTAATTTTAGTTACTTTTAACGTTTTTATGTATTTCACTTGGTGTGTGTTTCTCTGTGTGTGTGTATCAATGTGTCATCAAATTTTCTATCGTTAAATTAACCAACTTCCCATCAAGCTAGAGATCTGAAATTTCGAGAACCGTTCTTACTTGCCTAACAATGCAATATTTAGATATTTGCGACCAGTTGCAACTAATATTTCAATAATTTTTCTTGATAAACTTTGCCACTATATAAAAACGTTGTTTTTAAAAACGTTGGTTTTTATTCTTATTCCATATGAAATTGAAATTTAATAGCTTGATCGCACATGTTCTATCACGTGTTTATATTTTAACCACTTAACAACTTATCCCGTGCGTCGATCGGGCAGAGCGCCTGAATTCGTACTTACTATCCCGAGCGACATGCTGGCACATGTTCACACGATAATACTTATAATTCATTGCATAACATTTCATTCATAACACTGTATTTGTTAGCACTAGTCGTTGACTCGTGTAAGTCAAGACATTTGTGTAATAAAGTTCAGGGGGTAGCAATTTTTGTTTATTTTATTTGTGAAAAGCAGTTATTGTCCAAATATATGATTCGGGGAAGATACCGGTGAGAGGAATTCTTGATTAGTGAATCACGAAATGATAATGAATCTGAAGATTACTTGTTGTAATCTTCAGATATTGATTTTACTTCAAGAATAAATATTTTCAAGCCAGATAGAGAATTTTTTGAAGAAAATTTGGATAACCCTACGCCCGCTCTTCCAAGATTACCGTGGTAGCCTAGTAGTCATGGTAGCGGACTCACGGCCAGCGGTTTTCTTTAAGTCGTGTGTTCGATCATTGAAACTACAAAAGACCCGCCGTGAAGCCAGGGCTGATGCACGTTAAATCTGTCGTGACTCAAGGTCCTCCTGTTGGAGTGGTGTGTAAGTTAGGAGAAGGGGTGCCAGCTCAGGTGTCGTCCTCGTCACTTGACCGTGGTTCAAAATTGCGAAGTCTGTCGCCAATAGCCTTCATATTGCTGCTAGTGTGACGTTAATTAAACCAACCAACCAAGATTTCCGTTCACCAATATACCTAATGTAAGTTTACCTATTGGTAAACGTATTTTTAATAAGTTTTAAAGTTTAACAAAAAATGCTCTTTTGGGTCACCTTGCATGTAAAAAGCTAGTCTGTTAAGAAGTTAAAAGGCTTTCGAAACATTATTGATACGTTAAAATTCCTCATTGTGAAGATTCTTTGTGTAATTAAACTTTCTTTAAGATAATGAACTTTTGTGAGTATTCAAAATAAAGCTGAAAATAAATATTCATATTAGATATGTATTAAATACTATTTCTTTTTAATTTTTAATCAAAATTAATCTGTGTTGTAACGATTAATACCATTAAATTTTTCCAAAATGTATTCTTCTTTTTATTAAAATATGCGCGTTAGATGAATTTTAAAAATACAATCCTTTTAAAAACTGAATTGAAGTCTTCTGTCAAGAAAAAAGTTCTTAAAATTTTTTACCTCATAAAACCTACATTTAGACTTCAAAGTTCATTTTAAGACTACCTTTAAGCTTACAATTTCAAAATATTTTACATTCCGATCTTTAGACATTTTTAAATAGATTGAAAATACTCATTTTTAAATTATTAAACTCCCTTGGTACTTATTATTTCCTTTACTCAACCTGTACAATATCTGAAAACTTTTTTGAATGTTTTTAAAATGAAAATTATCTTTTAAGATTAATTCTAGAATTATTTTTCTAATCTTATAAATATTCAACGGATCATCTTTGATGTACTTTTCATATTTTAACTCCACATAGTTTAACTTATTATATTATGGATTTATAATCAAGTTCTTATAGACTCAATGATATAATTCTTCAGAATATCAATTATATTGTTTTAATAATGATAGTAAGTAAATATTGTTCAATTTTGCTGTAAATATATTCACACAAAAATGTACATCTTATCACATACATTTTAAACTGATATCTAATAATTATGTGTCAGATCAGAGCATAAATTACAAATATTATAAAACTAATATCAAATTGCATTATCAAATTTAATTTAATAAAAATACACAATCTAATATTTAAAGAATTATATATATTTACCAAAGAAAAATTAGTTTTTAAGTAAACATTGGCACTTATATGTTCATGAAAACATTTATAAAGTAATAAATAATACAATTATACAACAAAAATAAAAGAGGGACAAATACTTTCTTAGATAATCTTTAGTGAATAAATTTAACCCAGCCAGTAAAATGCTAGTAATTTAATTTCAATAAATTCAAATTTTAAAAGGCAACAGTATGATTTTTATTTCATGAAAAATGTATATTAGAGCTATGGGTTTTTTTAAAATCAATAATATCAAAGATTCTTTTAAAATTGTAATTAAAAATCTTGCATACAAAATTATTCTTAACTTCAAAATCGCTCTGATTGAATTCAGAATCATGTGATGAGTTCATCTGGAAGCGAGGGTGGGCAAGGAAATCGTTAAGCACACAAAAAACCTCCTCGAAAAGGAATAGAGGGAGAGAGGGGAAAAAAAGAAAAGAAAAAAAAAGAAAAAGAAATTCAATCTTTTTTCTTACTTGCTCAGGTGCACCGTCTGCAGCCATTCTGCACCATCTCAAAAGGTATCGCACTTCTTTGAAGAGAAAAAGAAGCCGCAACCAGCGGCAAACCTCAATGATTGTGAGTTGCAGAAAGGGGCAGATATCATACGACAAATAATAATGATACCAAAAAAGCAAAAAAAATGAAACGAAAGAGAAAAAAAAAACAGTTGCGAAAGAAAGTCAGGGGGCTTTTCTTTCTATGTTTCTTTCACTGCTTTCAAGACCAAGGGAGAGAGGGGAAATGGGCGGAAGAGAAATAGGCACCGCGCCTTTTAATTTCGCCAGTGGATCCTACAATTATGTCACCTTGGTTATACACTTGGAGTGAAGATGATAGTCCATGGAACCCAGCGAATGTGTTTTCAATTATTGCATTCCCCCGTTTTCTGAAACCCCTCCTCAACCGACAGATGTCTGAAAAATCTAATTGCCGCGACCAGCCCTGGAGCTAGTCTAGCCGAAGAAATAAAACCAATTACCACGCAGCCTCACCTGCGTTTCTTAGCGCCATTTTATATCAAATTAAGAACATTTACCTGACTACTTGAATGGATTTTGGTGCTTGAACTTGGATCTTTTTATTTACTACTTATTAACAGACGGACAGAGATGTAAAGGAATACTAATCATTCGATTGCTTCCTGAAGATCGTTGAATGAGTACTTCAACAAATCTTATGACATATTTTATTTATCAATTAAGTATGAATGAACCTTTGAGGAAAAGTGGAACTGGATTCAGATTTCATGATGATGAGCATGTAAAATTAAGATATGAATTATGATGATGTTTAAAGGCTTCTATTTCTCTGACATGTTATTGATTAAACAGTTTAGGGGGAAATAAAATAAGTTCGGAACGATTTTACACTGTATATCAGGAAAACTCAAAATATTTAAATTGAGAAATGAAGAGTATATCTCTCTATATTCATTTCCCTTGCTTATATTTAAAAATGTTTTTTTTTTTCGTAAAGGTTAGTTGAATCAAAATTACTTTATAAGGAAAAGTAAATTTACAAGGAAAAGAAATTATCTCTCGTATTTATCCATTTTTGCGAGATTTGTTACTACGTTGAAAATTCCAGTATAATTTGCAAAAAATAGTTGTCCATTATTACTATTAATAATGACAACTAGCTATTAAATACTAGTTCATAATTTATTACTCTTTTTAATAAAATCATTAAAATTTATATAACGATTCAGTCTCCATATATAGGAACATAAGAATAATATAAAATATGTCATTATAAATTATCATATTATGTTATAATTTTCCAGATGAGTCGCGATTAGTAAACATAGCTACTTACCTTTAAATCTTTAACACGTTGAATCTTTCAATGCAAATACATTTTCCAAGCATAGTTGCTTACAAATGAGGGCGATATAAATTCCAAATGCTTTTTTTAAAACAATTTTTGTACTGATTAATCAGCTTGTCAGTAATTCTACGTATACATGTGACGTTATTAATGACTTATGAGATTGATAAGATGATGAATAATATTTTGAAAAGTAGAAGCTTTCGACTGAAAACGAAACATACCTTTCTGACACTAACACTGCTATTGAAACAAATGGAAATGTTTAGATGTCTTGGCGTGTCAAATTTGCGTGATAGTTACAAAACTAAGTAAGAACAGGAAGACAAGTCATTAAGAACCCGTGAAAAATCAAGCGTTATCGAATGATCTTTGTACCGCCTTGTCTCTGACTAGTTGGTTATTACGAAATTTTAGGTCCGTGATGTTGATGATCGTCACCTTACAGAATCAAGAGACTTTTGTACATAATATTTTTGAAAAGTCTTGTGTGGTCTGTTAATAGATGAACGTAAAAAAGAAAAATAAAGGAAATATGCTCGTTTTGGTAAGATAATTCTTGCTTTTCAAATTGCAACTTCTCATTTGTAATCATTTGCATCGCCTTTAAAGAGTATTCTTCCGCACATGAAACTAGTTTCATACTTTGTACAAATTGTTTGAATTGTTAGATAGATGCTATTTTTCTTTTTTGCGGACAATGTACTTTAGAAAATACATGCTTAATCTTTGAAGACATACATGGAGGTGTTTATTTCTTCCTCTTATTTAGGATATAGATAAAGGACCTAAAGCATCTGCTATTACCGGACTCTGCAGATGGTGATACTAATTTAGAGCCAACATTTCTCTGCCAGGCAAGATGGGGTTTTTTTTTTTTCAAAATACGAGCGGCATTTGAGGCGATAAAAAAATGAAATTATAAGTTTTTGTTTCCATTGTTTGAATTCTCTGAAAAAACTCAAGTATATTTTCTTCTTTCATGTATTCAAATGAGGAACTTTATCCTACATTCTTAGTTACGGACGTAAGGTACACCGATTTGATCTGTGACCTTCGATCTGTACTCAGGTGATGCCCTCGTCACTTGGTCGTGGCTTAAAATTACGATGTCTGTTGTCAATATCCCTAGTGTTGCTTTTAAGTACCACATTAATAGTGTATCAATCAATTTACAAGTGATTATGATAGCATGACAATTAAATATTATAAATGAAAAATAGTTGATTGAACTAAAATCGATTAACGGAGTGCTAAAATGCATATCCTTTGTCTCTTCGATGCAAATTATTCCAAAATTATCTTTACATGCGCAAAATTACGAATTTCTCAAAAACTGTAGATTATAATTTTAATGAATTAGATAAGAATTATACTTAACATTATTACACATAAATACAAAGAAATTTTTTAATGCTGCTTATGATATAGAAATTGTAGCATTAAACAATAAATTGAATGATTCAAACGTCTCTACCTAGACGTTTAAATTGCATCTAGTTTGGTACAGCATGATCACATCTGGCTCTTGCTCCATTAAACTCCCTATCACTCATAAAATGGACGGCAAAAATATGGCAAAGAGTATTCAGAAAATATCACGGCTTATGAATTTAATTTAATATGCGTTCTCTCATGATTTGTTTTCTCTTATCACAATGAGATTTAATGCTGGTTTTAATATTGTTAGATACAATTTTGTGGGTTAAGTTCCATTCCTCCATCAAGGCGTTTACATCTCTAAGAGAAGGATACATCCGTACAACTGCTTTTCCAATGTAGTCCCCTTAGTTCTTTATCGGGATCATATCATAAAATTTTGCGGCTAAGGTATTCGCTGAATGGATTCGCTTTCAAGGAATTGAGAGAGGTTTGTTCGATGTGTACAAGCATGATCGTTCATAAATAAAAATATTAAATCCTCAAGCATCTCTGAAATGTCCTACATAAGAATCTAAGACCGCCTCTCGATATCTCTGGCCGGTCACAGATTCTCAGTAGGATGGGAGGGGAGGGCGCAAGTCCATTTATCATTATTCCTTCTTATACCAACCCACTTCCCTATAAAAATGATCGCATTCCGAAATGTTCGAAGGAATATTTCACATTCCTAAGTTCTTCTATATATAAAAACCTTTAGAATAAGATGTGAAACTAAACCTCGACTCCTCAGTAAAAAGTGCATGGGTTCATTGATGTTCACTTCAGTTCTGATATCTTTTGCACCAATTAAAGTAATTCTTCTTTTGTGAAGATAGTGAAACACATACCCTTGACCATCTGGTATAAAGAACTTTTTCATTTTCCGTATACAGATTGCCGTGATATAACTATTCCAGTGGCTGCTGCAAGCTGTGAATTTAACTGCCGAGCAGCAGACTTCCTGTTACGATGGACAGTTATTGCCATATATTGATCTTGAGAAGCAGTTGTTATACATTTACGTCTTTGTTTAGCCCCCCTCATAACAATTCCAGAGTTCTGAAATTGCTCCCATAGCGTAGCTATTGTTTGTCTTGAAATATTCACATATCTCGCTACTTCTATGATTGTCTGTTCTGCTTCTAAGAGGTTGATAATTCGCCACTTCACAGATTTTTCCGAATGATTCTTCGGAGTAATAACAAACTGTTGCATAATTGCATAAATTCACTCAGATATTTATTCACTTTGTACGAAGTGCTTGATTCATCATCGAATGATATAACGCCTTGATTTGTATGTTAGAAATCTTTTGATCACTTTTTTATTGAATAATATTAGTCATGACAGTCTTTAATACATTTCCATAAAACATTGATCACATCTATTGGATATTTTGTGAAATATCATTATTTGTGAGTATCTAAAGATGATTTTGGGTATGAATGTAGAAAAGTGTATCTTTGAGTTGGGTCATTAGTTGCATACAATGGTTGACAACAATGACCTCATCATATTTCATCAGCATGTTCTAATTCGAAGCTCTATTATACTTCGGTAGTGTCACTACGTAACTTCATGTGAAGCAGTAGTATTACTTTATATTAATCTTCTTTGAGTCTTTGAGTGAGTGAGAGAAAGGAAATTTTATTGGCGCAAGAGCCAGATATGGCTATGCTGCGCCCAACAAGATATAACTACAGTCTAGACGTGAGAAAGAAAAGAAAAAAAAAGACAAATATATATATATATATAGGTTGACAAGAAGGAGGGTCGAAAATAGAGAAGGATCACTAGCACCCCCTGGTTATGTTATATAACATATAACATAACCAGGGGGTGCGTCACCTGTGTTTACCAAAGACAGTAAACCCCATGGGAAAGAAAAAAATCACTAGGGTGCATCGGTTCATGATGTCCGTACTTAGCTATAGATTCACAGGGAATTGTGCTCGTCGAATTTCTTCATGACCGACGTACAATCAATGCAGTATACTACTGTGAACGTTTGGACAATGTTAAAGCAGTGTATCGATTCAAAAGCCGTTCCATTGTAACTTGCAATGTTCTCTTTCTCCAAGACAATGCAAGACCTCACTCAGCTGTGGTGTATTACAAGAAATATTAAAGAGATACTCTAGATAACGGTTGAGAATCCATCCTATAGTCCGGACTTAGCAATTTCGGATCACCATTTGCTTAGACCCCAATGAAAAGTGCTAAGAGGAGATAGGTTTCATTGAGTGAAGAAACGGAAAAATTTGTGCGCGAATTGGTTTCTTACTCGTCCAACTTCCTTTATCACACATGAGTACAAGAAGGATATATATATATATATATATATAGCATTTTGGTAAATAGTTTTTCAGAAAATATCTGTATATCTTTTTAAAAAGTATCGTTCATATTTGATTCACCCTCGAATAAAGCATTAGACTGATAACAGTAGGAGACCTCTATCCTATGTTAATCAATTTTTAAGTTTTTCCACTCCATACGTTACTTTGCAGTGAACTAAACAGCATTTTTTCTTCTGGAATTTTCTCTTAAGAGAGCGGTTTACAAAGGTCGCTTGACCTCTTTGTATCTAGCACGTAAAATTTGTTTTCGCCCACATTCTTTCAATGTCACTAATTCTTCTTGGAGAAGAGGTGTTACTAAAACAAGATTCAAAGACTTGTTTTCGCATGAAATTGTAGATTTGACTGTCGTTTATTTAGCGTCGAGACAGCTTTCTGAACATGCTATCAAAACGTTGAATAGAACGAGTTTCTTATTATCCAGAAAAGAAGATATAATTGTGAAATCAAGGATTGTTATTGGAGAATCAATTCCGAGAATGATAGAAAACATGCTAATTTTTAAGGGGGATAGGAGAGGGGAAGGGGGTAAGAGAATTCTCTTCCACTCTCCTTTTTTTTTTTTTTTTTTCAAAGTGGTCATTTTAAAGTAAAGGCGTTTTATTTCTTTGATCTTCATGGACGCACATTGCTATATGCTGGATATTTGGATAAAAGAAGCACTATTAAATAGCGAAATAAAAAACACATTCCAAATATATGTATATAAAAAGAAAAGTTCAAAATATTTTTTACTTACCTTGTGTGATATTTTTTGTTTGATTAGCGGGAAAATTTGTGTAAATTGCTTAATAGATTTAAATATACTTGCATAAAAATGTTTTCACTAGTTACAAGCACTGAAACATGCAATATAGGACAATGTAACATTAAACAATCAAATGCTATAAATATATTTCCTTAAATACCTAAAGCAATAAGAATTTTACGTATTCAAATAATTCTGATCACCTTATGAAGAAAATAACAAAGAAATTACTCTGAAATCTATAAATATTTAAGAAAAAAAATTTGTGAATGGAACCAAAAAAAAAAAAAAAAAAAAGAACGGAAACATGTCTGCACACGGATATATATAAGTAAATTAGATGTCCATAAATTATATTTACTGCTTTATATTTTAATAACATGAAAATTATACTAGAAAGCAATTAGGGTACACACATTAACGTGTATGAGTAAGGAAACAAAATTATAAGAATTATCACGTCACTTGTTGGAAACCGTTTGTTATTATCTAATACAATTTTAAAGCTATTTAAGTCTAAAGTTATAAAGGTAATTTGTGGACACTAGGTATTTCTAAGTATATCCAGAAAAATTATAAACATTATAAATCCACTTAGAATTATTTTTCACTATTAAAATGATTCAGAATTTATAATACATTCGCTAATTTCAAAAGATTTATTTATCATGAAAATCAATTTTCGAAAAAAATATATTTAAGATATTTACACTTTTAACCAAACGTCTAATTGTAAAATACTTGAATGAACTAAAGAGTACCTTTATGCACAACCATTACAAATTATCACATAACATTTGGATAGTTAAACATTTCTGATACAAAATTGAAAATGTGAAATGATAATTTGATAAAACTTTGAATATATATATATATATATATATATATATAAAATATAAATTTTTAAATATATATA
>BMAW01023587.1:762201-776000 GCA_019974015.1 Nephila pilipes | reverse complement strand
ATATATATATATATATATATATATATATATATATATATATATATATACACTTTTCTAATATATAATATAAATAATATATAATTGCGTCTAATTTCTAATATATAATATATATATAATATAAATTTCTAATTGCATGATAAACAAACTTGTTAATACAACTGAAAAAAGGGTTTTAAAGAATCAAACACTACTCGAAGGAATAGCATTCATTTGAAAATCTTATTATAACTAAAAACACTTCAGCTATAACGAACAAGGCGAAAAATGTGTTATAATACAAATAATAAATGTTTTTAAAATAAAGTTTTTTCCATTTTCTATATGTAAAAAAGTGTGGAAAACCTTTGAAGGGACTTGGTACCTATCGAACTTTTTTTTTTTTTTCCATTTACACATTTAAAATTTATGTTTTAGCATGTCATATATTGTTTTTTTTTTTTATTCAAGAGGCTAATTTCTGATGAAAATTTGAATCTATTGTTGGTATAATTGTAAAAATTTAAATTTAAATTAATTTTTTTTCGTAAAACTTCAAAACTCAGAATCTACTGTAAGAATAGTGTAGAGTTTATATAAAAGAAAACATAATAGAGAAACATATCATGAAATTCATAGGTTTTGATTGAAATTGATAGTTCATTAAAGTATCTCTTGAAAGCAACATGAAATGTACTGGCAACGGATCTCGTATTTCTAAACCATGGTCAAGTGACGAGGACGACTCCTGAAATATCATACCATTCTTCTAACTTCCACACCACGCCAACGTGATATACAATTTGTAGCCTCGATATTTTTTAGCTTGCATCCTTCCCTCCTGCTACACGACAGGAGGCATTTAGTGACAGCGAAAATCGAATCCGTCATTCAATGGAAACAACACCGGACGTGAACTCGCAGCCATGATCACTCGGATAATGCAAACGATTAAAATTTATGATAGTGAAGGATTTATAACTAAATTGGAATTAATAATAATGGTCTATCATATCCAAAACTCGAACTTTTACACGACTAATTGATACTGTTAAAATTTTCAATTCTGGCAATCATTTCATTTCTCATTGTAAAAAAATTTGGCCTCTTCAGCCGAGTGGTCCTGGTCACGAACTCACGGTCCATTTGATTTTCGTTGAGTCGTGGGTTAGAGTCCTGATGATACTTCAGATCCACCGTGGGGAAAGCTGATGCAAGTTAAATCTGTCGAGACTCCAAGTCATTCCGTTGGCGTGGAGTGGAAGTTCGGAGAGTGAGGTTCTAACTCTAGTGCCAACCTCATCACTTGACTGAGGTTCAAAATTACGAGGTTTGTCTCCAATAGCCTCGTGTTTCATCAAAGTGAAACATTGGTAGCCAATCAATCATTCTAAGAAACAATATATATATATATTGAACTTAGAGAAATGATTTTTTTTTCTTGTCAAATCCATCAAAAGCCCTCTCGTTGCTTTTCTGTGAGAAATTAATAAACAATCAGAATCATGTGAAATTAAATGTAGTTTCAATGAAAAAATCTATAGAATAGCAATATTATTTGTAATTTTTTACTATTACGTGAGGTTATTGAAATATAAGAACAAATGTGATATCAGCCCCATCTCTAAATTTAAAAATTCTGCACAAATTGAAGAATTAAAAGAAAGAATTTTTTTTAAAAAAATAAGTATCTTCAAATATATAAAGCGACTAAAAAATTATATCCATTCCTTTTCCTTCGATTGTGATACATTTTTTAAGAATTATAATTCTAAATTTACCATAGCCTCATTCATCACTGACGAGAAAAGAGTGTTAATGTTTTTAATTTCTGACGTACTTTACAGTTTTGTGTTACTTTGATTTCTAAATATATAAGACACAATGGTGTATGTATGTTTTATGCGTATCGAAATTTAAAGTGAAAAAAATAAACACACCACTTTTTGTATCACATCTGTCTTCTTCCCCATTCGACAATTTGTTCTAAGTTAAGTGGAAACTATAATAAAACCTATGGTACGTATTTGGCACCTTTATTAGAGTACTAATTTTAGACATCGTAATTACCGAATTGAAAATAAATACCACCAAATTTAATTCGACTAAAAAGAGTCCATCCCACTAAAAACATTTCCCTCGCTATTTCGATTCATTTTTAGAAAACATTATTATTCTTGCTTTATCAGAGTTTATCAAGAATAATAATTTTAGTTGAACTCATCAATTTTAATTGTTTGAACAGCATTTATGTGAGTGTTAATACTTTTAATTTCTAATGTACTTCAAAGTTTGTGTTACCTGGATTTCTGAATCTAAGATAAAGATCCACACATTTTTCATTCGTATCAAAATTTAAATTGAGCCAGTAAATATTTTTCCTCTCTCTCTTCTGTCTTCTTCCCAACTTTGCAATTTGTTTAAAGTCAAGTGGAAACCATGACGATCCACGGTAAGCATTGGGTGCCATGATTAGAGCACTAATTTTAGGTACCGTAATGAACTCCAAGAACAAACATAATCATAAATGTAGGTAGAATTTGATCCTTTTTTTTTTCGAGTAAAAAAAATGCAAGTTAAGTATAAGAATGCTGTTTGGATACAGATGAACTTCTTATCATCAATCACATTTCCAAGTAGTTACTCCTCACTCACCTGCTCTGATTCTCAGATTGCGTTCTCTTGGAGCTCGACAGAAGCTGTGCATTCATGAGCGGCAAAAATCTGATTCGTTAGCATCATTTTACCTGCTTTAATGCTGTTTTTTTTTTCCCTTCGTGCTCTTAAAAGTGCATGCCAATGCTGGTTATTTCAATATACAGAAGAATCTTAATAAGTCGAACTCCAAAAACTCGGATCTTCGAATAACCAGGATCTGTCAGACGGAGAATTCTTTTAACATGTGCTAACATGCTGTTTTGAGAGAACGGCGTGGACGTAAAATAAAGGATACATAGTATAAGGGACAAAAGAGTGACAATATAATATTTTAGGTTTATTATTATAATTAGCGACCCAAGAGGCTATTGTTTTAGTTTAATCACATTTCGCGTACAAGATCACTTTTCAATTTCTTATCATTTACTTCAATTTTAATTACGTTTAGCTCAAATACGTACAATTTAACAATTTATCGTTTGCTTCAATTTTACTTACATTTAGCTTAAATATATTCAATTTAATAGTTTATCGTTTTTCCTTTAATTTTAATATCTGAAAAGTTTTTTAAGTCCATTTCCCGATATTTTATCGTTTGCTTTAATTCTTATATTTAATTGAGTAATTTAAAAAAAATTATAAAAAAAGCGCACCTTGGGGGGCTAAATCTGTTTCTTTGCAAAGCTTTGCATAGAACTTTTTCATTTTAACATTTAGTTTCCTTAAAGTATATTTACTTGCTAAAATATATTTAATTTAATATTTTATCGTCTGCTTTTATATTAATGTCCGAACAGAATGTTATTGTCTACTTTAATAATTTATGGTTTGCTCTTTTTTAATATTTAATTTAATAATTGATTTTTATGGCATAATCGTCTACTTTTATTATTTTTGTTGTTGTTGTTGTTGTTAACATTGGCAAAGTTTTTGTACTTTTGAATGTTTTGTTTGTAAAAGTAAAAATGCATTAGAAGAATTCGAAGAAGGTATTTTCTTGATAGCAATTGATTTTGTGGTGCACACACTCAAAGGGGGTCACAAGTTCGCTTACTTAACAATAATTAATATTCGTTTCGTATAATTCTACTTTTCCGAAAATTTAACAGAAAAAAAATGTTAAACACATGTTAAAATGAAATTAAAAGAATCATTTTCAATTTTTAGTTAGTTAATTAATTAATTAATTTAAGTTTGAGAAACGAGCTGTGCAAATTTCCATAATAATAATAATAATTTGTTTCATCTAAGTATTTTGAAAAACTATTTTTCTACTGAAATCTTCATACAACTATGGTAGCTGTGGTAGCCTAGTTGTCATGATCGCCCTCTCGACACCAGTGTTATTTCCATTGAGTCGTGGGTTCGAGTTCTAATGCCGCTAAAGACCCGTCGTGTAGCGTACGTTAAATCTGTCGAGGTTCTCAGACCTTCCGTTGACGTGGTGAGGGAGTTTGGAGAGGGAGGTGCCAGCTCAGGTATCGTTCTCGTCACTTGATCACTGTTTAAAATTATGAAGTCCGTCACCGATAGCCCTCGCGTTTCTTCTAAGAGCATCGTAAATAAACAATCAATCTAAAAACTATGAATGTGTGAAAGGAAAATGGGAGGAAAACTTTGCAAAGTGAATAAAACATCAGATACATCTCTTATCACTATTGACAAGTGGCACACAGTGGTGTATTGTTTAGATGGAAAAAATCTAATAATAATAATTTAAAGCGCATTTTTAATGTTCATAAAGTAGACATTTGTCTACATTTGTCTTTTGTAAATATGATTCATAATCGATTTGTTTTATATAAAGATGATTTTATGCCATTACGTTTTATTTTATTTCATTTTTCCCATTCTCTGGATAGCCCGAATCGGCTCAAGACCCACTTAACCCGACTTATATAGTTTCTTCTGTAGGAGGTTTTTTTTTACAGTGATTTAATTACCTATTATATGTTACTTGACAATTCATTAAAATTTGAAAAAAAATGTACTCCGAATGTATTTGTGTACCTTAAAGTATGAAGAGTATAAGCTAAGCTGATATAAACCTTCAAGTGTACATATACGTATTAGAATTTGAGAGATGTAAATAAGAAGTAATACAAGGGGTTCTCAAGAAAATTGATTTTAGAGATATTGGTAGTTTAACATACGATTTGTTTTCTTATTTGATGAACGTCTGTTTGATATATTCGTAGAAGCCAAACTCACGTGAAAAATAAGTTACAATTCTTCATATCTCTAGACTGTAGGCTGAATTGTAAATATTTTTCTTTAAGTACATTTTAAACTTCGTAATATCTTCTTAAGTCAGTTTTTAACGATCAATTCAGCTATCAATTTCATAGATTATTCAAACTATTTAATTCAATACAAAAATCAGAGATTATAGCTAAAATAAAAATCAGAGATTATAGCTAAAATAAAAATCAACGAGAAATATTACTCAAAATTTATGAATTCGAAAATCTATAGTCATTATTTTGTACAACAAAAAATAAATAAAACTTTAGTTGTATACAATAAAAGTCGCTAGAAATTCAATCCGCAAGAGCTTCAAGAAAAACTTCAAACCTGTTTTTTACGTAATTATAAATAGTTGTCTAGTTATTTCATGATATTGAAAAAAAGGTAATTAATTAGTTAAAAAATTTAAAATATATCATCATCTATTTAGGAAAAGCATATTTTGTTTATACACTAATGTTTTTTTTTTTTTTAACGTTTTGGACTTCTTTTAAATTTGAAAAGAAGTTCATTAAATTTATATTTCCGCATTGTTAACGGAAACCATCTAGCATTTACAAAAAAAATCCGAAATTAGACTTTTTCACCTTAATATATTGTTCCTAAACAGTTCATTACTTCCCTTCAACAATTATCTGTAACATTAGAACTTCATTCAAAAATTATTAGAATCATATCACAATTAAATACGGTTTTATCATTTTTAAAATTAATACATGAAACTTAAAATTAAAATGTACTTGATAATAGTTATTAAAATCTAAAAGAGCTCTTTTGGGAACTAATACAAATTTAAAAGCTATATAAATAAATGAAAAAAAGAAGAAAAACATGCAGAGAGGAAATGGAAATGTCATTGCGTAAAATCAAGGTGAAAAAGATTGTTTCACTAATTCTTATCTTCACTTCGCTGAATTTCACTTCTGCTTCATTTCAATGAAATTTAGTTTTACATCAAAGTCAATACCGAACTCTTTTCTCTCAATACCGTAATTTGCTGTTCCAAACTATAATTGAAGTTTCAGACGCCACTCGAAGCCAAATTTCAAGATCTGCTTTTGTTCTAACTAAAAAAAAAAAAAAAATAGAATTTTTCTCTTAATGGAGAAAAATACTGCCCTTAAAATTCATCCTTCCAAATACCGATGAGAATTTCTATACTATCTATGAACAGTTTGTTGCTGAGGTAACGGTGTCATGGGTGCGAGAGGGTAATGTTTACAGGGTATCTCTCCACCCACGTTACTCGACCGCAACCCATCTTTCCCCAACTTCAAAGAAAGCCGGTAGTATATTTTTACCAGAATTTAGTCAAAGGCGTATTTAACCGTTAGGTTACCACGGTCCGCAAGGGGGGGGGATCAAGTTTCATTCCAGGCAATGGCGACTTTTTGGATGAGAACATATAAAATAATGATTCTGAAACGTCTTCAACTTCTTTTTCCACGATATAAGAGTTGAAATTTTTTCTTCAGAATCGAATCGCTGTTTTCTCAATTACACTGAATTAAACACCCTAGCTGGCGTGTTTGCTGTGTTATTTCCAAAATTCTTCGAAACAATGGTGTGTGGAACTGAAAAATTGTTTCGCTTGCCTGGTTTTTTTTCCTTTTTCCCCCCGATAAATAGTGAAGAAAAATACACAAAAACAGAGCAATTATTCCACAACAAAACGCACGGATAAAAAATTTAACGTGAGGTTTAAAGTTACAATTTACCATTATGCGTATGAGATTTGAAAGCATTGTAATTAAATCTGAAAAATGTAAAAGTAATAATGTAATAAAATTGAACAATTTTAGAGCATCGAATTGAAGTGACGCGTACAAAAATTAAAGAATGAAACAAAGTTCCAATTGAGACTCAAATTTTATTTAAATAAAAATAAGAAAACAAATTTATAAGAGAATTATAAAGTTTTTGAGAAGAAATAAAATTACCTTACGACAAGCAGAATACAAAAACGCTGTTAGGCATTTATATCGATAAATAGAGTTAATTTTTAAGACACTAAAATTTAGCATACATTGAAGTATGATAATTCTAGTTAACAGGAAAAATATCCGTGTAACAAAGAAAAATTATGGAAAAAAGAGAGAAATTAATATTGTTTGTGTATGTTTCATGAGTAATTAACTCATAAAAGTTATCATTTTGGAAGCTTAGTGTTAATATGTTTTTCGGATAGTGCTTTAAAATATCGAACCAAAT
Source organism: Nephila pilipes (assembly GCA_019974015.1). Classification (NCBI taxonomy): domain Eukaryota; kingdom Metazoa; phylum Arthropoda; class Arachnida; order Araneae; family Nephilidae; genus Nephila; species Nephila pilipes. Next base: position 768,908 of record BMAW01023587.1, on the reverse strand, counting down.
CCATCCATGGTAGAATAATATGTTTAATATTTATCAGAGAAACACCAAAGTTTGAGAGAATTACTAAAAAGTTAAGTTAGGTCTAGAATTCAAACTTCATGCGTGGAAAAATTTGAAAAAACAAGAAATATGTTATCAAAAAACATTCGTGTTTCATCAGTTAAAAGAGAGAGAAGATTTTTTTTTCACAGTTCTCAGATTACAATTTAAAATTGTATTTAAAATATAATATAATAATACGTTAAACACATAAATTTACAAAATAGATATTAGGACATAAAACACTTTAATCAAAATAATTTTATATGCATTCTCCGCACAAAATACACCTTCACCAGATTTTTTCTCTCATCTGATAAAAAGCCATTATTATTCCATTGACTCTAAAATTCCCTATAGATCAATCTTTTATTAAGTTTCTGGATTCGATTTTTCTCTCTAAAATCACATTAAATTAGAACTATAAATTATTTTAACAAATGGCATAATAATTTATGATTTATTCACTTGAGACAATTTAATTGCAGGCAGAAAACAAAATTTAAGCGGTTATTTACTAATGATGATTTTCGAAAACAACAGCAGTTGCTTATATAATAGGCTGAAGTATTCTCTACTGTTTCGTTTATATAAAAAAAATGTAAATTTTTTACCCCATTTTAAAAGTTTTTTTAGTTGTTGGAATCTAAAAATTTCCACGTCTTTGCTTCTGTCTCTGTCGTATTGGATATAGGATTTGAAATGTGAAAGCTTTGGAACAAAATCTACAATAAATAAATGTTTACATGTTCATTTTTCTACAATTTAAATACAACTACAATTTAGTGTTCAAATATATGTAATCCGTTGATATATATGATCAATAAATACTCCGTTGAATTATATTGCGCACACTCATTATGATTAAAAAACTTAGGTTAAAACTTTAACTAAAATCTAGGTTAACTTAGGTTATTAAAATTTTAGGATATTTAAAATAAACTTTAAATGAAAATTTTGGATAATTACTTTAAGGTTAAAGCTTTAAGATAATTAGGTTAAGGCCAAAATTTCAGTATTATTAAAATGAACTAATGAAAAAAATTTATTATAACAATAAAAAAAATTAAATTTCTTGAAAACAATTTAGTACAACTTTAATTCAATAAGCATTTAAATGCTTTTTTTTTTCCAAAAGTGATTGAATCTATGCTTTTTTTTCTATTCAAACAATTACCGTTCTAAAATATATCACGTAAATTACCAAAAGTGCGTTTTCAAATGTATAAACGAAATCCCAACAAAATCAATATTTAAAATAAAACTACTCACAAAATTATTCTCATCTTACTTCAAGTTTGTGAGCTTAAATTAAAATTTTATAATGAAACATAAGATGAGATATGACATTAATTTGGATAATAATATAAAATACATTCACGTACTAAGAAATTTGCTTACACTTTTGTTACTATTAATTTTATGTTGAACTTGTGTCTTTTTTGCCTCAAATAATAAACAAATTGATGTTAGAAAATAAAAAAGCAATGCTTCAGTTGAAAATCAAAGAATTTTTGAAACATAGATGTTGTTTTCAATTAGTTAAAACTTGCATGAGTACATGCATCAATGGTAATTTGTAGAAAGTTGCTTATTTGTGATTAATTTAAAATAGAATCTTAAACTGATTTGTTGAAGCGTAAACATGATGTGTGATATTAATAATCATGCAGAATAATAAATCTAAGCATGAAACATTCAATTAGACTATGGTTATTATAAAACGAATATATCTTTTAAGTTCCAAGCGCTCTTAAAATGTAGAATTCAATCTATCTGAATGCAAATAATGCGAAATGAGAGATCTATCAGAGCATTTGAGGAAAATATTAAAAAAAAAAAAAAAAAAAGCTCCCAAAAACTTGTATAAGGATATAGTTAATTATAAAATTTTCGAAATAATTAGTTCCTTTTATTCTGGTTCACAAAAACAGTAAGTATAAAAGCGGCATTATTTTAAATCACATTTTAAGTAAAATCAGTTTTGCACTGTTTTTCCGAATACATTTTAGCTTCGAAATTCATCATGGTAAATATTAGTATTCAATTTTATTTTAATTGCTGAATTTATTTACTATTTTTATTTGCATTATTAATATTTTTATATGTACGAATGTTGTCGCTAAACAATTAATTATTTTATATGGTGCAATAACGGGGTAAATCCTGAGATCCACAAACTGTAGAGGTGAGTGAAGTGAAAGTAAAGAAGACACCAGGTTAAGTGCCCCGTTAGTGTTTAAAAAAGCAGCAGACTTATTCGAGTTGAACTTTTTAATATCAACATCTTAAAATCTTTTAAAAGGTTAACAATAAAATTAGTGTTGAGGGTTTCGTATAAAACTAGTTAAATTGATATTTTTTCACTAATGATCATAATATAAGAAAATAATTTTTACTGCATCAATATTTTAAATTAAATATTTCAAAAAGTAAACACAAATAAAAAATATCTATGAATATTTGTTTTACGTTAAACGATTATAGAAGTAGTTAGGTATAAAGTTTTGCACAGTACTTACACTGACCATGGCGAAAGGAATTTGAACGCGACCTTTAGAAAATCGGATATTTTATTCCCTAAAATGTGTTTTATCTTCCATCGAGGAGTCATAATTTCTATTTGAAGTTAAATTAATCCTTTTGAAAATCTCAAAATCTGATGATTTCAAACATTTTTCAGCTACTTGTAAAATATCTTTCACTTGGCTTCCTTCAGTTTCAAGTTTTAATGGTAAAATGGATTCATTTCTGAACATGGAAGGCGGGGACCGAATAGCACTGGACTTGATCTTTATATTAAATTTAAAAAAAAAAAACTGAAGGTAAAACATTTTTAGGTATAGTTACTCCTTTGAAAAAAAGATCTTTTGGACAAAAAATTCCTCTACTTACTGATCACAAACATCGTGCCCTCTTTAATAACTGATCCAAAGAATATTTCGAATAATGGTGAGTTGAAAAAATAAAATTCCAAGAAGTTTTTGTTATGACAAAACTCCTATCACGTAGCAAATGCAAACATTCTGTTCTTTTTTTCCCCCTACAACCTCGAATGATGTGTCACAGGACATGAAACATATACCTAGTGTAGGGTATCTACGAACGAGTTTTTCGAATTTCTTAAAATATAATTGCGATGAAAAAAGGTAAAAGCAATTTTTTTTGTTTTGCGAGGTACAATTGTCGCTGAATACATAGAAATTTCTCACACCAACTTTTAAATAAGTAGATATAAAAATAATTAAGACAAGTATTAACTTCATTTTGTGATTTCCTTCCATTCACTTCATTGTATAAAAGAAACCTTCCCCTGAGCTGCCGACGCAAACGCAAAAAGGGTATACCCACATCTATTACATACATAAAAACATTTTTCAAATTTTCAATACTAAATTTGAAAAATGGCCAAATTTTGTTGAAAATCGTGAAACATTGTTTCAGCTCTAGAATCATTTTTCGATTCCTCAGATTGTTGCTTCATTTCTTTATAAAACACTTTGACTTTGATCTGGTGCAAAGTTCGTTGAATGTTCAGCCAGTTCATTTTTACCACTTTCGGAAACATTTCAATCTTCTCGAAGAACTCATCGCACTTCTGGCACGTATCGAATTTTGGTTGACCTAACGACAAGTTATATTTACAATATTAGAGTTCCTGAAGAAAATGATGATTTGTTTTGAAACACAAATCAGCATTTGTTTGTAACACCTGATTTGTTTTGGAAACTACTGGTACTATTCTGTAAATGTTCTGCTTCGGTGAACAGCCCTCGCGCATCCACTGAACTGATAAGACTATGAGAACAGACAACAGTTCTGTAGCTTTAAGATTCTTTTGATTTAGTGTGACAATAATACATTATCCGACGAAAATGCTAACGCCAAGAACCACTTCAGTAGTGAACTTGTCTTCACCCCCCCCACCAGTATTCTTTCAACAGGGGTGTCAAAAACAAGCTTGGACATACCTAGTTTTTGCACAAACGTATGAGAGAGTTTCTATTGGCAAATGTCCTTGTCTTTTCCCACATTTACTGCACAAGAAAGAATCGATGATGCATCCGTGTCCACTGCTTTCAGTAATCGAAACAGTTGTATCAGGGGTGGTCAACCTTTTTGAAATTAAAGAAAAGAGCATTGCTCGCACAAAAATAACTCCATTATTGAAGGGAAAAAAAACGAAATCACGACATTGTTGCGGGCGCTGGGTTGGCTAACCTCTGAGCTATATCCACCAAAGTTTTTTTTTTTTTTTTTTTGAAAAATTAGAACTTGTCTGTTTTTGCGCCTGGTCCCTCTATTGCTTTTTTTGCGTGAATTCTTGAACACATTTCACATTTTAATAATATACCACTTTAAATCTTATAATTTTAAAAAATATTTTTTATTAATAAAATATCTTCTCTATATTGATTTCTGAATAATTGTTTGCATGATTGCGTAATATTTTCCCGTAAATAAAATGACTCAATCAATACACTAATTTTTTTTTATCCGAACAATTAATTCAATTTTCTTCTCCAAAGCAGTGTTCTTATTCATTAAAATAAATTTTCGATTGTGACATAGAAAAATTATCTATAGTTCAGTTCAATAACAGAACTATAGATAATTTATATGATTCGGCTTCATTGATTACCATAAACCTGTCGAGTTTGAAATTTTTCTTCCTTAAAAAGTAGAAGTTTGTAACGTAGAATTATACAAACTTTTCTTTAATCAAATGAAAAATTTTAGATCGCAACAGAAAATTCATCTCATTTGTATTTTAATTAAGACTTTTTATACGGTATAAAATATCTAAGTATTATAGAGAAGTACAGTATTAGAAAATGTATATATAAACTGGTTTCACAAAAATATTCTTCGTCAAGCAGGTTTCTAAAGTTATTATAAACGAATATTTTCTTACAATTTATGAGATAGTTTACTTAAAATTTTCGTAAAAGAAAAATATACATTCCTGTAAATCGATCTTCTATAGATGATAAATCTACATTGAGATTTTGAAAACAGGCATAAGGTGATTTTGAATCATCAGTTTTTAAATGCTTCTATGTTTGGTCCATTAAATATTTATTTCAGCAATTAATTACGTTTATTAATGTCATTATAAACATTAAAAAGACGCAAAAGTATTACTCTGCAAGTGTTTAACTGTTACAACTGCTACTATATTTTAAGAAAATAAGAGATTTTATAGCTTTAAAATTTTATAGCTTATTTTACAGAAACGATATGGCCTTTAAAGAGGTTTTTATTTAAAATTCACTAAAAGAACATCATTTCTCTGTAAAAAACAATGTTAAATAAAACTTCAATTGAAAGCAAACTATAAAAAAAATATATCAGAAGTTTTTAACGGAATTGGAGAGGACTTTAACATATTATTCCACTGATATAGTCAAAATCTTACGATTCTGGTGATTTTAATTCTTAACATTAACTTATTTCCTCGCTAAAATTCCCGATAAGAGCCACTGTGGCCAGGAAAATAAGACATATAAGGAATATGAGTCTCAAACTTGTATTTTTTTCTTATGTCTAATTGGGGCTTTTTTTTTTTATTGTATTTAAATTAAATTTGCAGTCTTCAAAAAAAAGAAAGAAAGAAAGAAAAAACTAAATTTTTTCGATAAGCCATATGCTTTGAAAATTTGATCTTAAGTAAAATGTTATTTTAAAAAATTTTCAATTCCTGAAATATTTGGAAATAAGTTTTCGCAAGATATTAGCTTCTCACATAAAAATATGTTGATCTTTTGTGAGCTTTTGACGCCAGCTTGAGGCCTTGATATTCAGAAGGATATGTGGGTTCGAGGCCTGATGCCGCTAAAGACTTGTCGTGTAGCAGGACTGATGCAAGTTAAATCTGGTCGCGTTTCCAAGTCCTCCCATTGGAGTGGTGTAGAAGTTTGGAAAGGTAGGCTCCAGCTCAGGTGTCGTCCTCGTCACTTGACCGAGGAACAAAATTATGAGATCCGTTACCAATACTCCTCTTATTGCTTTTCAGTTCGACGTTATAAAACAACCACAATCACAACTCAATAAAAAAAACAGATATGTATTCGTGGATATATGATAATGATTCAGATATTGATTATTACAAATGTGGAGCAGAAACCCTTCCACGTTCACAACAAAAGATTATCACAATTTTTTTCTTATATGAATAGTTTTAAAGTAAAGTCCGTGTCAGGAACGAATCCAAATTCAATCTCTACTATCGTATTACCTCCTGATACTAAACATTGAGGTTCTAAATTGCTCTCTTTTCACGTTCGACCTCGCTATCCAAATTTTCCGATCTCTTCCTCCATTACTTTTTCTTCCAGCCCTCGAGTTGCTTATTATTCTCAATCTCTCTATCTGATCACTCTTATTTACTGTACTTCAATATATTAATGCAAATTTACATAAGTCACGGTTTACTCACGAGAAGAGATTCTCAAAGCAAATAACGTCTTATAGAATTCCAAAAGATTAGTTAAAGAGGAATACGTATGACAACACCCGTTACAAACTTTGTTCAGTTTAATGAGTCCTTTTAAAGAACCTTTGAAAAATAGCTTGTAAATATGTTTATCAACTCAGAAACCAACTTATTCATTACGGTGAAGGTTCTTCGGGTGGTTTTTTTTTTTTTTTTTTTTTTTTTTTTTTTT
>BMAW01023587.1:677044-758942 GCA_019974015.1 Nephila pilipes | reverse complement strand
TATATATATATATATATATATATATATATATATATAAACTTTAGCCTCCTCTGAATAATTCATGGAAATATTTGTATTATGGGTTGAAAAATATTTCAGCTCTTAAGAAAATCTGGAACAAAAGGAACAAAACTCTTCGAAGTATTCAACGGAAAAGAATTCTCTGTCACTGTAATGCTAGCAATTCTACAGTAAGCCCTATTTAATCCTGCATGTTAAAGACCACAGCCCTGCCAAATTATTGAGAGTCAATATAATTCTAAGGGAGAGACCAAAAATTAATCATTCCAACGGAAACTTTACTCAATTGAAACATACATTTTATGTATTCACGCATATTCTGAACCTATGTAGATGATATAAATAAACAATAAAGCATTTCATCCCTCTGACAACTGCAAAACTAAATTCAAACATTGAACATTAATTTAACTGAATATTACTTGTTTTGATAAGAAAACATACAGCATACAAAAGAAAGGTTAATGCAGTACAATGATAGTTAAAGCAAGTTGTGGCAAGGTGCTTTAGTCGCATGTTTACACTTATTTGTTTTATTAGCGCTTGAAGAACACCTGCTGGGCTTCGAGAACGTTTTATTGAACAGTACACTGTTTGTACTCAGTTGTTATATTATGCAAACACGTTACAATACAAGAAATATTGTACTGAAATGAAAACTGATTTGTACTGGAAATGTGAGCAGCGCTGAATTGCCACCAAGCGGTCAAGGTCAACGAAATTCCCTAAACCACACAAAAAAATCCGAAAGCGAATGACACGATCGGTGCCGGTTATAGAGTGTGTCAAAACTTCGAATACCGGATTAAAGAATATTTATTGTACTTTATAAAGAATCTAAGTCTTTCTAATTATGGATCACTTCTTAATTTTGGTTAAAGAATAGCTTAAATATTCTGCTTTGTATAAATCATAATTTTAGTTTGGTTCTCGTTATGAATGTTTACTTAATTTTTAGGACACATACTTATATGCATTTCGATTATAGCAATAATTTTAAAGTAAAATTTTATAACTGAAAATCAAAAAAAAAAAAAAATTCTTCCAGAAGGACTTAAGATTTTTTGGCGTACGACAAAAGGAGGTAATTCTATTGAACCCTTCTCTACTAATCTATTTTTATCTGCACTATTTTTTCATGGTTGAATATTTAATCACTCCAAAGTATAAAGCTTATAACAATGCCTAATTTTATTTATATAGTAAAATGTTATGCATATTTTCGCCTAATATCAAGATGTAAAATACAAACTTAGTACAGATATTCTGATAGAAAAATTGTCCCGATTTTAAAATGATTTTTCGCATCTTGAAACCTTAATCATCTATGAATAATGTAGTAGCCTTAAGACTTTGAAATATGCAATAAGTACGCTTTTATGTTTCCCATGTAAAATTAAATGTTGATTTAGCGTTATAATAACACAACAGACGAAGTATGGAACATATTTAATGAAGAAAACATGGATTGATATTAATAGAAATTAAAAATATATTAAAATATGCTGTTTTCTATAAGACAGTGATGTCAGAAAGTTCTATTAATATTGAATCCTTATTCAATCTGAAAAAAAATATTTGCCGAATTTAGATCCTGTTCTTTAACATTAGGCAAAGACAGCCTTAACTAATTGTTTGGAAAATAGTTATATGTCCACCCAATATCCAGAGAAATCAGAAGAATTAATAGCTTATCGTATTATCTATTAATTACATAATTCCTTTTAAATCATTCATTTAGTTCCAAAAAGACATTAATTTGCAGATCTCCAAACAGTACTAGATCACTCGCTTTGTCAAAGATAATCACCCTTATGTAAGTGTCAGACAACCCCCTAAATTCATTTGTTATTCAGTGACAATTATTCAAGCTAAGATAGGGTCATATTAATTGCACCCATCGCCCCTTAGATGTTACTTCCAATTGGTTTGCTTATTGGCCAAAGTGCGATCTCTATCTGTTTTTGACAAGTGGCCCACACTGCTGTTCAAAGAGAATAGTACACTATTCCATTCATACTGGTATGATGGATGGAACAATCGTGAGGCACACCCTCCAGCAACCCTCATTTAGGCTTTAATAGGATGGTTTAGTAGGGTTTTCGAGGTCTAAGTAACCATAACTCAGTGGAGGATGAGACTCAATCCATTTTAGTGAAATTAATCTTCCCGTTTGATATCATATTCTTTAAGGGGAAACTTGGTGATATCTGGAGGGCGGTATTGAGGCCGATTACCTACCAGAAACCGAATGGGTGTGGGGGAGTTAAAGAGAGTAGACATAAATCATACGTGAATATGAAAAGGAATTCTCAGTTATCACATTTCTAATGGTTCGTAAGAACTCAGTCTCAGTATCTAATTTATCTTTCAAATAAGTATATTATAAGTGTATGAGTAAGCAGTTCAAAGTTATTTCAACAACCCAACTCTCTTGCATCCATATTAGAGGTAAAATATATTACTCAATAAAAAGAAACGTGCACTCAAATATATAGTTCAAATAACATGTATAGCAAATGAAATGATGAAGAATAGCAGAACAAAAATTAGTCTACAATTGTAAAAGCAAAGGCTCTAATACAATATATAAGAATATGTTCCGAATATATGGACTCATTACATACCCAATGCCTTGCTGAATAAATTGTACTTTTAAAAAAGAGGCATTGAATTTATTATTAATGTATCTTGAATAACAAATTTAATCTCAAAACGTAGAACTCTACCTATTGAGCGTGAGAAACTTCAGTAAGGGAAATTCCAAATTTGATGAAAAATATTTTTTTTCTCCATTACTGGCATTTTTAATACTGGTGTAACATTCATGTCAAATTTTATTTACATAAATTGATATCAAATGCTAGAGGGGCCGCGATTTAATTCCATTCGACACGGTGATTTGTGTATGAGGGTGTACCCAAAAATTCCTGGAATAACGCTGCAATAAATGGAGCGGACATTTCTCTCACTACATTTCTCTGCAATGGACATTTCTCTCGCTAGGATTGTGTCGCACAACACTTCATGAGTTTAGTACTGCTCATGGCATCGCCTGGAAAGGTTTTGTCTGCTCATAGTAATTTTTTTCGCCGCAGCTCCTTTGATTTTTCCTCGTTTTTTTAAGATGGCACATTTAAGTACGAACAACGATCGGCCATGAAATTTTGCTTCCTACTTGATAAAACGTTACAGAAACTGCTGTGATGTTAAAACAGTTTACAAAGATGATGATTTGAAAAAAAACCTCAAGAATACGGGTGGTTTTCTCGTTTCAAAAATGGTAACATATCCATTAATGTTAATCCTCGTTCTAGATGTCCATCAATTGCCCGAAGAGACCAAAATGTCGAGAAAATTCGCAAATTTAGGCTTGAAGAAAGACGACGGTCCATTGAGCATATAATGAAGTTAATTGGATTGTTGTCCAGTTCAGCGAATTTTAACAGAAGATAAAGAAATTAAAAGCTCGTGACCGAATTTTTGCCTTGGATTCTAATTTATCAGCGAAAAGAGCCATTTCAGAGAACCAGTATTTAGTTGAAAATGGTAGAATTTCTTTGCCCCATGCACCTTACTCACTTGATTTAGCTTCGTTGTGTTTTTCCCCCCCCCCCTTAATTTCAGTGCATAAAGAGGGGCATGAAAGAGTCCCAAATCGATGACATAGAAGGAGGCGAGGAAAAACGATGGAAGATCTGTCAGGCATCAATGCAGATGAGTATCAAAAATATTTCCGACGATAGAATCCCACATTGGACAAATGTATAAAAATGGAGAGGACTTAAAAAAAAGGAGAAAAGATTATTTTACACAAAAATAAGGAAATACATTGTTTAAAAAAATTTGAGGGGAGGGAGATTTCCCTTGTATTTAGTATTTGCATCATTCCAGGATGATAAAGCGTAACCCTATATTATAAGAATATTTATCACATACTTTAAGAAGGAATATTATCATACTGAATAATTTTATATGTAAGAATAAAAAATACTCGTACAACAACGCGTGTCAGAAATAAGAAAACAAAGTATGTTCCTCATAAATTTCAAGATTATTTAAGTGGTTTTGAAGTTCTAAGGAAAATTCACAAGCTATCTAAAATTTAGTTTTAGATAGCCCGTGAATTTTCTTTGGAATTTGAGAATTGGGCATTATTGAAAGATTGTCACGTTTTAATATTTATTTCTGTATATTAAAATTCAAAATATTTTGCGAAACAAATTACTCGAAGAAGTCGTACTTTAAAATAAATTAATCATTATATTATATATGTGTGTATTTAAAAAAATGTGTGAAAAATGTTTTAAAATTTTCTTAAAAATTTTGTGGGATATATGAGTATTTAAATCTATCTGCATAAAGAAATATTATTACTTATTGCCATTATTTAATTTAAATCTACCACAGATCTTTATTTGATTAATAGCTTTAAAACCTAATAAAGCTCTTATTTTTGACTAATATTTGACAAAATTTTAAAAGATCTATTCTTTCGAAAAAAGGATTTTAATATTTTCTAAATCTCGTCCTTTTTAATGTTGACTTATAGAGGATTTATAATATTGTTGTGAATTGTGTGATGTATTGATTAACTGTTCATTTACAGCGCACTAAGAAACAACACGAGGCTTATTTGCGACTGACCTCTGCAGTTTGAATCTCGGTCAAGTGACGAAGACGAGACCTGAGCTAGCAGTCTATTCTCCAAACTTCCATAACACGCCAAAGTGAGGACTTAGAACATCCACAGATTTAACGTGCATTAGCTCCGCTACACGATGGTTGGATAATCTGTTGTAGTGGTTTTTCTGGAGATTTGTGACGAGGACGTTACAAACCTTCCGGATTCTCGATCATGTGACGAGGACGACACCTAAGCTGACATTTCCCTTTCCAAACTTCCACACCATTCCAATGGAAGGACTTTGGGCCTTGAAATATTTACGTTCATCAGCCAGCTGCACGGTGGGACTTTAGTGGCATCAGGGCTCGGACCCACGGCTCGACGAAACGGCGGATGCAAGCCTACGAACATGACCACCAGGTAACCGCTGCCATTTCTAAGTGCGACTTTAATAAATAATTCATCAGTGACTACCACTAGAAACACGAATCATATCCGGTCAATAGTAGTACATATCCCAAACTTTCGTCATCATGTTCATTGCTACGGTTTGATCAGCTGCAATTATTCGCGTTTTCAGTTCATCTTAGTTTGTCGAAAGTAGCAGGAAAATGTTTTATCTTTTAAGTAGCCTAAAAGGAAAAAAAAATTCTTGAAGTTAAATTAGAGTTTTCTGGGAGCCACTGATTAAGAGCGAAGCCCCGTCATCTGTTCTGCGACCAATCTGCAATTTGTGTGTGAAAGTGAGGCATAAGTTCTATTTTCAACTGCATATCGTTCGTGTTCCGGATGGGAGTCATGTTGAACACTAAGAACTTTTTCAACTTTAAAGTGTTATTTTTTTTTTATTTAATATGTTCCAAAGATATTATTAAGTTTAATTTTTTTTATCAAAGTTACAAAGCTAAGAAAGTTACCAAAAGTTGGTAACTTACTTAGTTTTGTAATAGTAGCTCTTCAAACTTGAGATATTCTTTTGTTAACACCCATTACAACTCAATGCTATTTGAACCAGCCCATTTGTTCTAGTAAAAAATTTTAAAAACCCATGTTCCATACTTCATCTTCTGTTTATCCTTCTAAATTGACATCTAAAAATGATGTATTTTTAAACTATTTCCAAATTCGATGGAAGCATGATTATAAATAGATGTACATATTATAATCATACTTATTATTTTCATATAAGAACAAATTTTTTTTCTGCCCGAAAATGTGTTACTAGTTTAAGTCTAACTCTGTGGCCTTAGGCGAAGACAGTCTTTGACTAGAAAATTAAGGGCGGATAAGCATTATAGTAATAATAATATCAAAGATAAAGATATAGTTCTTTTTTTTGCTTCAAGTATAATACAAACAAGAAAAAAAAATGGGGGAGGGGGGAATGTGTTCAAAGCTTATTTTTCTTCTGGCTAAAATGTGTGGAATAAATATGAAATACAAATGTGATGTGAATTATACTTTCAAATTATATAAAATTAATGAAATACTTTTCTATAAATGCTAATAAATTAATACCTTAGTAATGTGTTAAGATATCTTACTACTGACGGTAATACTTACAACAATAAAAAGTTCGACAATAATAAAAATTTTAAAATATCATCAAACACTCGCAAATTTTTTCCAAATTATTATTAAAAATTAATTTAGTCACCAAAAAGCTATAGCATAAATGAAAATAGGGGAGCAATAAGATGAAAAAAATGTAATTAAAATATTTAAATTATTGAATATATTATGTTTTGTTTGTTTCGTATAGTATATATAAACATTACCTTAACTTGTCATTTAATTCAAAAATATATTATTACAACTGAGTGATCAAACATAACTTTATACTTCTTAATTCCGAGGAAGAAAATACATAATACAGAAAATAAATTGAAGTAAACAAAAAAAATGCAATAAAAATAAATGCTTCACATCTAAAATCGAGTTTATTTCTTATCAAATATAAGTTCATCGTTTTATTTTGTGTAATGCTTGGGTAGAAAATACAACAGTTTTTTTTTTTCTCAAATTTAAAACCAAATAAATAGCATACTGCAGCAGGCCTGTATCAAACTTCGCTTGGCCCATAAGTTTTAGATTTTTTTTAACCTCGCCTGTGTGTGTGTGTGTGTGTGTGTGGCGCTTTATAATCAAATATTGTAAAATAATATGTATAAAAACAAATTACTTATCTCTAATAATGGGATCCTTCTGGTCTTTATAAATAAATAATACAATATGGAATACAATGAAAATAATTTACTGAGTTTTAAGAGTCAACCCCCAATACAGCTTTGCACAAAAGTTTCAAACTTCTGCTATTTCGAAACATTTCATCACTTGTTCTAGTATGAATAGTTATGCATTATTATACTAGATGGCGCCACAATTTAAAAACATTTTAAAATGGTTGGGAGAATAATAACTAATAAAAAGCCAGATGAGGAATTTTTACTTTGAGTTAAAAAGGTAAATTTCCAAAAGAAGAATATTATTGAATAAAAAACCAATTTTTTTTCTTAATTATTTAGAAGGAAAAAAAAGAGCACATATTTCTTTTCAATGCAATGGGATTGATGATAATGTTAATTTGATTATCACAAGTCTGCAAACTGCTGAAACCTTCGAAATATTTATGAAACAAAAGTAAGGATAGAATATAATACTTTAAAAAATTTCCTAAAATGTTCAAGTTATATTTATGCGATTGGAGAAAAAATTACAATGGTGAGTCAACTTTTACATTCACACGAATTGTCTTGAATATTTAGTTAATATATAATAAAAAGTAATTCACTGTAACTGCTACTTCAAACAGTCACAAATATCTATGCTATATAATTGTATGTAGGATAAATATTTATATAGAAATTATAAATATCTATGCGAGAAGCTGATGAGTGTTTTTAAAAAAATACCACATGAATGATTACAAAATTTAAGATAAACTGCACAATATACAACTAAAACGACACTAATAGTTTTCTTAGCTGTGCCTTCACCAGAGACTGAAATGAGCTACAATTTATATTTCACTACGATGGAGCTCCTTTGAAAGCAAATTAAATATATAAAAAGTTCTGAGTAAAGTCTTACAAATAACAGATTTAGCCACCCAAAGTGCGCTTTTTTTTTTTATTATTTATAATTATTTTTAAATTACTCAATTAAATATAAGAATTAAAGTAAACGAGATGAAATATCGAAAAATGGACAATAGTAAACTTTTCCAATATTAAAATTAAAGAAACTATAAATTATTAAATTGAATATATTTAAGCTAAATGTAATTAAAATTGAAGCAAACGATAAAAAATTGAAAAGTGATCTGGTTCGCCAAAAGTGACCTACCTAAAATAATAGTCCCTTGGGTGACTAAAAGAACATTATTAAATTTATGCATTCGTGTACAAACTAATAATATGATTAGGAATTGTATTTATGGCAATATACGTAATAAAATTCGTTTCCGTATCTCATTTTTACGGCTCATTTATTTGAAGTTTTGTTACAGTAGCCTAATGCTATAAATTTCTTTACAGTTAATTTAATAAATTACTTCATGAAATAGGACGGTAAATTTTAAATATTAGTCTTCCAAAGGCATAGACACTATACGAATTTGACTTAATATGTTTCTAAATGCACCTTTTATGTTTTTTGATAAAAAGAAAAATAAAATTTCTAATTTGCCACATTAGGGGCCATTGTTTTAAGTGGGGTGTTTTGGCGTAACAGATCACTTTTCAATTTTTTCATCATTTGCTTCAATTTTAATTACATTTAGCTTAAATATATGCAATTTAATTATTTTATCGTTTGCTTTAATTTTAATTATACTTAGCTTAAATATATTCAACTTAATAGCTTATCATTTCCTTTAATTTTAATATCGGAAAAGTTTACTACTGTCCATATCTCGAGATTCCATCATCGACTTTAATTCTTATACTTAATTGAGTAATTTAATAATAATTATATGAAAAAAAGAGCACCTTCTAATCTTTCTTTCTTAATCTGTTCTTAATCTAATTCTGGCTAAATCTGTTCTTTGCAAAACTTTGCATAGGACATTTTCATTTGTTTTATTTATTGCATTTAAGCCTTCATAATTTTTATATTTCATATTAAAGTTTTATATTTTGTTTTCTTAAATCATTCTGAAGCATCTCCAGAATCAATTTAATAATTTTTCTTTCTCATCCCGATTTTTGAACTCAGTGGGGATGGGGGAAAACTGTATACAGTAGGATCTCTCATAAGGGATACCTCTATTTAAGGGACAAATCTATTGAATTCTGTCCCTTTGAATAGTATATGTATTTACCTTTTACTGAAGGACAACTCTATTTAAGGAGCAAAGTGTCACGTCCCGTGGATGTCCCTTAGTGGGAAGTACTACTGTACTTATTTTTAAGCCTCTTCATATAAATAATAATACATACATTTGAAATGTTTTTGAGATCTATAAATATGATCTTTCGCGTTCTTTTAATTAATTATATCTCAGACTTATTTAACAACAATAAAAATTAAACTTCATAAACATAGTTCTAAAATTAAGAGGTCCCTTAAAATTGAATTTTTTTTTACCACTTTTAACTTCATACGAGTTTTACGTTCTTTATTGGTTATGAAAAAAACCTTTTTTCCAATATTCATTTTAAAATATATTTATGCCAAGTTGTATAATCACTCTCTTTCATATCAAAAAATTAATTAAATTCTTTGCTGAATTTCGACATTTTCCTTGAATCTAATCACATCTCTGAGAATAAACATAGATTTTTTTTTTTTTTTCAAATTAAAAAATGCTGTCCTAAAGATCTTACTAATTAGTTTACGACTTATAAACATTTAAAAAATGTGACATATTGGTTGTATTAAGAGAAGATATAAGACTACAAAATGATACACTTTGCTACAAAATTCAGTCATAATTCAACATTGATGCAACAGAAAGACAAAATAATCATCTTGACAGCAATGAAGTGGTAGATTAATAAATTTTGATTGTTCACTTTAAAATCTCTCTGATTTAATGTCATATATATTAACAAATTATGCAAAAAGTTAACTCGACTGAAACCAAATACCTGTAGATATTAAGAACCGTAAAAATTGTTTTTAATTTAGATTTATTTCCTCTTACATAACATCAGCATAAAGAATCGGAAAGATGTTCGGTCTGAGAGCCTAGGATCTTAGTAAGGACTAAAACTGTAATGATCGTATGAATCAGATTTCTTTAGAATAACTTTTCATATTTTGTATGACATTAAGGATATTTTTGTATGTTAGAAACATGTACTCTGAACCAGTAAAGTTTTGTATTTGGACAAAATTCAATAAGCATATTAAACAAAATAAATTGCATCGAATAAAATCTAAGAAAATACCTTGAAAAAAATTTATGAAAAAAATGTAAAGATAATTTAAAATGAATTAGAGCTCTTTCTAATAGGAATTAATAGAGATAACGAATTATTTTGCTTAACAAGTTCGTATAAAACATTAAGAACACTAATAGTTATGCAGACTATTCGCATCGATATAAGAAGGATTTTTGTGCTTTTCCGTGATGGAATTGAGTGCAATAACGAAATAATTATAAGACTATTAAAATTAATCAAAAGTATGTAACAATAATACTGAATGCTCTAGAGACGCAAAAAGGGAAAGAGAAAGAGATGTCAATATATTTATAAAAATATTAGATGAGATAAGGTTATGTAAAATAATATTATTACATAAAATATTTAAATGACCCAAAACCTTTTAAGCAATCAGTTAAGAGAAAAAGTTTTAAGAGAGTTATATCTATCTATTATTTTTTAAAAGACCAAGTCGCAAAACCAATGATAGGTTGCAATTTTTCCAATATCCCTTATTACATATCTTCATTGGGTAATTTCCATATATATCTTTTCATCTCAATTTTTCACCCACTTCCTCATTAGCTAGAACCTTGAAATTTTGCACACAAGCTCAATTTCTATGACAACATATACATTCAATTATAAAGCTACAAATAATAAATTTGCTTAACATATTTTTGAAAATAAAGACCGAAAAAGCAGAAAATAGTATATATGTGTAAGTTTTCTTTTCTTTTTTTTTTTAAACCAGCACATCAGTTTAACAAAAGAGTAAGAAAAGAGATAAAAAGTTTTTAAATTTTTTTTTTCTACGGCCAGTAAAAAATTAAATGAAAATACACTGAATATGACAATGTATTATCATCATAAACTTTAAAAAAGTGAAGATTTTTCAAACCAGCTGAAATTTTTGGATCAAAAACTGAATTGTTGTGTACACTCCAACTGTTTAACAATCTAACTAATGTTCGCGCACACTTCAATTTTTAGTGAAAAGATTTCATATAATTTCTTACTGACTGAAGAAAAAGTATTTCTTATTTTTTAGTTCTTTTTTTATTCTTTTGCCACTTGGAAATGTCAGATTTTTAAAAATTCTTTTTTATATCATCGAATGGGATTATATATATATAACAAAAGCATCGGAAACCTTTATATTTCGGAGATAGTCGCTTTTATTGCAAAGTTTTACGCATACATTGTATTATAGACATATATATATATACGTTGATAAAAATATATACATTTAATTATAGATAAATCATAAATTTCTCTAGGTGTTGGTTTATCATAATTAAGTTTTTTTTTTATTTTATTTATTCTGTTATTGTTATAAACATAATTTCTAACACATTGAATGATGAAATAAATATATGCAGAAAATGCTTTTAAAAAAGAAGTTGTTGCGTTTAAAAGCATTCAAATGTTTTTAAACTTTTTTGTTTGCTTTTCAGTGCATGAAGAAAACTCAAAACTGAATATTTGAAAAACTGTTTCAACTGCTGTATTTCGTATCTAATGTTTTCCTTTCATTCTTCTTAAAGTACGCGTAATGGTTCTTTTTGTTTCTGTAGATTGCGCTCAAGTCCCTTGATTACGCATTTAGGGTTTGCAGCGTGCGTCCAAAGGGAGAGAAACTAGCAATTATGAATGCTAGTTTCTAGCCTGCAAGTGATGATGTCATTAGGAATATCATGGCTTAATGGTTTTGTAGTGGCAAAATGAGCAATTACATTTCATGCTAAGAGATAGGTTAATTACAGTTTTACGAAAAATAACCTCTTAAGAGAATTGCTGATGGTTCTTCTAATGATATCTGTGATGATTTGTTTTCTTTATGTTTCTCATTTTGGTGGGATAAATATGAACTTTTTATTTTTGTGTTTTTTAAACGTGTTTTTCCTCTGTTTGACTCAGCTGAAAGCAAATATTTTGAATTAAGAGAAGGTCAACTAAACTTATAAACAATTTTATAATGCATATAAAAATATAATTTTTTTTTTTTTTAAATAAGTAACAATTTATTATGCGAAACTCTTAAGGGCCGCTTTTGAATTTTGTTACGCAAATAAACAAGGGGTAAAACATCAAAATGGTGCAATGTGAATGTGATTATTTACTTAAGTTTCACTGAAAAGTGACACGAGGGCTATCTATGATGAGCCTCGTAATTTTGAACCTCATTCAAGTGATGAGGATGGCGTCTGAGCTTGGGCCTTCCTTCTCCAAACTTCCCTATCACAAGGATTTGGGACTTCGACCAGCTTTAATGTGCATCAGCTTCTCTATAGAGTGGGTATTTAGTGGCATCAGGATTCGA
This sequence comes from Nephila pilipes, assembly GCA_019974015.1. Classification (NCBI taxonomy): domain Eukaryota; kingdom Metazoa; phylum Arthropoda; class Arachnida; order Araneae; family Nephilidae; genus Nephila; species Nephila pilipes. The sequence continues at coordinate 746,602 of BMAW01023587.1, read as the reverse complement.
ACCCTCGACTCGATGAAAACAACACTGGCTTTGAGACTATGACTGTGACCACTAGGCTACCATGGTCACTGTAAATAGTGCGAGTAATAAGTACAACGCAAAAACTATGAATATATTGAAATACACAAATATAATACTATATTGAAATAATGTGAATATCTTAATTACATATGTAGTATTCCTAACATGCAAAATAACTTAAAACTGTATAAGCAAAAAATCAATTGGGGAAATAGTTTATTGACTTCTTAAAAAGTTAAGCTTTTATCTTTTTCTTTCCTCGACCAATGAAATATTTTACCAGCATTACATTTTCTTTTAGAAAAGAAATTTTGGGGGAGTTTATAATTATGAGGTAGTGTCGCTTTTTCTCGTGTCCATTGTAGTCCAGAGGTCATGCTCGTGAGCTCATGGCCGGTCTTATATCAATAACCCTCTCGATACCGAGAAATCAACTCACGACATTTTACGGAAACACCAGACAAGACGAACATGTAGGATACTCAAATTTCTGCTGCCGCCACTTTATTAAAAAAAATTTCCAAGCACCAACAATTTGATAATTTAATCAAATGTACCTAAAATGTTTTATCTGCTCTCAAAACACTAATAGCTTGGTAATGGAACTTGTCTTTCCATTACTACTTTCTTAAATTTCCACCCAAAATCCAATAGTTTCATTTATTTTAAAATTCAACATCACCTCAGGAATTAAAAAATTTTCAATTTAAGAAATTATCAATTTAATCCACAGATAATTAAATCATAACATTAATGTATTTTAAATAATCTTTTACTATAGCTCGTATAATTTCACGTAAATTTCTCAACTTATCAAAATAAATTTTTAACTCCTGGGTAAGCATGATAACCTATATTCTATCTCTATCAAATCAATAATAAATTCTGGGGATTAAAGCCCGAGAGGGTTATGCACCCCAACAACAAGTATTCCGCATCTTATATCAGTAGTGTCATCCATTGAGTCCCGGTTCTATCTTATATCAGTAGAGTCATCTGTTGAGTTCTGACCTGTAGTGTAGCGGATTTATGCACGTTCAATCCGCCGAGGCTCAAGGTTTTTACGTTGGAACGGTATTGAAGCTAGGAAAATAGGATGGAAACTCAAGAGTTTTTCTCGTCACTTACCCGGGGTTCAAAATTATGAGGGTCGTCGCTGTAGCCCTCATGTTGCTTCTACTTACGACGTTAATAAATGATCAATTAATCAATGACGCATTTCTCAATCATGGAAGAAAAAAAAAAAAAACTCCAACGGTCAAATGTGTTTTTTAAAAAATGTAGTTGAAACTTTGATTTAAAATATTAATATACTCATATTTTTAATATAATTTGCAAGGGTTTATTCATTCTAACAATATTCATAAGAAAATTTTATCCATCGTAGGATCATGTTAAATTACTTTCTTTTTAGATTGCTCAAACTTTTTTCATCAAAAAGTAATTTAGTTAATGACATTTTAATAAAGTTCGCTGCACAACTGACATAAATTTATTGCACATCATTACACCAAAGCACAGAGATTGAAAATTTTAGGCTTAAAACATTATATATCATTTGTTGATTGCATTTCCAAAAAATTAACGAAGTTATCCTCCTTTTTAAAGATGGCTTATCAATTTATTTTATAGAGAGGCATATTTAGAGTAATAAAATTTACTCAGAAAAGTTTATAACGTTTTAAAAATCTTTAGCTCGCATATAAATAGCTTCGTAATTATCATATATTTTCGTACAGTTTTGCATCTCATACAAATTCCAAAATAATAAGAGTAGTAGAAGTAAATAAACACCTTCGGGCATGATCACGTAGCATCTACCTTTGATTGTTTTCAGCATTTTTCAATCAAATCCCTCGCTCTTGGCTTCACCAAGATGAGGTAAAATTCTCACACAGAGTCTCTTCTATAAACTCAAAATACAAACTGCGGCTCCCTAATTGAACAACCGAATCTCCTATCCTCACCTCCCTTCTCTACCCTTCTGACAACTGTTAATGCAATACTTTTCTACATTAAAAGATAACGAAGGTAACTGTTTTTACAAGCTTTTATTTAATTTGTTATGTCTATACGTATGTACGTAATATATATATATATATATATATATATATTGAAAATAGAATATAGTGGCGAAAATAGCGGCGAACCTAGAAGGAAACGAGCTGCAAAAACTTTGCAGAGTAGTTGAAGGATGTCGGATAAGAAAATGTTCCAAATTTTGGTGCCAATGAGCATGACCAAACACCCAGCAGTGGCGCTGTAATCAGGAAGTGGGTCCTATATAAACCAGCGCAACGATCACAGTCCGACTCTAGGAGGACTTAAACAAGCGAAGAATGGCAGGTAGACGTGTGAAAAGGCATTTTGCACAGTTAAGCGAATTTGAAGGGCCTGATCATCGGCATGAAAACCGCAGACCGGTCGCCTCGCCCTGTGGCTTGCTAGGTCGATCGTCTGGAATGTGCCGTCAGAACATGTTGGAAGCAGTGGACACGAGATGATACCCACGTGCGAAGAATTGGGTTTGGAGCGACCAGGAAGACAACGAGGTGAGAAGATCGTGCAACAAGCATTCGTGGATCCCACAGTTACTCGTTCCACAATACAATCATTTGTGGGGTTGCCAGTTGTTTCACAACCCATTTACAGACGCCTTGAAGAAGTAAATCTGCAATCCAAGCCCCCTTTTCGTGTACTGCCTTTAAAACAGAAGCATCGTAGACTCCGTCAACGTTTGTGTCAAGCCAGAGCGACGTGAAATGCCACAGACTGGCAAACTGTGGTATTGTGATGAATCCCGGTTCGTTTTGTGTACAGATGATAAACGAGTACGGTTGTGGAGGCGCCCTGGTGAACAGTACAATTCTACCCACGCTGTCGCGCAACACACTGCCCTCACATTAGGCGTAATGGTCTGGAGGTCCATAGCCAATGATAGCCGATCCACTCTAATTGTGGTACGTGGAACTTTAGCGGACCAACGTTATGTTGATAATATTCTTCGACTCCCAATTGGAACTTTTCCTAAATGGTCTTCCAGGGGCAATTTTTCAGCAAGATAATGCTCGTCCGCATACAACTCGAGTAGCGCAAGGCTTTCTACCATAAGTTCAGACTCTTCCTTGACCGGAACGCTCCCCGGACTTGTCCATTATGGTGCATTTCTGGGACCAGCTGAAACACTAGATGCCACCGTGTCACTTTATAAATGATTTGGAGGTGGCTGCTCAAGATTTGTGGACCAATCTTTTTCATGACAACATCCGATGTCTAATCTATTCAATGCAGGACCATGTTGCGGATATATTACAGCGAGGCGGACCGACGCTCTATTGAAGCTGCACTGTATTTGTTTATTGAAATTTCGTATATACATGTAACTCCGATGACAATGCAATAAATACTATGACGTTCTCACGCAATGATGGATTTAGGGAGGAGGGCCCAGATTTGCACTTAACAAGTTCAATTTAATTGAAATTTTGCCCACGCGTATTTTTTTTTTATTTTAGTGTTAAATTTCTAGACCAAAAAGAATTAAATATAAGTAAAGAAATTTTTTTAATCAAGCTTTTTATTAAATATTGACTAAAAGATGTAAAAATAATTTTTAAATATAAAATAATACATAATTTACAAAAGCTTGAGGCATTAATACGTCTTTTGATCTCATATACAAGTAAGTAGCTATGATTCTTAACTATCGGTAATTACAAGGCTGTGGTAGCCTATTGTGATCATGATCGAGGAATCGCGGCTGGCTTTGTTTTCGTCAAGTCGTAGGTCCACCGTGCAGATGGGCTGATGCACGTTAAATCTGGTTGAAATCCCAAGTTTACTTGTTGGCGTGGTGTGGAAGTTTGAAGAGAGAGATGCCAGCTGAAGTGTCGTCCTCGTTACTTAACCGAAGCTCAAAATTACGAAGTCCGTCGTCAACAGCGCGCGTATTGCTTCTCAGCCCAACGTTAATAAACATTAAATTAATCAAACATCGGTAATTATTAGGTATCTTAGTTAAGCGCATCAAGCTCTTATAAAATATGCATTATTTTACCTTTAAACATTTATTTTTATACCTTTAAACCCATCTTTAAATAAAGGCTTGACTAAAACTTTTTACTTATATATCTTTAATTTTTGAGTTATTTTTACCTTTCAAATTATTAATACTTTAATTTGCCATTAAACTCACTTAAAACGAAGATCCAATCATCGTTGAGCGCACTAATGATGAAGTTCAGTAAAGCAAGACTTTACTGAGCCAAATAACTTCACAAATACAACAGAATGTGAGAATTCCTCATAATAACATTAAAATCTCCCTCCTTAAATTTCTTCCCTATCAAGTATTAATTATTGATGTATGTATAGCAATATTTTTTTTAAATTTAACTCTTTCAAGTTATTTATATGATTTCTATATTAATTTTAATTGTCTTCTGGGGAGGTGTAAATCCAATACTCCTTCTCACTTTCAATTTTCAGCCACAGTTGGGGATAAAAGCTTTTTAGGGTTAAACACCCCGTCGATAAAAACCATTTCCGTCACTTTCTATCATTAGCAGTTATTTGCAATCATTAATTTTTGGTAGGAGAATGAAATACTTGGTGATAAAATATTCTAAACATTGTTAGATTTTGCAATATTACGTAAATATCCTTCAATAACCTCTGAATGAAGATAATAAAAGAAGCAAATAATAAAAGTGATTCGCTTTTAACAGATATTGATTAAAATCTTAAGTTTCGAAAATTTTCAATGCATTGCGTATAAAAAAAGTATTGAATAAATTTCATATCACCTTCTTTTCTAAATACAAAGGACATGACAATGAAGGTAATTTGTCAGATTAGATTTAAACGGGAATTGAAATTAAGTCCATCATTTTCAGCTTATTTTTAAATTATATATTAGTTATTGACAAGGAATTTGGGTAAAATATTTTCCAGTAAGTAAGTAAAATAACGACGCTGAACACGGGTTGAACTTATACGCAAAATGCCATTAAATGATAACGCAAGAAATGCACTAATTGGACACCAGATGGAAAGAGAAAGACAAGGCCAAAGACTACACATAGCTTTCGAATTGTAAATGTTTATTGAAGTCGCACTGAGAAGCAACACGAGGGCTATTGGTAACGAACCTCGTGATTTTGAACCTCGCTCAAGTGACGAGGACGACTCCTGAGCTGGCATCTCCCTCTTCAAACTTCAACACCACACCAACGGGAGGACATGAGACATCGATAGATTTAATGTGATTCAGCACCGATGTACAGTGGGTCATGGTAAAAGAAGACAGATGTTTATTTGGATGGCCAAGTAAGGGAAGTGCCTGGAAGGCATTGTAAGACCGAAATAAACGGAGTGCAATTGTTGTGGTCACGTGCACCAACTTAGAATGACGAGAATAGACGATGATGAAGCAAACTAAATTTAACATAACAGAAAAGCTTAGAAATCCTTGTTAATGGTTCAGCTAATTTCATCTAATTGTGTAGTAAGCAGTTCTTATAACAGGAAATTCCGAATTCAGAAAGATTGTCTCAAAAACTGATTTCAAGAAAATTTCTACGTCTGAGAACGATTTTCATTGAACACACACACAAAAAAAATAAATAAAGAAAGAAAAGAAAAGAAAATTGACATTTTAAAATCGATTTCCCCCCCCCCCCAATTCGTTTGCATATGTTCTCGAAATAATTAAAATTCATCGACGTACAAAATATTGAGAACTCCCAATATAAATTTAATTTTAAAAAATTAGTTAAACTCTTAGCTTTGTGTATCGATAAGATAAAAAATAAATTATTTGTAAATGATGCAAAAAATGCAACTTTTGGTCAATATTTATTTGTGAATTTTTTTTTAATCATGATATATTAACAATTCAGAAAATAAGAGTTGAGTAACTAATGAAATTTTAAAATCATTGTGTTTATCTTACACAAAAGACGAACCAAAGAACTATAAAGTAAATGAATATATAATAACACATTAATCCACATACATCAGGTTTCAATACACATCTCCCATTTCAAAGTGTGGGGCAGTATTGAAATTATAAACTGCTGTTTGTAGAAAATGCAACACCATGAAGGAATCATCAGAATCAAATGAAATTCGCAGCAAATGTCAATTATAGGATATTAGGCAAATTAATAAAGTTTCAGAGCCATCGCGCGTGCGCGGCGCGCGCAGCGCCCTCTGAATTGATGCTGAAAGCGTATAAATAAAGTGCTGTAGCGGGACGTTGAAAAAAGTCTATGATTATTTGTTAGTGGCAAACGTTTAGTGAGACCTGAGTATGCCTCCACGACGGAAGAATAAGAAATTCAAGCAACTTACGGAGTTTGAACGAGGGAGGATAATCGGCCTTCGAGAAGGAGGATTTTCCTATCGCGCAATAGCAGCTCGTATGCAGCGGAACAGTTCCACAGTGATGCGAGTTTGGAAGCAGTGGACCGACGAGCACCGAACAACTCGAAAAACAGGCACTGGACGACAGAAGGTGACGTCAGAGCGCGATGATCGACACCTGCTCCGCATGGCGGTGAATGATCGCACAGCTTCCTCCAGGCAGCTGGCAGCACGTTGGTCTACTGCTACAGGTGTACAATTGTCGGCTTCGTCAATTCGTCGTCGTCTGCTGCGCCGTGGATTGCGTGCAAGGGTGCCTTTATACAGGATTCCCCTCACGGCGAATCATCGACGGCTGCGTCGGCAGTGGGCTCTTGAGCACAGAGACAGGCGAGCTGATTGGCACCAAGTTGTCTTTTCAGATGAATCACGCTTCAATTTGTGGACCCATGATGGCCGTGTTCGTGTTAGACGTTATGCCGGTCAACGCTGCCTTCCTGAGTGTATTATTGAACGACATAGTGGTCGAACACCCGGAGTTATGGTCTGGGGTGCGATTTCGTATCATGGACGATCCAATTTGATACGAATTGAGGGTAATCTCAATAGCAACAGGTACGTCCGTGAAGTGCTACAGCCCGAAGTCGTTCCTTTCCTTCAAGGCATCCCTGGAGCTATCTTTCAGCAGGATAATGCACGCCCACATGTTGCGCGGACTGTTCGAGACTTCTGTTCAGCACAACGCATGCAACTTCTTCCTTGGCCTGCTTATTCACCGGATATGTCGCCTATTGAGCACGTGTGGGATATGGTTGGTCGGCGTCTCGCTCGTGATCCGCGTCCTGCAGTTTCCAAAGACGAACTTTGGTTGCGCATACAAGCGATATGGAATTCTCTTCCTCAAGCAGATATTCAACATCTGTTTGACTCCATGCCACGTCGTATAGCAGCACTTATTGCAGCGCATGGTGGCTGCACCAAATACTGATTTCGGACGCTTAATTTGTTTCTTTTGTTTTGAAAATTTCATCATTTATTTGTATCAGTACAAGTCGTTTCTGCATTAAATTTCATTTGATTCTGATGATTCTTTCATGGTGTTGCATTTTCTACAAACAGCAGTATATTTTGTTCTCATTATTTCATTTCTTTTCTCTTGAAACATGCTATGTATTGGGTAGTTTTGTATTTTACTGAGTTGTAATTTTTAATTAGTGGTTTATGTATGTTTTTATTAAAATTATTAAATGTGTAATTTGTATTTCAATAAACTTTAACTTTTTTAGCTATAATGTTTTGTATATATTTAATTCAGAATAGTTTTTTAATATTGTACGGTTATTTAGATAATTATATTTCATGTAATTCTGAAAATTATTTGTAAGTTACACGCATACGTACACACACATGTAGGAATGTATGTATGTATACACATTATAACCTCTAAAACCTTATTTAAAATTTTTATTAGAACTAAAAAACTACAGAACTTAAAAAAAAAAGTAGTATTTTATCAAATTAACCAGAAAAAAATATTACTCAAAGCTAAAAAGAAAAAAAATATTCTAATGAAAATAAGCCAAATATTTACTTTATAGGCTATAAATTAAAAATTTCAACCAATTTAACTACCAAAAAACTTTAAACAGCACAACAAAAATCAAGAGAAAAGAATTACAGTAAAACAAAATTAGAGATTATGTAATTTAATACTGTTCCGAATATTTGGAGAGGAAATTGTGTGTTTAAACTAGTTTCATGGATCCAACCATCACATCTACTGTAATTACATAATCATTAAAAGTATTGACCAAGAAAAATCAAAAAAAAAAAAAAAAAAAAAGAAGTTCAGCAATACAATTAAACAAAAGGAAATAAAATTAAACTTTAAAAAAATTCTATACCATTAATACACACGTAAAAAAGGTATTTTTTAAAGTTCAAAAAGTAAAATAAATTCATATAATTGTTGCGACAAATATTATTATAATTACACGTATTCAGATTGTATTATACCAATATGTCTCAAAAATGTTCAAATGCATTCAGAAAATTGAATACCTCACTTACCATCTATAGTCATAGTTGTGGGACGGTCCCTGTAGTAAACTGAAAGAATTCTAGTTAAGATTCAGTAACCGGAACGACTAATCCCTTAGAATTTAGGCGGGAATCCACGGCTAAAACTATAATTACAATCGGGTGACATTGGTTGTATGATTGCGTCCTGTCAACGAGTTTTGGCGACAACCAGGTTTTCGTAGCCGCTATAAAAAGGGCTTGGAGTGAGAACCTTCTGTTTCTCTTTGACTTTTGCAGGTTTCCATTCTAGTTTAATTAGATTTTATTAACGTCGCGCTAGAAGCAACACGAGGGCTATTATAATTACACGTATTATTACGTTATTATAATTACACGAGGCAACGGACCTCGTAATTCTGAACCTCTGTCAAGTGACGAGGACGACACCTGAGCTGGCAACCCCCTCTCCTAACTATCACACCACGCCAGCGGGAGGACTTTGAGCCCTGACAGATTTAACGTGCATCAGCCCCGGCTACTCGGCAGGTCTTGAATGACATCAAGGCTCGAACCCACAACTCGACGAAAACTGCCAGCGATGAGTTCGCTGCAATGACCAATAGGCTATCGCGGCCACTCACCCTCGCTTTAAGATGCTTGATTAATGATATGGCGCCTCCTGACTCACCTCACTCTCCCAGACGGAAAGTCCAAATTTGTGATCTATATATATTTTTATTTCAATAAATATAAATTTTTATTCCATCATCTGATGGTATGGCAATCATTACTTTTAATTTTCAGAACCTGATATAAATTAATTTAGAATAATTTTAACATAATGATTCAGAGCTGAAATAGCAATTTACCCTCTTACAGTCGTTACACAAATGTAGAACTCATTAACTTCGCATTTAATAAAAATTTCTAGATATGAACGTGTCCCATAGAATTACCATTACAAGTGAGACCTTATGTACGCATTAAACCAGTAGTTTCCAAATAAATATTTTCCCTATTAAAATATGTACTACTTTTCAATGCGAGTAAAAATAAATTTTCTTACAAAAATAAAAAATTGTTGTAAATTGGACGGAATGGTTATGATAATCCCCTTGGATTCACAATTTGTTGAAAAACTTTTTAAACATATGAAGTATCGAAATGTAAATACATAACGCCAGACGAGTCAACAAATGATACGTAACGGAATTCTGAAGTTTAATTTTTAGATGCTTTAAATATCATAAAATAAGAAATATTGAAAGATTTGTACAGCATAAAAACATTTAAATAAAAACTTAAATAATTCACATTGTTAATAAATTTAAAACCTGCAGAGAATATTTTTTTAAAAAAAGCAATTCAAAACTGTGCATTGAACAAAAAGCTGCGTTTTTGCATTTAGTTTGGTTTGAATATGTCATACTAAAGTTATGCAAATAATTTTCAGTAACAAACCTAATAATTTTAAACTGCACTGATTAATTTTTGAGAGATAAGGTGCAACAAATGGAGCTATCATCTCTTTAAGCCATATACAAATGTTATAAGGACGATTCTCTAACTTTTGCACTTATGGGATGTATGGCACAATATACCCCAAGACAATTCAGCGCCACTAATTCGGCATTTCTATCACTAGATATTGGAGACAGGATTTAAAGAATGTGGAATTTCTTAATTCCTGTCATATTGCCGTTAAAGTATTTACTACGAACTCACCACAACATCAGATTCAGAAGAAAGCCACCCCCCCCCTTTTTTTTAAATGGAACATTATTTAATGAAAAAACCTTGCTTGAAATACGTAATAAAAAGGAGAACCACATCAATTTATCATGTACCTAAAAAGTAAATGTTATAATCAAAGTCAAAGATACCTTAAATGCAAAAGAATTAGGAATTCTGTAATCTAACAAGAGTGAGAAAGTTAATGCTGAGGTTTATGATGTTAGAGCCAAATCTGAATACCTGTGCCAAACATGCCAAATATGTGCCAAACACGTGTATCTGTGATCTTGATGTTTGAAAAAATGGGGGAGGGGGGAGAAATAAAAACTGTTTACCAAAAAAAAAAGTCGAAAAATACGAGAAGGAGTCCTAGAGTATTCAGGGGGTGGGTCATCTTTACTTTCCAAAGACTTAAGATTGTTTATTAATGTCACACAAAGATACCACACCTGCTTCTCCAAACTTCCATACGAGTACTTAGGGCATCAACCAAATTCAACGTGCATGAGCCTTGCTACACGGCGAACAATAGAATCACGAAAATTTAAAATACATGATTTTTCTTCCATTTCCTTTTATAGAATTTGATACAGTCGCCAATTTATTTTTATAAGATTTAAGAGAACATTTTTCTCTCTTTAAAGATGTCTCTTTCATGAGTGTTCCCCCCGCCCCTCTTCCAATGAAAGAGTTTCTATTCCCCGATTATTTTAAAATAAAACAGTTTTATTAAGAAAGTTATTTTGAAAAGAGAAATAGAACAAAAATTACAATAACTAAACATAATTCCCGAAATTAATATGTATATATGTGCACTGTTTGATCATTCGCTCTAACTTATATTTTTAAACCTTAATTTTCACTTTTGAATCATGTGCCGATATAACTATTTTTTCCATTGAAAATACATAAATATCATAAATTAAATGATGGAATGTATTACTCGCTTAATGCCATGTCTCATGCGGAAAATATGTGCGACAATAAAAGTATTACTTTCTATTTACATTTTTATCAACATAGTTTAAGTGTTTCGCTTCATTTTAAAACCAACTTCCAAGTTAGTTGTGCATCGTGGCGCCATCTCCAGTTATCTAGATTAACTGGCATATCAATGCATTAAATTTGCAATTAAAAATATTACGTTAAAACTTTTACACCCAGCAATATATATATATATGAAATTTTTTAAAAAAATTTACATTCTTATCAGATGCATTACATGATATAAAATCGATTAACATAGCCATTTTTGTCAGTTAATAACACATGCTCAATTAAAATAGGTGGAGGGGAATGAAAACAGAGGCAAGCACGAAAAAAAAAAAAGGAACTGAATTAAGTAAGTTTGTAAAGAAGTTTTTTTTTTTTTTTTTGAAACAAAATTACTCCAGCAGGCGTTAACAGAAATAACCTTCCTCAAAACAAATGATATTATGAGTTCGATTTGAAATAATCGTACACACAGTCTGTCCTTTTAGTAAACATGAAATAAAAGGAGTTAAATTGGAAAATAATCACGTTTTCAAACTTGGGGATGAGCCAATTTTGTCAGTGATGTAGAAATCCCCCCCCCCGCCCTTGTAGAGTAAAAAACTACCTGCAGCATTCCTTACGTAGGATGCTAGAAAAACGTGTTTAAATACTTCGTTATAGTGTCCAAAAACAATGCTTAGCCTGATTGGTAGCTTGAAAAAGTCTTCAATCGTTTAGCGTCAGAATACATACAGTTCGGTGTATGTCCTAACGTGTTATTTTTAGGTTATGGATTTTACATTTCGAAGCTGGGAAGTTTGTAAATCAGGATTAGATTGTAAACCAACAACAACAAATTAAAAAAAAAAAAAAAAAAAAAAAAAAAAAGGATTAATGTTTAATATTAACAGCCAGAAGAAACCGTAGCGTGAAAACTCCATTTTTTGGTTTAGCTTTTGACGTCGCACTAGAAGCAACACAAGGGCTATTGGCGTAATTTTGAACCTCGGTCAAGTGACGAGGACACCTGAGCTGGCAACCCCCTCTCCTAAGTTCCACACCACACCAATGGGAGGACTTATGAGCCCCGACCGATTTAATGTGCATCATCCCCGGCTACACGGCGGGTCTTTGGCAGACAAGGATCGAACCCGCGACTGAACAAAAACCGCCGGCCACGAACCTCAAACCACGAACCACTAGGCACCGCGGCCACCTGCAAATGGGCAAAAGAACATTGATTTTGAGTTAGAGATGAATGAAGCAACATTCAATTTATGGAAGAATTTTGTGTACAAATCAACAATAAAAGCGGCTTACGATCTGGAGACAACATAGCACTCGTAATAATCCTGCATTTTTTGTAATAAACTCTCCGATTTAGAGTTGGCGGAGAAATGAGTGATATAAAAAGGGGATCCTATCTATCGATGCAGCATTTGAATTGATTAAATTATATTTGCAGAAGAGCCACATTTGGCGTAACTGCGCCAAGCTCTCGTTAATTTACGAAAAACGTGCACCTGTGATTTGGACAAAACTCTACATGCCAGAAAGGATGAAAAGAGGGAGGATGAAATTGCAAGAAAAGTCGCAAATAAAGATTAGGGTATCCATGGAGTATGCGTCACTCGTTTTTATCAAGACAGAAAGCTCCATGGAAGATTCCTCGTAGTCGCAACTCCCGCTCTTACATAAAAATTAAACCTCTAAGGTGGTCAGCAATTAGGAGATGAATTCCTTCTCATAGTCGATAGCACAGTTCCCAATTACTAAAAGATAATCATAAGATCAGCAAAGTAACCCACTTTTATATAATTGAATGACAACAAAAATGTTAGAGTATATATTTGTTCTGCGACGATGGGTTCTAATCTATTTCCCGACTTTAGGACCATACTTTTAATCCGATGTGTACAAGTTTGAAGTTCAGGTATCAGTGTTTTAACTAGTGGTCTCCCTGCAATCATGATTGTTGGGAAATAGTGGGGAAGATTGAATACCTGGCAACTACTTAATCATATGTCTCATTATGCATGCGACATTACATTCGATCAAGGGAATTCCTATCAATTCATTTTTATATGAGAAATCCCGTTTTTCAATATATGCCTGAATTGCATATTTTTTAAAGAAAAGTATAATGAATAAAATATGTGTTACCTATTCCATGCATAACTCTCTTTATCTTATTCCTAACAACACTCATGAATCATATACTAGTTACCAAACTTCTCTCTCTCTCTCTCTTCAACAGTTTTTTATTCAAAATCATACATAACCTCCCTCCCATTATTTTCAGTAGTGCATAATACATTCTTTGGATTTAATCATAAGCCTTTAACTTATTTATAACAATATTTCAAAAAATAAAAATGCTAGTTTCTGTTCACAAAGAAGTAATGAACTGGTGTTTTTTCAATTTCAATTTTCCCTTTTTCAAATTATTTCGCGAATATTTTTGAGCTCCTATAAAGTAATATTTAATCAATAGAACAAAATTCCATAAATTATTAAGAAATTTTGTATAAAAAATTTACTATCTCTTTTTAAAGTAATATTTATATTGATATTTGTAAATTGAAACAAATTAAACATAAAAAAAAGTAAAGAAAAAAAGCAAATTTAATTAGGATATTTATCTTCCAATTTAAGCATAATAGGAAGATTTGAAATATTTCAATTTACTGGTTTACACCAAGAAGAATGAATTATATACAAATATGAATATTACTCATATGTTTGAACTAATGATCACACTTAAACTAATACCTTTATATCTTGCAATATGCATGTCTTAAAGAAGAAAGGAAGTACATAAACTCCACCTTATTTTAATAGGATATTAAACACATATATTGTAATCATAACTGAAATTTTGATGTTTTGAAATAAGTGTTTACAATATACGCATCAGATACATTTTGAGAACAGCCCTCAAACTGCCAAGGTCACAAGATAAAATATTCAATAAAGCTCGGATGCTTGCAAGCAGAAATAAACCCCACAAAGCCATCCTAATCTGAACAGCAAACTCCCTTTCTGATTGTCAAAAAAGTGATGGGTGAATCATCATAAGTGGTTTATTTAGCCAATACATATCTGCGAGTTGAACCGCTCTCACACCTTTATACTTCCCTTCAAAATCACATTGGATTGAAATAATATTTAAACAAAATGATTAAATTAGTAAATGTTTAGTTATAAAAGCTGATTTTAACATATTTCTTTAAAAAATCATGGGAAAAACAAGTATATTTTTCTGTTGATATATCAATCTAATAAATTAATTTTTGCAGCTTTTGTATTATTCATGTGTTTTCAGCTTATAAGCACAAAACCTTTAATTTTTTTTCTTTTTTTAAAAATGCAAATGGTTAGTATGAGATTTAAAAATATTTGAAAATTATTCTAAATTAATACATATATATGACAATAACTTAAAGTTCATAATTATATAATATAGATCAATTTTTTTACAACATGCAAAATACATGAAATTCGTGTACTCTATATTTAAAAATTTATCCCTTCTAATAGTCTGAGAACTGAAAATAGTTTTTATCTTATGTGAAGAACATTTCTACCTGGGAGGAAAACACGCCAATTTCTTCATCAAATTTATTAAAATGAATAAGAAAATTCAAATAGCAAAATAACTAATATAATAGTTACTGTATATATTATATTGTCTATTGTATGTTATTTTGTTTGAGATTTTAGTTTAGGATTAATTAAGAATCATGAAATTGTAATACCAATCAAAAAATAATACTGATAGTGTAATTTAATGAATGACAAATTCCAAAATTTTTTAAAAAGTGCATTCAATATATAATTCACTAATTTCTTTCAGTATTTTTGAACATTAACCAATACTGTAGATTTAATGCAAAAGGAAATGTTTTATTTTAAAATGCAGACTAACAACAAAATTACAGTAACATAGATAGCTGTATAGGAATCAGGTTTGTTTTCCATAACTTAAACCAAGACTGCTTTGCCTTAAACTAGAGAGAAAATCCCTAAAATAGAAATAATAATAATTAGTTTAAAATATTTAAGAATTTTCATTATTATCAATAATGAAGCAAAAAAAAATCTAGAAATGTTTGAGTTTTTTAATGTTTAACTAATACTTAAATAACAGATCTGACATTATTAAATATTAAACCTTACAATTAAAGATAGAGTTAAAAAATAAATTTTCTTTAAAATTAATACTTTAATTTATTCATGTTTCAATAAATATATAAAAGTAAAAATTTCTACTTTATTTATTACAAACAATTTGTCTTACCCAACACTTTCCTTTGGTTTGGAATTGACAGCATGCCTTTGATGATAGGTAGCTGTGTATAAAGAAAAACGAGAAACGTTTTTACTGAAAAGTTTTGTAAACAACATAACACAATAGAAGTAATAATGTATAATATAACAATTTTGAATCAATTACATATAGATGTAATGTACTACTTTAACTTAAATTTTATTAATTTTAAATTATTTGATATCAAAGAATTTCTTAAATTTTCTTGTTACATCATGAAGGTAGTAAAAAAATTAAAATACCAAAAACAAATCGTTTTGATATTTCAAGCACTGTAGGTAGCATAATTTAAGTAATAAATTAGAATTCAAATTTACACTTAAGATTTTAATACTTCTTTAATGAGTTATGAGTGTACAAAAATACATTAGGCAGTACTTTATGATCATCCACAATTCAAAGAAAAGTCATCAACGTATAGACAACCTATGTGAAAGGGCAAAGTGGATTGTTTGGCATTTTTTTAAGACTCACAGAGGTACAGTTCCATTAATTAATTATAAATTTAAGAAGCCTTCTCAAAGGAAAAAAAATTGCAGAAAGAAAAAAAAATCATTTTGCTCAGTTATTGAAATTGCATTTACACAAAATTTGGTCATTTCAAATGCAAATTTCAGAATTCTCTACTTCCAGGCAAACCATGTTTCACACAAAAAAAAATTCCAACACTCCCTCTTCATCAGCTGTTTAACTCCAAAGTTCTATACTATTCATTTGGGAAAAAAAACCCAAGATCAGTAGAAATCATAAGACTAAAAACCAGGCCAGGCCTGTCCAACCCAATGCAGGTCGCTTTGGAAACATTTAATTCTCGTGCAACATAATATATATATATATGAG
The DNA here is from genome assembly GCA_019974015.1 of Nephila pilipes. Classification (NCBI taxonomy): domain Eukaryota; kingdom Metazoa; phylum Arthropoda; class Arachnida; order Araneae; family Nephilidae; genus Nephila; species Nephila pilipes. Next base: position 730,314 of record BMAW01023587.1, on the reverse strand, counting down.
TGTGAGAGCACACAAGTGAAGAATTCGATACCAATTCAAATTCTCATGTTAAAATCCACTACAACTTTCACCTTTCGAAGTGTGGGAAGTGACTAATCCTCCCGAACCTCTTTAGAGAAATCAAGAACATTCTGTTATAAATTACATTTTATTGAATTAAATATATCTACATGAAATACAATTTAAAAAACTGTCCTACAATTACAACATAACACTGGCTCTAAATTATTAGTGATCGAAAAAGACACTGAGCAATCAGTCTATCTGGAACAATATGCTTATGCGTCAAATATATTAGGCTAGCTGCAGGCAGATTGGCTGCAGCTATTTTGCATGTCCCACATGTTGCATTCCCTCACTAAGTCTAGTAATGCACACTCGCACTCTTCAATAAGTTTGCTGGTTAATTATGAATTACATATCACCCAATTGCACCAGATGGTCAGTGCACTTTTTAAAACAAGCTTTGTAATTGTTTCTGAACAAAATAAAAAAAATTGTGATAAAATTTGAGTCAGATAGAGAGATATTCCTATGGTAGTAGGGTATGATACAAACAACTTGTGGTGGAATGTTCTTTGGTACTTTTATTAGCAATAAAAGTTTATCTTTTTTCAGATGAACCAGCTCCATAGATCACGGTTGACCAGGCCTAGACTAGACCATAAATCATTAGACACCAACCATATTCAAGGCAAGTTGTAACAAGTTGTTACAAGTTTACCTTGTTGGAGTGGAAGGGACAAAAAGAAAATCATGCCTAACTTTATATATGACTACTTCAAATAAAATACCTGTTGAATTTATATACAAGAGATGAACCACAGAAAAATGTTTTCTAGTGAACAATGAATATTTTAAGGCCTTAATAACAGTATATTGCAAAATATTCTGTTTCACAAGCCCTCACATAAAAAATCAATTTAAATAGCCTTAAGACAAATATGTATTATAACAAATGCATATCATTCACTAGGATATCAATACATAGCTATTTCATAATATTGTATTTACAACTTTCTCCAAAACATGAAAATAAATGCTTTCTTAAAATATTAAAAATCAATAGCTTATATCTTGTTTATTAAGACATTAGAGTAATAATAATTGATATAAACAACAAGCTTTGAAAAATAAAAACTTTTAAAAATAACCTTTTGTTTGAGACCAATCTCTAAGTTCTTGTGTAGATGCTTCAATCATTTTTGTTACATTTTCAAGAAGATGATCAGTGGGTGATTGGAACTGTACAGGTTTTGCTTCAACAGATGACTTCTTTGTATTTTGCATCTCAACAGTTACTTCCATCAATTCTTCTAAAGACAGCTAAAGCAAATGCACTGAATTTAGTGTTTTCAATATCTTACTTGCTCATGTGTATCACAATTTTTTTTAAAAATTATATTCACTTTATTTCAAGATTTAAGTCATTGAATATTAAAAAAAAGAGAGAGAGAGAGAGCATAATCTATTCCAAAGGAATAACTTTTTGATTAAAAAAAAACCTTCTATCTTGAATTACTCAAACTGTATTGTACTATACACATACATTTCAGCAAAAAAAACAATACCATAACATTATATTTCAGTGCTAAAACTTTTATTTTCTTTGCTATAAACTTATAGAACAGATTTTAACCTAAATATAACAATAAAGCTGTGATAGACAATATTAAGACAATTTTAAACTGAATAATTAGCATTTACGTAGGGTTTTTACCTACATTTACACAACACATTTTAAAAAATTGCAATACAAATATTGATAAAATTTAAGATATTATAAATCCCTTAATATGGAAACTTACTGAAACAATTTTCAAAGATAAAAAAAGTTATAATCAAGTTTCCTTTCATCGCCTTTTTATGAAAACATTTAGATTTTCTCTTATCTGCAGTATCGAAATAACATGGATGATATGCTACATAGAGTAACAACTTAAGATCAGTAAAACAATGAATTAAAGAAAGAAAATTAAAAAGATCAACTTGAACAAAACAGTAAGTAATTTTATCAGATTTCTTTCGATAAAATATATTTTTGAAAAAATTCAACAGTGTCAAGCACTTTTCACATTTCCATATACAACCATAACTAGACAGTAAAAAAAAATTTATAAACAATTTTATAAAACAAAATTACATTTCACTAATTAAAAATAAACATCACAAGACAAAAGACCAAATAATGCATATAATTTTTTTTAAAAAGACAAGAGTCAAAATTCTAATACAAAATAATTAAAAACACAAAGAATTGCATTACTTCTAAATGCATAATAATTGGCATACAACTAAAAGTAATTAAATAATGTAAACTTAGTTTCAATAAAGCAATGAAATAAACACAACTGTAAAAATTATTATTAAGAACATTTTGAATAATCAAAAAGGTTACCTCCTTTTTTATCTTTCGATTCGAAGGTTTCAAAAATTCAAACTCATTACTTTTCAAAAATTCTTTAGCTGCTTGAAATGTTACCAAACCAAAGCTGAAAATTACATAATAATCACATAGTATTTCATACATTGAAACACATAACAAATTGTATTATGATATAAAAATACTTCATCTTTTAAAGCATTACCTTAAAAATTTTACTTAGCACAACAATTCTAATTATTATTAAAATTGAAAATATAGAATTTTCTATAGCAGTAATTTAATTACAAACCATCATTTCAATTTAAAATAAGAAGTCTCACAATAAACTATTAAAAAGGGTGATAATCTTCTAATCTTGCCAAGAGAATAGAAGACAAGTTAAACTATTTTACAAACGGAAAAAAAAATTTATCAAATGTAATTAGTGTAATCATAAGAACTTATATTTTTCAAATTATATATCAAACAAACTTAAAAATGACAGAAAAGTTTAACTATATAATTATTTTCTCGGTTTAGTAAATTAAGCTTATTCATCATCTAATATATAGGAAGGATGAGCATGATTCCTAACCCCAAAAATATTAAAACAATAAACACTTATCGTAATACAATATTTTACATTTTTTTATAAGTACTATGGCAGATCTGTTGGTATAATATAAAACAAACGTCCATCTTAAATAATAATAAATATCAATGAATCTGAAACATAATAAAGGCAATATCATGATATCACTGCATTTCACACATTTATTTTAAAAACAAAAATAAACCTATTATGTTTTGAATGTATTTTGAAGTAAAAAATAGTAAACAAATAATATTATTAGATTTGCAATATTACACAAACTCGCTACTAAATTTATTCATACAACTGATATGCTTCTCTAATACCAAAAATTATTCACAAGACATTTAACAGGATGTTCATAAAACTTTAGCTTAGAACTATGAAAATAAAATTTATGCAAGACTTCCAAAAAACAAATAAAGTAGCTCAAATATGTATACATTTGCTGAGCGAATAAACACAAATTGAATTTAAAAAATACAGTAAAAAAACAATTAAGAAAGGAAAACTAAAAATAATTTCATATTCAATAAAAAACAAAGAGAAAAGTATTATAAAAATTTGATTACCTCATCTTATCAACAGGAGAGTTTTCCCAGCAGAAATTTTGAATATAGTACAAATTACTAACAAAATACTGAGGTCTTGCTTGAACAATGACATTAACTAACAGAGGTATTAAGTCATCCGAAGTTAAACAAGGTGTATCTGAAAATAAAGTGCATACTGTAAGTGTGCGAAATTTAATATAAGAGTTTAAAACAGCTCATACATATAAATATCGAAATTTTAAAAATAAATGTAAAAAAAAAAAAAAAAAAAAAAGCTTTATCATAACTGCAGACATTTAATATTACATTAATATTAGTTTTTTTTTTTCCATCTGTTTCAATTTTTAGTCAATTTAAGAGTTATGTATTTGAAAGAAATGAAGTTTACAAATCACCAGCAGAAATCAGCGAAGTTTACAAATCACCAGCAGAAATCAGCATGCCAGCATATATAAATAATTAAAATTATCTCAAAAGTTAATTTATTTTTTTATCTTTTAAGTCTAACTTGTTTCACTCAATGAATAAAAGTAAACTTGTAAAAATTAGAAAAATGAAATATTTCGGTACTTATTTCTAACAAATATATAGTGAATATACTTTATAACTATAATTAAATGAAAAAGAAAATCAGATAACCATCGAGTCAAGTAAGGTCATCTAAAAAATTAGCAGATTTTAGTAATTTTCTACAGCAGACAAAAATTGATTTAAAGTACCTTTGTTAGTCACAGGATAACAAGTTTCTAATAAAAACTGCTCAATATCTTGATTTAAGAGCTCCTGAAAATTAAAAAGAATTAAAATGAGAAAACTTTTTACTTTAAACAAATACAGTATTAACATAAACATAAAGTTCAATATATTTAACATAAAATATAATGGATGATTCAGACTGAAATTCAAAACTTTTTTAAACAAATATTATAAAATGCAAATCACATGCTCAGTACAAAAATATCAACATTTTTATTTCACCTTTAGAATAACTAACTTTAACGCATTAAACTGAAAAGTTATGATAGAAACAAAACCGATCAAAACTTTAATAACAAATAATAAACTTGACAACTTCCTTCAGAAAATAAAATTTTTGTACTAATTTTAATGCAACATACAGCATTTATCTTTTACAATATATGCAATGACAGTGAAATATAATTCTTGCCATATCTTTGGCTTTTACTCCACCCCATCCTCCCACATGTAACAAGTTCAAAACTCAAGAAGGAAACTGCAATCCCATGGGGCTATCTGAGAGAAAGCCTCTATCTCCGTAAGTAAGTCTAATATTCTAAAATTTCCTAGAAGTCATATTAAAATATGCAACATGCAATAATCTATCAACAATTAATTTCTGTGTTTATATAATTAATCATTTTGCCTTAACTACACTAAGTCTTAGTACATTCACTCCCCCAAAAGATCACTTTCATAAAAGGAAAAAATTTCATTAATTATGTTTCATGGATTACAATCTCCAAATACTTTTTGTAGTAAAAATGCTAACAACAATATTGAAGGTACTTCTTCCCAGCCACAAGGAATCTTTTTGTTTAACAAGAAAAAAAGCTATAAAGAAGAAATCATCTGAGTGAAATAATTTTTAGATTTCACTATGAAATGTTTCATAAAACATGAAATAAAAAATTCAATTACAGAGACATTTTAAACATGAGGAACATTCTATAAAAAATCAAAGAGCTACATCTTTCACTACAATTTACTAATATATACTAAAATTAAAAAAGAAGGAAAATGCTATAGGTATTTAAAATTTCATTTATCTAAAGACTAAAACTAAAGTTACTTGTGAAAAATGTATTAATTCTTCACAGATAAAATTATTCTGCCCAAATGATAAAGAAACCAAATCACACTATGATCAAAAAGAGATTGAAATAGTTGTGGGCTTGTTACATTCACAATATTCAAATTCTCCTATTGTACAAACTTATAATGTTCTAGTGTCATCAGAAAACAAGATTAAGTGCAAGAATACTTTTAGATTCCGAAAGTGAACGAACAATTTATACTACAATAAGTAGCAGAAGCACTTAATTTAAAACCAATACATAAGGGAAAATTATTAAATTATTCATTTGGAAATAAAATTCCTGAACCTTCATACTTCGATTTGGTTCGACTGCAGCTAAAGAACCATCATAAGTCACACACCCTGGTTTCAATAGAAGCATTGGTAACTGAACATATTTCTGGGACCTTGAGTTCACAATTAATAGTTACCAAAATAAAGTTGTTAGCAGAAGTCCATAGCCGTGAACCAGCAGACTCAGATAATGAAAAACTCCAGCTTTTACTTGTATGGACTATTTTGTGAAGTAATATGGAAAGCATCTATAAGAATAACAACAAAAAAATCTATTTTCCCCAAAAAGTTCATTTCACAATATTGTTAGTGGAGCACTGCCGAATATGACCTCGAACAAATCGTCTGCTTGTTTTAGAGTTTCAGTTGAAGGTAGTTTAAATCAGCATTTTAGTACTTTATGGGAAATTTAATCAACTGGATGTGACATGGTGCAGGAACAAATCCTGATTCTGGATTCATTAAAGAATTCAAAAACAATTAAACATTTACAGACGATTGATATGAAACAAAATTACTTTAGGATTTGCGTAGGACTCTATTGAACAATAATTATGCAGTGGCATGAAAACGGTTTGATAATTTATCAAAAAAATTCATGAATGATAAATTCTTACATGACAATTATAATTAAGTTTTGTAGGAAAAATTACACGATGGTATTGAAGAATGCCGAGAATGATCTATTAGCAATAGTTCATATTACTTACCATTGGTAAAAGAAAATTACATGAAAACTAAGGTGACAATAGTATACGAGGCATCATGAAAGGGAAAGAACTGTCTTTCTTTGAATGATTGTCTACATCAAGGTCCCTCATTATTACCTTCTGCCTCAGATTTAAACCTTAAATTCTGTAATCATAAGATTGCATTTTCTCCTGTTTGTGAAAAAGGCATTTCTACAAATAAAAATTCTAGAGAGTGGTTGAGTATATGATCTTTGAACTTTAAAGACTGTAACATTGAACAGGATGTGATCCCATTTTGAATAAATTGGGCTGCATTAGGTTTAAATTATAGCCCCTTAATTTTAAATACAACTTTAAACTATCACATGTCAAGATATAGTGAGAAAAATTCCTTGACCTGAGACACGTCGATTAAGTCGTTTTACATTGACGACTTATTTTCTGGGTCACACTTTGTTTAAGAAGCCTATAAATTATCCTCAGAAGCTGTAAAGATCATGAAAGACAGCGAAATTAACTTGAGAGAATTTGAAACAAATTCCCCCAAATTGATGCAAAAATGGGGAAACAATAGTCATGTTTCAAATTGGCAGTTCACATTTTTGAACCAAATGGATTTATTTTACCTTTTGTCATACACATAACATTTTTTGCAACAACTAAGGATGAAAGGACCAGGTTGGGATGAAATATTTCCCAATGAATTAGAACAAAATTGGTTACAATAGTGCAAAGATATAATTTTACTTTCTGAACTCTAAATTTCCAGATATTATTTTCCAAACAAAGAGTTAAATTTTGATAGTGTTCAACTTCATATATTTGGAGATGCCAAGCCAACCTGCTATGTAATGGTAGCATTTTTAGGTTTCAGAATGACCTGCATGAAATTTAAACATCATTTGTATATCCTAATCAAAAGTGACAGCCTTGAAAAAATTGACCCTGCCTAGATTTTAATTAATGGCCACATTGATTGCATTTAGATTAGTGAAATATTTAATGAAACTTTTCCAAAGATTAGAAAAGTGTTCCTTTAACTCAACAATTGTTCTTCATTGGATCAAAGGACTTGCTCAAAATTTATGGCGAATAGAGTTACAGAAATTAAGGGACATACTAACCCATTGGACTGGAGACATTGTGATGAGAAGATAAATCCAGCTGACTGAATTACAAGAGGTTGTCATGCTGAATAATTATTAAATTCAATTAGAAGACTGACAGAATGGATCCAAAGATTTCACAAAAATGTCAGAAAATGTAAAGACGATCAGGATTCCAGAGAAATGAGACAGAAGAACTTGAGGAAGCAGAAATTAATTGGGTGAAGTATATTTAAGAGGAAAATTATCCAGAAGAAGTCAAAGCTCTAAAAACAAATAAACCCATTCCTAATGATTCGAAAATATTCAAGCTGAGTCTTTACCTTTCAGAGAATAAAAAACTCTAGGTAAAGGGAAGGTTGTAAAATACAAATCTCAAGCATCCATCGTGTTACCATCAAATCATCTCCTGGTAAAAATAAAAGTTTATGATCCCCATGAAAAGGTGTTCCATTCTGGAGTATCAAGTAAAGAACAAGTTAGATAAACTTTACATCTTGCTTTTAATCTATGCAACTACACATGTTCTTCGTTTGGAACTTGTGGATGATTTGACTGCTGAAAACCTTTTTCTAGCATTCAGAAAATTTGTATGTCATGGAGGAATACCAGCTGTAATTCGCACAGATGATGCCAAGACTTTTAAACATTTTAATTCGTTTTTAAAAATATGGTCTTTGATAAAACACCTGACTGTTGTACACTATTTTGCCTCAAATTACATAAAATGGCAGTTCAATGTTGAAAAAGCCCCATGGTTGGGAGGATTTTGTTGTCATGTATTGAATAAAGGGAATTGCATATAAATATGTGTGAATTAATATTGATTTTAAAGCATTTTAAGTTAACAGTAAAATTTTCTTAAAAATATTTTTTCAAAAGTTTTCCATTTGTCTACCCCCACCCCCAATTATGTTAAATGAATATAAATATTTCACAACTCAGATGCTTAGAGGTCTTTTTCACTTCGAACCAAAAACCTTCATATACGAACTTGATAAAAAAAAATGCATATAATATATATAAAAAAAACAATACTTACAAGTGTTTTCATAAAACAATTCAGTTTCTCCGTTGGACTCTTTCTTGAATTCAGTGATGCAAGCTCAACAACCTGATCAGATTCACAAGAATAAATACATATTGCAATCCTCAAAAGAAATTAAATAATAATAAGCATAACATTGTTTTTATTCGAGAGGTATATAACAAAACAATAAGCTTCAATCAAGAGGACAATTTATACACAATGGATTATTTAAAATCAAACTGCCACAAAAATATAAGTATTATGTAAATTACAGAGTTATTTCATCATTGGTTAACAATTTCACGACTAGAAACAGTCGATGTCATTTAAATTCTATAATATAAAATAATTTTTTTAAAGAAAATAATTAGTTAAAAATTGAAGTAAAAAACGCACATTTAACAAATGCTGGATTGTGGAAATGTCTTGGACAAATGCTGGAAAACATAACGAACATATAAAAAATTTACAATTTTTGAGTATTCAATGAAAGAAATTTTTTCTATTTAAAACATTCATAAAGATTGAAAGTAAAGTAGTTATGATTTAAGTTTTGCTTTTTGATTTCCAATTTCAGGAATAGACATGAAAGACATAACTAGGGTATTTAAAAAATCTCCCACTGCTATCATTGTTTACAATAAAATTCATACTACACTGCCTAACAAATGATACTTTTCATAAAAACAAGTTAAAATTTTGAAAAATCAAATAATTATAAATTTCAGCAAATATTGCTACATTAAGGATATGACTAATTATATTTGAGAAAAACTGAAAATAATTCTAACTCCAACTTAACAAAATTTGATGGACAGCCTTCCTAGAAAATTTTTAACATTTACACTATAGCAAATTCAAAATATTTATATTTGTAATAAAATAACTTACTGCACTGGGAGTTTGGCAACAAAATGAGTCTCGGACACCAAGCTGGTCTGGTGTTACATTTGCTTCATACAGAGACAAAAGTTTTTGAGTCAGTTTTCTGTCTTCTTCTAAACAAAATTTCTTTATCACCGGAAATACTTTATCATGTACATAAAACATGATATAACTGGAAAAGAAAATCCAAAACCGTTCATTAGCATTACATATTCATCATGCATGTAAAAAAAAAATTTTTAAAAAAAAATCACCAAAAATTTGCATTTTTTAATAATAGTGATACATATATATTCATGATAGAAACTACTCCCCTTAACAAAACACACCCAATACAAGCATGCTTCACAAATTACTGTAAACTTTTTTTTAAAACAGGGTGATCAATTTAAGAGTACCCATTTGTTTTTGTAATATCTACATCTCTAATATATGTAGCAAGACTTTCAATATCATTACTTATTTAAAATGTCTATATTTAATGTGTGGATATCATTGTATTCACTTTCTAAATGCGAAAACTCGTTTTTAAACAAAAATTTGAGTGAACATTAGTAATTTTTAATCCGATTATGCACAAATTATTTGAGTAAATCGTCTGCCCCTTTAAACATCTTTTTTATTATTATTATTATTTTTTAAAGTTCATTTCGTAAGCAATAAAAATAGTCTGCATGAAATAATTCTTTAAATTTAATGAATTCCGAAATGTACTTGGACATAATTCAAAATTTTATTGCTTCACTCAAGATACAGGACAGCTACTGCTGATTTAAGCAAGACGGAGCCACTCCACACATGTGAAACCTAACAATGAAAATTCTTAAGGAATTTTTTGGTGATCGTTTAATTTCAAAAGGCCTCTGACCACCAAGATCACCAGATTTCACCTTGTTACATTTTTTTATGGGGTTTTCTCAAAGATAGGGTTTTCCAGAGAAGTCCTGCAAATATTGATGAATTAAAACAAACCATAACTGAAGAAATATCTTCAATAACACCAACAATGTAGCGAAGTGAGTAAAAAAACTTGGTTCAACGCGTTCATGTTTGCATTCAAATAGGTAGCGAACATTTTCAACATTTGCTGTAAGGAATGATAATGTAAAAAATTTGAGTTGAATTTATGTTTTTTTTTTTAAATTATCACAGGATTAAGTAACACTGTGCATCTTCATTTCTGTTTTACCTCATAAATAAAATGATAGTAGTCCAACAGTGTTGGAAATTGTCTCCCACACTTAAAAAAGGTTCAAACAATTATCCTAGTGTTAAAATAGTTGTCACATCCATCAGATTTAAGGGCAATAAGAAAAACCAACAGGTACTCTTTTAAATTGATCACCCTATACAATGAGAAAATGTTATCAGTTTTTGTTCAAGCATGATTAACATTGATCAAGGACCTTTCATATGTTCTGAATATTAAAGGATTTTTTCTTTTTCAGAATAGGAAAGCAATTAAAAGTAAAGTTGGATAAAATCCTATTTTATAGGGACTGTTTGGTGTGACTTTTAAAATATTTCCTAGGCAGATCAGATGTAAAGAAAACATACAAATGACATAAAGAACACTTAAAACAGTAGGGGGGAGAGAAGGTAATATAATTTAACTTATTTTGAAGGGATGAACATCCACATCCCAGATGGGTAAGTGATATCAATCATACTTAGAAAAAACAGCAAAACTGGCATTATTGCATGTTTCTTTTTCACCAACACATATATTTAGCTAGATAATTGTCAAACTGATTTCCTGAATGAAAAACATGCTTCTTAAAGGAATGTTTGACTTCTGGTCATGGCCCTTCAATGCTGTTGGTATGAGCAACAGTCTCGGGTCCTTAAAAATCAGACACTAGGTGATCCATAAATGATCAACCCCATCATCCAAGAGGCAATCATATATATTTTCCAACAGTTTGATTTGATTTTATTAATGTCACACTAGAAGCAACACAAGGGCTATTGGAGATAGACCTCGTAATTTTGAACCTCAGTCAAGTAATGAGGGAGAACTTTGGGCCCCGATAGATTTAATGTGCATTAGCCCAGGCTACACAGCAGGGCTTTACTGCCTCAAGGCTCAAACCTATGGCTCACCGTAAACCGTCAGATGTTCCAACAGACTGAAACAACAAACTGCAGCAATTTAAATTCTTTGATTACTTCCAGAAGCCACTCTTTTGTCCATTTTTCAACCACTTTGAAAAACATGCAACAGTCCCTTTTTTAATCCTGCCACATATACCATTAACAAGCTTATCTCTTCCATACTTCACTTTCCCAAACTTGCACTCATCATTCTTAACAATCATGACTATCTTTAACAGTTTCATTCATCCCATTCAGCAAACATACCTAATCACAAAACTATACTAATCACACAAACATTAACTGTATCCTAATTGAACTTCAATTCCTTCCCACAAAAATTATTCTGGACCTTTCCAAACCACAATCTCATCACAAGCAAAATTTCAATCATATTCAAAATAGCTACATTCAAAACAAGAACCACATCTAACAGCCAATTCTCGCCTCCTTGCTTATGATACAACCAATTCCTTTAGCTTCTAGAAGGGGGGGGGAAGTGGTCATCATCCTCCCAATTGATTCATCTTAAAATTCCAGAGGCTTGGTGTAATGCAACCAGCAAACATCCAGTCAAGAGAGAAAGATAATGTAATGAAAATTTGCATTTCTTACATAGATTAAAGGGGTTTCCAGAATATAAATAATCCTAGCAAAAGCTAGCATTTTGGTGATCACTCCAAAAATTTACATCACCATGCAACCTTCATAAAATAGGGTCCAAACATAAAGTTGAATAACTAGAAATTGAGCATTTTTCTACTATCTATTCTTATCTACTTCATTTTAATGCTATAAGTATTTATTTATATATGACAAATATTTTTCAAGTATTTTTCTGCAATTAATTGGAAGAAGGATTAACACAAAATGCAACACACAGGATATTAATAACACTTCAATTTGGCTTGAAAGTTTCTGATAGAAAATCTCCAATATAACATTACAAACAAGTATATTATGAACATTAAATTACACAGAATACAAACTAGAAAAAGAATATAAACAAGTTATACAATGCAAATAAAAGAGAGGGGAATGTCAATTCAGTATGTTACTTGTGAATATATTTTCCTATTTGCAAATATTTCTAATAAAGACACATTTATGACAGTACATGTAGAAATATATTAGGTTTTAAAAATCGATTAATTTCATCAACAAACATTACAATTTAATTACATAAACAATAGTAAAAAATTTTACAAATGAACATTTCTCAATAGCCAAAATCACAAAACGCTTTAGTTGGGGGGGAAAACAAGAATGTAAAATGAAAAGAAAGGAAAAGTTAAGGGTATATGATCCAGAAAGAAAGGTAGAAAAAAAATTTAAGCAATTTAAATACAACAAAAAATAGCATGCTACCATGAGATCAGATTTAAAATATCTCAAGGTATAACAATACACCACTAATCAGGGATTTTACTAGGCAAATTCAAATAACACCTAATGGCCATTCTCTAGTTACTGTCAGCGACAATGGAGCACTCATATTTATGTAGAGTTAATATTAAACCAAAGTTTGCCTACAGGCCAATAATAGTGTGCTTTTTGCACATATTTGATTATATAAGATAATCTAACTTTGTTGTGAGAACATCATCGTATTTAAAACAATTTGTCCACACAAATTTTGCTTCAATACACAGACTATAAGACTGTGAGATATAATTTTTAAAATTCTTATAAAACATGCAGATACAATTAAAAAATTGATATTTAAAACAGAATTGTTATAAGAAAAATTGTTTATCTAAAATCAATTTAAAAATTTAAGTAGATACTAGGAAGTAAACATAACCCACAGCCAGTTAGTTATCAAGTAACCTTCTTTGGGAGAAGATAAAAATAAAAAACTATAGCTTTATCTATAGATCATTACACAAGTTTAAAAAAAAAAAGAAAATCTATAAAATTTCAGTACAAACAATTAAGAATACAAAAAGTAAACTAAAGAGAAAGAAAAGACAACCATAATTAATATATGCAATGTTATCAACAGTTTGAAACCGTACTTTTCTAATGCAGCAGATATTTCCGTTTTTGAGTATTCATCTGGTGCTCGGTATTCCAATGATCTGCAAAATTCCTGAAACAAATATAAGTTAAACGAATGATACCAGAATTCAATACTAAATGATCAAATAAAAAAAATATCACATTAATTTGAGAATTTTTACTTACTGTTACAGCCCAATTCAACATCCCTCTCAATTTGTGAGAAGCATCTTGTAAATATTGAGGTAAAACCATATACGATGAATTAAATACTTGTATTTTTTTATCAAGAATTTTCAAGACCTCCGGACATTCAGGGAAAGATGAAAGGAAACTAGTACATCTAAAAGACAAGGCATGCAAACAGAGCCATTTAGTACAAAATAATATATACTTTACAAGTTCAATTGACTGATTAAATTCTAAATTAGTTATCACAAACTGAACAATTTTTGTGGAATACAGAACTAATTAAAATTACTTTATAGTTTAAATTGATTTTAAAAGAAGAATTCAAATGTAAATTATAAAATGCTTTAACAAATTTTTCTGTATTTGTAAATATTTCATTTAAGAAATACGAATCACATACATACTCATTTAGTGATAGCATTACTCCATTTTTTGAACAACTAGAACTGTGCAATTCATCCTAATAAAAAATATGTAGAAGTTAATTTTGAAATAATTAAACAAAGAAAATATAGATTTAAAAAGTACATTAGCAAGATTAAAAATTGCTTTCAAATTTAAAGATCTTTCATGCATCATACTTCAAGATAAACACATAATCAAAGGCACAAAATAGCAAATATATCAAAACAACTATAACCTAAATAAAACTTTTAATAGATGTATTATCTCCAATGTTTAAAGTCCACCTGTAGAGGGTGTCTTGTAAGGGGCGAGTATTAAAAGTCACTCACACAACTCCTCAAAGTCAGAGTCAAGTGTGTTAAGCAAGTGAGTTGACACTCGAGAGTAGGAATCATAAAGCAGCGTGATAAGGATAGTAAATAAATAAAAGTTGTTAAAGTTATATATAACCAGGTCTGTTTTTTGCCTGAGAATAAAAGACAAAAGCTAAAGATAAGTTATATGGAAGAAAGTAATAATAATTAATTGACAATCAAATTTTGTTAACAAAAAAGTGTTAAAAAGAAAAGTAAAAAAAACCATGTATTTCTACAAATCAGAAGAGGAATGAGAAAGTTTGTCAGTTAAAGTAAAAAAGTAGTAAAGTTTAATTTTCAATAGATTTCAAAAACGTTTTTAAAGATAAAGCATTAAAAAATAGAAGTACAGTTAATTGTGATACAAAAGAGAAAAAAAAAATAAGCCATTATATTTAAGTATTTGGAGATACATATTAGACTTAAGTTGCTTAAAATTTTCACAAAATATGTTTATTTTTCTAATACTTTTGTACCTAAGTCGTTTAATTTATAAAGAATTATAAAAAAAAAAAACTTTAGAACTTCTAACATGAAAAAATGAAGTTAAAATATTAACAGAACATCTTAAAAAACTGTAGCCTCAGTTGCAAAATACAAAAATTGTATTATACATAATATTTATAAAATGTAATTGAGTTTAAAATAACATCTTACAAATTACAATAAATATGCCATAAAACACTTTTAATCATACCTGTCTAATTTTATTACTAAATGCAGAATTTAAATGGACACGGACATTGTAAAACATACCAACAGTCAAATATAAAATTATATCCCTTTATAACATTGTTACACATAACTGATGTACAATGAATATGTCAGTGATGGTAAGGTTTAATGTTGTAAGAGCCAGATTTGCCTATATTGCTTCAAACAATGTGTAACTTATCCAGACATTTGAAAAACTGAAGAAAGATAAAAATTGGTTGGTAAGATGAGTCCAAAATATGTAAGAATTGTGCGGTCATCCAACATGATGCCTGCCTAGACCATTACACCGCCACAATTATCGATTTCACAGACATTGGAGTGTAGGTAGCAGATCCCTGGCTCTCTCCACATTGTACTTTCATATGGAGAGAGTCAGGGACCTGCTACGGACGTTGGAGGACACGTTGATTTCATGGACATTGGAGGGTAGGTAGCAGGTCCCTGGCTCTCTCCATATTGTACTTTCATATGGAGAGAGCCAAAGACCTTCTACCTACTCTCCAATGTCCGCGAAATCAACAATTATGGCAATGTAATGGTCTGGGCAGGCATCATGTTGGATGGCCTCACACCTCTCCACGTCTTTGACAGAGGCTCTGTGACTGGGGTGAGGTATAGGGATGAGGTCTTGCAGCTCTATGTTTGCCTTTTCCGGGGTGCAGTGGACCCCGAATTCATCTTAATGGATGATAACGCGAGGCCACATAGAGCTCTTCTGGTCAACAAATTTCCCGAGAGTGAGGCTATTAGCCGGATGGATTGGCCAGCCAGGTCTCCAGACCTCAATCCTATAGAGCATGACTGGGACGCTCTGGGGAGGGCAATCGCACCCCCTCCGAGAATCATCCAGGAAATGAAAACAGCGTTGGGACCAATTGCCACAGGCACTGATAAACTGCCTTATTTCCAGTATGACATCACGCTACAAGGCGTGTATAGCTGTAAGAAGGGACCATAGCCCCTATTAACCCATTTCTTTTGTGTATTCTGCATCCGCTGTTTCAGACCTTCAGACTCCCATGAGTGTTACGCACAAATATGTGTGTCTATTATAACTGTTGAATGTTTATTTTGTTTGTATCAACCTATGTCCACAAAAATATTATTAAAATCTGTCCAGTAGTTCTGGAGATCATAGATAAAATATGAAAATTCTCTTAATTTCTTACACCAGTGTAGTTTATTGCATATGTGATTTTGTGAATAATTTAAATTGATTTCTTCAAAATCACATTTGATTCCATTAATAATAATTTTCCTCAGCATAACTATCAGCTTCACATGACTTGAAACTTAAAAATATGTCTTCTGAATTTCTCTATCTCCAATCTATTTTGGTTATTTTTAGAGTTAAGTCAATGCATATATATTTGTAGTGTTGATAGCACACTTCTACTTATAAAAATTAATGTTAATTAATGTTAAATATACACATAACATCCACATTATTTTTTAAATTCAATAATTATGTAACAAAAGATTATAATAAAAACACAGATGCAAATACAAGCAACATAAATTAATATATGTGTGTTTGCAAAAAAAGAAATTATACAATATATATATATATATATATTACCTTGACTTTTGATGAACATAATGGTGTCTCGGTAATCAAAATTCTGTAAGGTTTATAATCCTAAAATATTTAAAGGAAAAACAATTGCAACAATTTTAAATGTAATAATAGAACTTTCATTAAATCATTTTATATTATGGAAGCATGAAAATAATATTTCAAAAAGTGAAATATGCCAAATAAAGTTTTTAGAAAAAATCATATCTAATTATACAGAAATTATTCATAAGTAACACAATTCACTGTTATAATGAAAACAGACTGGTATAAATAAATTATAGATAACTAACAAAAATTTGATTAAAATATTGCATATGAGCCATGAGGATAAAATTCAATTATATGAAAAACATTTATGTTTATTACAAGTTTGTGTTACAACAAAATATTTATAGATAAAAGAAAGAATCTTCATGAAACATTGAAGAGCTATACAGTTCAGTAATAAAAAACATTTTGTTATCAAACAATTATGTTCTAATAAATAACCCATTCCACCATAAAGCAATGGAATAGATGCAAACAATTCATGACTATCTTCCAAAAAATTATATAACCACTTTTAGAAAGTCATTCTGAATACGATTTTAATGGGGGGGGGGACATGTTTCTTGTATTTTTTAATACAAGAAACATGTGCATAAGTTTCCAAAATATTACATATATATATATATAATGAATTTATTTTAGTACAATTAAGCATCATGTCACCCTTAGTTGTAAACAACATTTAAGTAATGAAGAATGCAAGTCGAATTCAAAATATTCTACTATTCTTTATTTGCTATTCATTTATGAAAATGCTGGTTAAGGTCGGCCGGCCGGCCGGGCCGACCTTAAAAGTTAATACATTTTTGGGTGGTTTAACTGCAGTGTCTCCTGCACTGGTGAGATGATAAAAAGTTCTCTATTTGAAATTGATGAAACAGATCCACGGGTACCTAGGTGGTGTAGTTGCCTTTCACCCTTTATCTTGCAGGGTATTTCGGTGACAACTTGGAATGGTGGAGAATGCGCTGGAATGGATCTAACACTTGAAGGAGTTGGGAGGAGCCAATCATAGACTTGCATTCACTATGATCTTGGAGGGTGGAGAGAGGTAGTACCACCTTTCGCTATTGGCTGTCCTTGGGCTTTTGAAGTAGGAGGGGCTTGCCCAGCATTGGGATTTGTAAATTTAAGATAGGTATGGAAGTTTAAAATTGAAAGTAAAAATGATATGAATTAAGTTAATTTTTGAAATTACGGTGGTTCATAGAAGTTGAGCAAGATTTGTCTGGGTCTCTTAGTATTGGGATTGGGTTGATAATTTTCAAGATTTTGCATGTTGGGATTGCTATTGTTTTGTAGTGAAGAAAAAAAAAATTTAATAGATCTGGTATGTGTTTTCTAAAATTTTTTACTTTTAATGCCTTACGAATTTCAGTTTTCCTCATGAACCCCCTGGTTTTAGTAATCATTGTTAGGGTTGAATTTGGAGCTGATTCAAGAATTTTAATATTGGATTTACAAGAGAAACCCCAAACTGGGCAAGCATAGGTGATTACTGGATGCATCACGGAGGTATAGAGAAGCTTTTGGTTTTCAAGTGACATTTCAGAAATGCGTCCAATTAAGGGGTAAAGTTTTCATGTGAGTTTACAGAATTTGTCTCGCGAGTGTGTAAGGTGTTGTTTAAAAATAGTTTTCGAGTATTTTAAGGTGGAGGTTCAAAGCTTTAGTGACAGTATTGGGGTTTTTGAATTTTACGAGCACAGCAGTATCGTGAGCATAAAGGTTGATGCTAGTGGGTGAATAGTTTGGGATGTTGTTAATGAAAAAATTAAATAAAATGGGTTCTAAAAGTGATTCTTGCACTACACAATTTTTAATATTTATGGAGTAAGAAAAGGAGGTCCCTACTTTAACCTGGAAGGATCTCCCTGTGACATAGGAGTATGTGAGGGGGGGAGGAAAGTTATTAATGATGAGTTTGTAAATTAATTCGTCAATCCACACTCTGTCAAAGGCTTTCTGGACGTCAAAGAAAACAGCACCTGTGGACTGACGTTTTTCTAGTCCAGAAGCTATTGTTTCAGTTAATAAAAGTGCTCTATTTTGTTGTATATCCCATTATATATTAGGGATTTTCCATAAGAGACATCACAGAACATGTGGTACAGGATTAGGGATTCCAGAGAATTTTAAAAAAAGACAGGGAGTTTAGATGAGATTAATTTGGAAGAGTCATGACAATGGAAAGAAGATTAAACCATTTTTATGAGCGTGTGATCTAATAGATAAAAGGATAATTTGGAATGGGATCAGGAAATAAGAATGAACTCTTTATTTTTGAATTTGAGAATGGGATAGAATAGAAAATTAAATTATTATTGAGAGAAATTATTAAAGTTAAATCATTATATATATATATATATATATATATATATATATATATATATATATATTAATATGTATTTCAACATAGAAAAATATCAGTACACTTACAATGTGGACTAAATACAAATATGATTTTAAAATTAAAGTTTTTCTGAAAAACATCACAAAAATTCTTAAGTTAAAGCAATAAGTATATTAAAATGAATGTTCTAAAAAAACTTACATCATTATAAGCAGTTTCCTCCGATAGAATTTTTATTGTTCCTAAAAAATTGAAGGATACAAATCTTAAAAAATTAATGATGGATCCATCTATTAATACACAAAGGTAAAACAATGCATTACTCACCTGTTGGGGTTTTAATGTAATCATTTTCAATTTCAAAACTTACAGGATTGTTAATATCTGTAGTGACGAAATGGCTGAGAGGAGAAAAAGTTTTTAAAAAAATAACATAAATTCAATGTATTTAATATAAAATCTCCCCACCCTATAAAAAAAAAAAAAAAAAAAAAAAAAAAAACCATACCTTTTAAAGAAAGGAGAAGGCTTCAAAACATGTGTATCTAAAAGTTAAAAAAAAATATAAGTTAATTATCCTCATAAAATACCAAGTTTTTCCCATTACTTATTCAAATTTGAAATTTACTAAAAAAGCAATAATAGCTTACCTACAAATTCTTTGGTAATTGCTATTCCCTTCAGACTTTTGTGAAATGGGACACATATTAGCCATAGTTTTTTTTGTGCTTCTTTTAATTTGTCAGCATATTTTGTCTAAAAAAAATAATTCCATTATAGTTGAGGAAAGTTAATTACATTTTTTATGTAGATTCTATTATAGCTACTGAAAGAACAAATTCATTGGTAATATAAGAATGTAGTTAAAAAGAAGTTATTGTTTGTGTATTGTTTTCTACATTTAGTTTTCTACTAAAAACAATCTTTCCACAAATGGAGAGGATAAATTCAAGCAACTATTAGATATAAACACAACAAAACTAAGTCATATTGAAGGTGTTAACCATTTACAACCTAATGTTAAAATTAAGTTTTCATGGAAATTGAGTAGAAAAGGAATGAAATTTAAAATATTAAATCAACTCTAGAGAGCAGCTACATATTCTTAAAACAGCTAGATTAAAACAAAACTTTGAAAAAAACTAGTTTAAATTTTTCAAAATTAGCTTGAAGGTCATAAATTGTAAAATTACAGCAAAATGCCAGGGTCTAATCAATCATTCACTCTTAAACAATTTTAAGGAGGGAAACATAAAAATGCAACAAATAATAACTAATGAGGTTCATTATAACACTAAAAAAACTGAAACACATCAAAATAACCACCATTATTCATTCAAATAAGAAATTTTAAATTACATAGTAGAATTAAAAAAATTTAAATATAAGGATCTATTGCAATATACAGTCAGTGTAAAATATTTAGTAGTGCCTTACAAAAGGGGGAAAAAAATTCATCTAAATTTTTATTATAACTTAAAATGGATAATTTTGTGCAGTGATTAATGTCAGAAAAAAACTAAAGTTGAATTTGACTGTAATTTAAACAAATACAAGATATTAAAGCAAATATTTTCATCAAAAGCAATGAAAATTTAAAGTACAGTAAATTTTAAAATAATAAAAACATTGTATATTTTGTATTGTAATTAATTTAAGTTAAAGATGCAATATATATATATATATGATTTTTAAGTACTAGTAATAATTACTAATTAGTGTAATAATTGCAGAACTTCCAGTCCAATAGTATGTAAAAATTTATATCAAAATAAATTTAACTTCCTTATTTATAATTTAATTCCTTTACAGAAATATGATCAGTGATGCTCCCACTTTTTATTACAAGAATATTAAATGTGCAGAGTACATACCAAAATTTTATTTTACAATTTCTTCCAATTATATTTCATCCATGAATTTTTTTAAACTTTGAAATTAATCACTTGGGGGAAAACAATGTTATAATATTAATCTTTGAAATGGTAGATCACATTTTTATGTACAATTTTATAATCCTATCCAGAAAATTTCAATCCAAATATTGCACAGAATCACTTTTCACTACATTGCAAAGTACAATTCATTAATGACTACTCATAGCATCTACTTTACATTTTCAGGGGGGTAATGGGAAATAAACAACGGTAAATTAACAGAGAAATTTTTTAAATCTCTCTGAATTTTAATTAAAAAATTATGAAATTTTACAGAAACTACAACAAAAAACAATAACTCTTTGAGTATAATCAGTAATAAAAGTACTTACAAACTATTTGTAGTTTTAGCCCCCCCCCCCCATATAGTTAAAAAGAGTTAAAAACTATCCAATTGTTATTAGACAACAAAATTTCTCAGTTCCTAAACAGTGAGTATGTAAATGAATGTAAAGGTTATTGGTGCAAGAGCCAGATGTGGCCGAGCTGTGCCAAACAAGATTTAACTTTGGTCTAGACGTGAAAAAATTGATAAAAAAGACAAAAATTGGTTGACAAGGAGGGTCAAAAATGGAGAAGGTTTGCTAGGGTAACCCAAGGGTGTGTCAACCATGTTTACCAAAGAATTAGAAAAAGATAACTAGGGTACCTCAGGGTCATGATGCCCATACTTACCAAAAGAAGGCAAGTCTCTGAGGTCCCGATATAATCCCAAGGGGTAGGGTGCCCGGTTACAGTGGGACTATTCTGTCATACCCGGTCACAACACGGGTATCCTAAACTTACAACTGTCATCCTTTAAAATTAATGTAAGGTATCTCTATTCTGTTGAACAATGAAATTTTTTAGATTTAGATTTCCAATTTTCATTCAATATTTTGAATCAAACATACATATATCACATAATTTCAGAAAATGATGCAATTGTTTTCTTCATATAATGAAATATTGAAATTTTGAGCTAACATTTTTATATACTACGTTGTTTGATCAAGTTAAATATGTTCAAAGTTAAAAATAAAATTTAATTAAAAATAGGATGTGAATTAATATTATGTCATAAATAAAATGTATACATGTAAATAAATATATCACTTTTACATAAATAAGTAAACTTACAATAAGCAAGGGGTATTTATACAATTATGACAACTTTTTAAATGTTAAAATATTTCCTTGAAAAAGAGATTTCCATAGAAGTCATTGACTGACATTTTTGTAAGCATCAATATAACATGAGTATTGATCAATATTCACATTTTTAAATGCATTTTCTTCAAATTGATAACTTTTAAATTAAGAAAAAAATCCTGCTATACATTTATTTCTACATAAAAATGTTTTTCAAATAAAACATTTGATTTATATATAGATGAGTAAAACTCACAAAACATTTTCCTCACACAAAACTCATTAAAATTCAATTTTTAAATGTTTTTATACATACTTGATGAATTAAATTATGTATACAAACATTTGTTATTCTAATGTTAAAATTTTACAAGGAAAGTCATTAAAGAAAAATAGTTTAAACATATTTTTTTTAAAGAACAAGAAATATTTTATTCAATAGTATCTCTATTTCTCACCCCTATATGTAAATGATTTGTTATTGTAAAAAAAAATCGGATAACAAAAACTTTGAAAATCTGTACCAAGTATAAAAACTTGGTACGTGAGTAAAATCCCTTCAACTATGAAAGTTGGCACAATTCCAACCACATTTTAAATAAAATTATATTCAAAAAAGACAGCCATGCCAATTTTAAGTTTAAGATATGAAAAAATATAGTAATCTACTTAAAATGTTTTTATTGAAGGATATCTTATTTTTCAACACTTTTACCCCAAAATGGCAGAATATTGTAGAGTGATTGTTTATTAATATCACACTGAGAAGCAACATGAAGGTTATTGGAGACAGACCTAAAATTTTAAACCTTAATCAAGTGATGAGGACAACACCCAAACTGGCATTTTTCTTTCCAAATTTCTACACCAATGGAAGGTCTTGGGACTTCAACCAAATTACACATGCAATACAAATTCGACCAAATTACAATTAGTCTTGCTACATGGCAGGTTTTTAGTGGCCTCAGAACTCTAACCCATGACTAAAAAAAAACAATGTCATCCACAAGTTTGCGACTATGACCATTAGGTTATCATGGACACCATAATATAATATTGCATGATGACATATTTTTGATTTGGAGAAAATGGTCAGCAGGATTTTACACATGTACCAACATCTTTTATTGCTGTCTAGGGAAAAGATCTAATGAATAATGTATCCTTTATTGCATGCAAAGTATAAAATACAGTTGTATCAACTTTAAAAAAAAATTTAATAATTTTTTTTATTTTAAAATTATCTACTTTCATTGGATATTAACAATTTAGAAATCTGTTTTAATAAAAGATATTGTCTGTACATGTGTGGAGATTCTCCCACGATATAGCAGTCACTGACCCAGCAGCAAAGTCTAGTTTTTCAGATTATGTCTATATATCAAAAGGAAGAGGGTGCTCTCATAACTAAACGCCAGCTGGGTCTATTTCCCCATTACATTTACTGTAAATACAAGTGAAGATATATGTTTATATATGTTTGTGTTTATCATGTCTAAATAAAAAATTAAAACTATAACACTGTATAAATGATGGTATAATATGCATGAACTGGTATATCATTATGGTATATATGAACTAGTATATCACTATGTAAACCTTTTAAAAGTTTTGAATAGCATTCCCAAACATATATATTAAAAGCTTACACATAGTGTTCTTTCTAATTCAAAAAGTCTTATTTTGAAAGTTTATGATCTGAAATAGGAAGGTAAAAGATCAGGTGAACAAAAACTAATATATATACACATAAATTTTTTCCACATATATACACACACTTTCTCATACACACATATATTTGCCTACTTTTAAAAAAAATACCAACTGGATAATTTTTTTAAAATGCACAATTTAAGTGTTGCTACATTTAATGTATATATTTTTAAAAGTAAGAGTAAAAAACAAAAATCCCTCTTTCTTCGGAGGGGTTGAAAATAATTTTTGAATTAAAAAGCATATACATAAGTATTTTAAAAAATTCATATCTAAAAATTGCATTATGACCAAGATATCAAATAAATTATTTTCATTAGTTAAAACTCAAGCTATAACAAATACAATTCTTTATTCTGCATCAAGCAATGAGTAAAATATACTAATTACTCCAAAATTAGAAGAGTATGAAAATGGGGAGTTATCTCTGAATAATTTTGAAAAGAAATTTGTACTTTAATTTTCACAAACTAGTATTCTTTAATAAGTACTTTTACAGATTTTCCTTGTTTCTTAAAGCAAATTATTAACAAAAAAGCACATGGGAAGCAATGGCAGTTCATAACTAAAATTTGTGGGGATGTTATTTCAGAAAAATTTTAGCCATTGTTGGAAAAACTAACTTTTCTGCTGGTATTCAGAATTAATGTTATAAATATACTTGCAGTTTCTAATTATTGGCTGAAATAAATATCAGGTGCTGATCAAGCTTTTTTCTTAAATGTAACATTCTCATGGATATACAACAGCGAAAACATAAGCTGCTGAAGAGTTCATTTACAGTCACATAAATTTATTTCAAAGGGATTAAAGGAGTATATTATTAAGCTATTTAAATTTTCTGTAAAATAAAAGAAAATGAATAATACAGAATACATATAAGCATGATAATGATCTAATACTACATTTTATTACACTCAAGAATATGTTTCAGTTTTTAAGCACAACATACAACAGCATTTTTAAGCACGCAAAGAAACCTTGCCTTATACTTGTAAGATCAGGTCAGCACTATGTGAACAACAATGCTCTTTATTCCCTAATAAACAGCTTCTTAATCAGATATGATTACATTCACACAACAGTGAAAAATTGTAAAGCATACAGTTCTAAACAAAGAACTAAGAGATGGGCTACTGACATTAAGCTTAAAGATTATATTATACACAAATATAATGAGAAGAATTAGAAGAAAAAAGCTCATTATATTTAATGTAATCAATATTATCAAGTGAAAAATGAGGGTGTTGCAGTTCCAAAATATCTATGTATGATTTGATAATGATTTTGAAAAACATTTAGCTACAAAGGGCAAGTAATACAAAGTATGTAAATTCAAAAGATGGGAAGGAATGAGCAAACCATGAAATCCACTGCAGTATGACGAGAAAAAACTGTAAAAGGTTGCCAAATATAGCTTCAAATGAAAATATCGATATTTATTATAAAACAAAGAAAATCAAAAATGAGAATGTGGACTTCATTTAAAAGATTCATCAGAGTTTACAAATAGGTTTCAAATATATATATCTTGCATAAATAAATAAATTACATTTCGGTTCAAAAGAGAGAAACAAATTCCAGAATATTAGTAACAAGCCATTACCCAATATTTTCAGTATACATTCTTTATGGCTAAAGATTTATTATGTTTTCAACATTTAACACTAATGACTTCATTAAATAAAAACTTCATGATATTTATGTAAAATCCCTTAGGTAGGAAAAGTTGGCTTAATATCAGTCAAACTTACAACTATCATTTCCTATTTAATTACATCAATGCATCTACTGTTTGGCAACATTTTCCTGGCTAGATGAAGTTTAGTTTTTTTTTTTTTAGTTTTTTTTTATTAACGTCGCACTAGAAGCAACACGAGGGCTATTGGCGACGGACCTCGTAATTTTGAACCACGGTCAAGTGACGAGGACGACACCTGAGCTGGCACCCCCCTCTCCTAACATCCACACCACGTCTGGCTAGATGAAAATGGTAGACAGAATCTTACACATGTATACTAACTTTTCATAATTATTTCAGAAAATAAGTTCACATTCTAAGTATTTGCTGATAAACAATACCATTGTTTTATGCATTAGAAATAATTTATCAGCTTCTACCATAATAACAACTGAATATTTTTTAACTTTTCAAAACAATATTTTTTTATTTAGTTCTAGGAAGTAAAATTATGTTATCATAGCTTT
Source organism: Nephila pilipes (assembly GCA_019974015.1). NCBI lineage: Eukaryota > Metazoa > Arthropoda > Arachnida > Araneae > Nephilidae > Nephila > Nephila pilipes. The sequence continues at coordinate 704,246 of BMAW01023587.1, read as the reverse complement.
CAGAATATTGCCCTCAAATAGAGAAAAATCTAGGAATCATTTCTTTTTTATAGTAATAACTACTCAAACCATATATCATAATGATTCTACCTTTCATATTTATAAGTCACTTGGAAAAATAATCAAACCACAATCCAATGTACAGTTTTAACAAACATATATTGTATTATATTTAACCCCTTAACTGCCGCCGGCGTATATATACGCCTCACTCAACCGATGCGTTCACTGCTGCCGGCGTATATATACGCCTTTCCGAAGTACGATCCTTTGCATTGCGCTACTATAAAGAAAACTACTCCCACGACCTTGGAATGCCATAAAATGACCTTAAAAAGGTTTGAAATGGATGTTCTTATTTCATAGAAGAGGGGTAGGGTATTGGTAAAGGGGATTTTTCTGAAACGGGAAAGTTACTTTTTTTACAACGTTTTTCTGAATTTCACTTGGTGTGTGTGTGTGTGTGTGTGAGTGTGTGTGTGTGTGTGTGTCATCAAATTTTCGATCGTTAATTTAACCAACTTCCCATCAAGCTAGAGCTTTGAAATTTTGGGAATCGTTCGTACTCGCCTAACAATGCAATATTTAGACGTTTGCGACAAGTTTTAACTAATATTTCAATAATTTTAATAAGTCAAAATATTCTTTCCTCTAGGCGCTTTTAGGATGAGGAAAAAATTTCTTTCCCCCTCTGGGAACACAGGGCACTCCCCACACCACATGAGGCCTCGTAAAACTATTGTACTCACAAAGGGGAGATACTATCTCCGAGATAGTAAGGGTTGCTGACTTTTAGTCAATAATCATTCGCAAGAAAGAAAGTTTCCAATATTTGGCACCATGTCTTATCACAATAATTTTTTCTGAATTCTAGTTTCCATTTTTTTTTAATAGAATGGCTTACAAACTTTCAAATGCATGTTTTGATTTTATGAGTATTATGAATTTTTTAATGCGCTTACAAATGTCTCTTTTTTAAGTAAATTTTAAAGTTAAAAATAACCAACAGTTTTAATTAATATTTCAATAATTTTCTTTAATAAACTTTGCCACCATATAAAAACGATGTTTTTAAAAACGTTGGTTTTTATATCGAATTATTATTCTTCTTTTGCTTCCGTTTTCGTTTATTGTGCGAAATAGAAGATCTTTTTACGAAAATGTCTGACAGTGATGAGAGTGATTTAGATGATTATTTCCCATCATCTTCAGGATCAGAAACGTCGGAATATGATATTACGTCAAATGAAGAGGATTCTGATTGCGACGTTGGGTACAAATTGATACAAAAAATTTACAGAAGAGAAGAAGACAGAAGAGGTATTATATAACAATATTTCGCCACCTGTTGGATATGGCTATTTGGAATGCCTTCATCTTACGGGAAAAGAAGCTTCCAAACATTGACAATTACGATTTCCGAATGAATTTGGTGGAACGCATATTAGAAAAATTCCATGTTACCACACCACGATCTGCTAAACGACAGAAGTTACAAAGCGATTGTCCTTTACGACTTACTGGTAGACACTTTCCGGTCTTAGTACCATCAAAGAAAAATGCATCGAGAAAATGTATTGTTCGTTCAAAAGCAAAAGTTCGTCGTGAAACTCGCTATCAATGCAATGAATGTGATGTTGGTTTATGTGTTCAACCTTGTTTTAGGAAATATCACACAGCAGATAACTTATAACATCTATTTGATTACACTGTTATTTTATACTTTAAATTTTGTACTTTTTTTTTTTTTTTTTTCATTTACTATTTTCTGTGAAAGTAAAAAGGTTTTATGTTGCAAAACGCACCTCTTTTTTTCCTCCAATACTACGCGCGCCTGTCTGAAAAACGGTGGCACTGGGGAGCGTATCTCGTAAGTTTTCCTTGGCAGGTAAGGGGTTAATATATTAATAGTTGTGATCAACAGTGTTCATTCTAGATCCAAAAAAGTGCAGGGAATCTTTGATTAAAAAGAAAGTACATGTAATTAAAAGGGCATAATTTGAGATAAAAATACATAGGACATAAAGTTGATTTCATTCGCACATTGTAACAAAAATAAAATTCAATTAAAAATTAAAAAAATACAATAAATAGCATAATTAAATAGTAATTATTAAAATAACTTTTACATTAATAATTAATAGACTTAAAAATGAATACTTTCTAATTTAAAATATTTTGAAAACAATATACAGTAAGTTATTCATATCTGAGAAGTTTTAAAGTGTTACATATAGTTGTCTGTACCTCTCCCACACTTTCACACAAAATAATTTAGACGAATAATACATTTACTTAACTAGTATTTTTATATGAAATAGTCTAAAACTTGTAAACTATACATAGAGGCAAAATAAATAACAGGTCATTTATTAGTATATTTAAATCATTAAAAATAATTTACAAAATCAGATAACTCTAAAATCATAAAATATACTGTACAGAAAATGAAATAAATTACATGACGCAACTAATACCAACAAGCAGGATAGTTAGTAGTCTCACACATCAGAACTTTACTTTAACTCTATGTTCGAATAATTTCTAAGCAAGATTGACCAAATTTTACAGTTAAACTGAGCTCCTTCTCACCAAAATATACTATGAATGCATAAAAGAGGAGCATGAATGTGAAGGTTATTGGTGCAATAGCCAGATGTGGCTGTGCTGCATCAAACAAGATTTAACTTTGGTTTAGACATGAAAAAATTGAAAAAAAGACAAAATTTGGTGGACAAGAAGGGTTGAAAATGGAGAAGGATCACTAGGGAAACCCAGGGGTGCTTCAACCATGTTTACCAAACACAGTAAACTCCAAGGGAATGAAAAGGATCACTAAGGTGCCTCGAGGTCATTATGCCCATACTTGTCAAAAGAAAGCAAGTCCCCTGATATAATCCTCAAGGGCAGAGTGCCTGGCTATACCCCCCAGATGCTAGGTATCCATTTTAGTCACCTCTTATGACATGCATGAGCTACAGTGGGACTATACTGTCATACATGGTCACCACACAGGTCGCATAAAAAAAAGGTCAGTTATTATCCATCTTAGCCAGCTCTGAATAGAAATGACTACAAATAGATGTGGTTAAGATGTTTTTGAACCAATCATTCCCAATCACAGCAATCAACTTTTCTGTTTTAGCAAAAATGTTCAATGGGATTCTATACATGTACCAAAAAAGGTTTAAAAGGACCTTTTAATTTTTTTTTTTCTTCTTTTTGTTCATAATACATTGAAATATACTTTAACTGTTTTACATTACCTAATTAACATTAAAGGTAATACAAAATGTCTTTAGATTCAAAGGGTGCAAAACCTATTTAGAGTGATTGAACTTTTCTTTTAGTGAGGGCACAAGTAATAAATGACTAGATATAGTCTCAATCACCAACACTGAGACTATTTGATATGAATCTCTGAATAACTTCTAACAACTGATACTACTGAAGACTTATTTTGATAGAAAATTCCAGTAAGCTAAACTTCGGATGAAAAGGTTTATTTCAGAAATAAAATGACTGAAAGTTATTTTTGCTTTATTTCTCTCCCTCTCTGAATGATTCACTTGGTGATATTTTTACACATTTAAGGTTGGTTACTTGATTTTATTTACACCACACTATATGCAACGCAAGGGCTATTGGCAACGGACCTCGTAATTTTGAACCAAGGTCAAGTAACAAGGATGACAACTGAGCTGCCCACCCTCTTCTAACTTCCACACCATGCCAATAGGACTTCAAGCCATGACAGATTTAATGAACATAAGCCCCCACTACACAGTGTATCTTTAGTGGTGTCAAGGCTCAAACCCATGACTCGATGAAACATTGCTGACCATGAGTCCACAACCATAACCACTAGATTACCACAACTCTCAGCATGTTTAAGGAAAAATACTAAATGAATAATATGCATATATAATCAATGATTGCATAAATAGAACTCATGAAGCAAACACACATTTTTTACAGAACCATCCAAAAGTAATAGATTACAAAGAAATATTTATATTTTGATATAAACTACAAGAAAAAAATAACTTTTTGAGACAAGTTTTACATTTGAATCTAATTGCATTGTACAGTGATAAAAGTAAAAACATAATGACTCATGTAAGAGCAATCACATTAGTTTGATACTCATATAACATAAAATGATATTATAAGAATTTAGATTTAGAACATTGTTTACTCTTTTTACAATGAGCTTTCAACTTTATCCACTACAAAAATTCATTTACATGTTTGCATCATTCCTTTTATTAAAACAAATATATAATTGACACATTATTCTTTGTTTTATTCAGGTAATTTAGATATATGTATGATAAATCAAGTTAACTGCTAAGGATTAGTTACAGATTACACTATGTAAGGATCTCCTCATATTGAACATTAACAATATGTTCCAAAAAATCCCAATTTTAATAAGCTACAAAATATCTCTCCAACTTCTAGTTAAAAGATGGCAATAGATATGTAAGCAAAAAAAATTTCGATTGGAAAATATTTTCACGAGAAAAAAAAAGAAAGGAAAAAAAACAACTTATTTACAACAGCAAAAAACTTCAATGAAAATTTTAAAGTCATTATCTTGTCCATGTTCATTCTTTAAAAAAAATCAATAGTAGAAAACATTTAATTACTTGTTCATTTTCAAGGTACTCTACAAAAACAATAATCACACAAAATAAATAATCCAGATATGCAACTCAATCTAATATTAGTAATTGGATAACTTATTTTTGAATTGTATTATTAATATTCAGCTGTACATTTGAAGTGAAATTCTTTTAATTTAAACTAAAATGTTCGTGACATTTTGGTTTCTTTACACAGATATTAAAATCAGAACACATTAAGCAGAAAAACTTTGTTTCGATGCAAATATAAAACATATGTTCCTAAAATATCAGGAATATTAATGAACAGTTACTTGAAAATAATTTATGTTCAGCTTGAAGTAACTGGAAACAAAAGGAAAGCTTTTAAGCAAGAACTTAAAACTACAAAATAATTAAAACAAAAACTTTAAACATATTAAGTACAATTTTCGACACGAAAATATGTGAAAAGCTTTCAATCATATTTCAAGTTAACTATACACACGAAAATTAAATTAAATTGTATTCACCAAAAATAAATAAAAACAGGAACAAACCTCTAATGAAGTATAAAATGGATTATTTTCCAATTCATCAAAAGTCACGGCCATAATGTATTTTGAAATTCGAAGAAAAACGAATAATAATGCTTTCTAACTCAATATTGAAGCAATTTTTTCAAAATTCTACTTGTAATCATGATTGCAGAGCAAAAAGGAAAACACATGAATTCTCTCCGTGACATAAGCAGCACGTAAATGCCAAACAGAAATGAAAACATGCAACAGAATTGAATATTGCCAACCCGCAAAATGTAATCGAAATTTATTGGTATAACAATATTACTTTTCAAGAGAAATGCAAAGCTATTCAAGGCAAAATATGTTATAGTTAATAAAAGTATAACACAAGGCTATTTAGAAAGACATTTGCTCATATTTTATTAGTGGGAAGAGGAAATTGTTAAAGTGAAATTCAATTCTTATTCAAACTATTTCCGTTATGAGAAACTTCCGTGAAACTCTCTCTTGGAATTAAAATAGGAAAAACTGCATTTTTATTCTACACACTCTAACGGATTCGATTTAAATTTACTCAGTATTATAAAATTTTTAACATTTTTGAAATAATTTGTCAAGATAAGGCTAAAATCTATCTTTTTACCATTTTATATAAATGATCCGTGGATAACTTTTTTGTCCTTTCTCGTCATTTAATCTAGAAATTTCCATTGTGCCAATAAGGCGTCATTTCCTTGCATCTTAATATTATTACGTTGCAAACAATCAATCAATCAACCATTCCACATGTCTAATTCTATTGTTTAGAGTGCAAGTGATGAAAAGAAAACAAAGTTTGTGAATGAGATTTAGCAAAAATAAGTGCTTGAAAACAAAAAACTTTTAACCAAAGTGACAACTTCGAACTCTACGTATGCTGTTTTCTTATCAATGGTAAAATTATTTAGCGATTATTATGCGTGTTGATTGAAACAATGTTTTGAACTGAAGTTCATAAATTAAAACCTGGAATGTTTTTTTATTTCCATTCTTATTTCCCTGAAAACGAGTAGTATTATTTTATTATCAACTGTGATTTTTAATGAGCTTGGGTTTAAAAGAAAAATACTGATTTACTCCTACCAAATCAATGGATTACAAACACAGAAATATCTTAAACAAATATCGACATGAGCTAGAGGAACTGGTGAACCTGAATAATATTAAAAGCAGTGTGATAAGTTCAACAATATTTACTAATCGTATGCTTGACGATATTTGGAACGGCGAAGCATTATTACTTGAAGAATTACCAACTCGTGGGCCTACTGCCTTCTCAAAATTTATTGAGATCCTACGTGACAATGGCTTTGGTTCTAAAGCTGATGAAATACTGCGTGCAGAAGCTTCAGAGTATATTATATCACAGAATCAACGGGGGTATTGTATCATCATAAATAATGAAGTATGCCACAAACCTGATGAGGATGATATTTTCCAATATGCTCATGATATTGAAGCTAAAGCGCTTGATATTGCCTTGTCAACTATAGGCTACTCCAGTCCAGAGTTTAAGAGAAATTTATGCCCGAGAGATCTCATCTCAGTTTTGACTGAATTCTCTCAAAAAGACTTCAGTAAAGCAGATTCTTGTATTGTTATAATTTTAAGTAATGGTGCTAGAAAGATGAATTCTAATTTTATTTTTGATATAAATGGTGAATGTATTGTACTTAATGAAATATTGAATCTTTTTACTGATTCTAAATGTCCATCTTTGAAATATAAGCCAAAAATATTTCTTTTGCCATCATTTGATGGCTCATATAACTTTTCTAATAGTGTTAATTCTCTTAAAAGTGTCAAATTGTTACCTGATGTTAATGATATATTTATATGGCATTTTCCTCCACCCAAGGCATATAATTTATTTTTTGAAGAGTTAAACCAGGTTAAGTTTTTTGGTCAAGTACTTTCTAAAAACCTTGAACATGATTTTCTTGAATGTGATTTTGAAAAAGTAATGAACAATGCATATAATGAATTTTTTGGTAAGTTTTCTGTTGAAAGAGATTTACATTCTATTTCAGCTTGTACAAAAATAGGGAATGTAAAGGAAAAAATCACTTTTTCCATCACTTCCTGATTATTTGCACCGTCACAAAAATTACCTACTTTTTAGAGATTTGATTGATTGGGTTACATTTATGGGAGAGATTTATCAGAGCAACTAAGACTTATCTTATTTAAAATATTCTTTGAATTCAATAGATGTCAAAATGACTTCTCCATTACAGACTTCTTATAATAGTATGCATATATATAGCCTTCTTATAACGACTATCATTTTAATGGTATGTATTGTTCTGTTCTCAAATGATAAGAATCATTTTGCGTGAGAAATAAGCAATTTAACAACATCAAAAATTCTAAATGGTTATTATTTAATTCAACCACATATTTCTTGTTATCCATAACACTTTAAAAATGGAATAGAATTCAATCAGATTTTTCACCAATGAAAGATATCTTTGGGATATTGTATGCTGTATGGGGACATTATATTTTCTCTAAACTCGGACATATTTGGAAAAGATGTACATTTGTCTTGAAACTAGTTTTCAATTCATAAACTAACACTTTACTTGCAGTTTTTGATATTGTACTTTCACAAAATTAACTTGTATAAGAAATATGTATCATCTTTCTGATGAATTTGAAACTTTTTTCTATCAGCCATATATTTCAAAATACAATTACAATTTTTGATGAAAAATACATATGTGTGTGTGAGTGAGTGATTATATGTTTATTATGTCGAACCAAGTAGCAACACAAGGGCTATTAGCAGCGGACCTCGTAATTTTGAACCTCAGTCAAGTAATGAGGATGACACTCAAGCTGGCACCTCCCTCTCCAAGCTTCCACACCATGTCAATGGGAGGACTTGGGACCTCGACCATATGTAACATGCATCAGCCTGCTATACAATGGCATCAGGACTCAAACCTATGGCTTGGTGAAAACAATGCTGGTTGCGAGTCCGCAACCATGATGACTGTGCTACTGCCGTCCATTTATGTGTGTAGGGAAGTGATGGAGAACATTGATTACCATACTAATGGTTACATTTTAAGCTGTATATATCTACTTGTACTCAAATACATCTGTTGTTTGGCTCTATTGTTACAGATAAAATCTTGGAAGTACTCCAAAATTGAACCAATGCTACTGAGTGTTGAAGCCAGGTGTATGGATTATTAGAAAGAAAGTAAACATTCTTCATCTTTATTTTTTATTTAGATAAAAAGAAAGTAAGAACTTGAATTTTTTGTGGAAAATGTTTTTAAAAAATTTTAAGTTTGTCGGTGTTTTTTTTTTTATTCTAATATATAAATTGTAACATTGTATACTTCAAATTAGTTTTAAAAAATGTGTCTTTTTGTCGCAACTTACTGTCATTGTTGTGCTATAATAAAAGGGAACTTGACTATAACAATAAAGAAAATGCAAACAATACATAATGGTTTTCTGAGAAAGGAGGATAAAAAGAAAAAAAAATTATCATTGTACCTGTCATATTGATTATTTAATATTTAAAGAGATATAATTTAGTTACATAACTGTTTCTGTGTAACTTTTCATTTAAGTAAAATAAGTTGAAAATGTCCTCCCTTCCTCCTGTTGTGATATATGTAGAAATACTATTGCACATGCTTAGATTCTTGGGTCTTGTACTTCTAAGGATTATAAAATTGTTGTACTCGTATAGGAATTCACTATTGTACCTTGAAAGATAACTTCTAGTGTTGAAGTCTGTGATTTTTAACAAACTTTTATAATTCAAAATTGCAAATGTTTATTGAATACAGATTTTAAGAGCTTTATGTAACAAATTTATTTACTATTGAATTGTTATTTGAAAATGTGAAGTTTTAAATGTTTATCTGAGATGTTAAATTTATAAGAAATTTATATAATCATCTTAATTTATTTGGTTTCAAAGAACCAAAGCAAAGAAATATATCAAAATTACTGTTAATTGTTCTTGTCTGTTAATTTTTAAATGATTGATTTTACATGTTAATTGTTCAATTGTCTGATAAAATGTATTGTGTTGAAATATTAAAATAAATAATTCACCTTTAAACAATTTTAATGAAATATTTATTTTATGTTTAATTATATTATTATGTTAATGGTGTTTTATAAAGTTAATAAGTTTTGGAAATGTTAATTTGATCATGTTGATGTATATGAATAACTTTGAAGACCTTGTATGTTGTATTCTGTTTCAAACATAATTAACCTACCTATTTACAATTTGCCCAAATTTCTTAAATTTGAATCAGGTGTCATTTCAAGTCTAAAAAAAGACAGTGCTGAAAAAAAAAGACTTAATCTTATTCAACAGTAAGTGAATTTGGGGGTTAAAAAAAGTTCTTTCAAACACAATAATTTTACACTCAAGAAATAACACAATACCTGATTATAAATAATGAAAATTCATTACACATTTAATAGTTAAGGTGGTCTTCACCTGATCCCCAAGAGCTTGAGCCAAACTCTAAACACATTTTCAGACATACTCATATAAATGTAATACAAGTTCTCATTCAAGATTTAATACAAATATCCTTTTTATTCTGTTTCATTTTACACTAGAAGAAAAAAGTGATTCTGATTGAAGTGAATAGTATTGAAAAATATACTGTACCTTATAGAATAGCCAAGTTCAGAATATTATATTTATGTTGGAATTTTTATCTATTTAAAAAATAGTCTGACTTTATCTCTCCTTAACATTAAATAAGCAAAAAGATTATCTGGAAGATAATTAAGATGAGAGGAATAACTTGCTAAAATAAATTGTTTAAAATGTATTGTGTGATGTCGTATTTTGATTTGTAATTTAAATACCTGCACAATATTTAATGATTATATTATAAAATTTTTTGTCTGAATATATAATAAAGTTGTTTTTTATTAATATAAAATTTTTAAATCTATTTCTGTATTTTCTAATTTTTTATTTAAATTATTTGATTTAGTTTTGTTCCCATTAATTGGTGAGGTATTCTTATTTTGGATTACTAATTAAGTATATCTTGGCAATTATCAAACTTTAAAACTCAATTCTTTAAAAAAAAAAAGATTCTGATGAGCTGACATGTGTGTGTGTGTGTGTGCTTGATTTTTAGATTATTTTAATGCTAAATAGGAAATGGTTGCAAATTTTTTCTTCCAGTTACATAATGCATAAGTTGAGTTTTGTAAAAAGATAAATGAATAGCATTACCTTTTGAAATAACAATATCTTAGATAAAATGGAAAATTAATAAATGCATCAAAATTTGTTGTAGTGATATTTAGGTATGGTTTATATAAATTCCATCTATTTAATTTTTAAGGAAAAAAGCTGAATATATATACTTTTTCTCTAGACTCGTTTTTCCACTTTAAGTTAACATGGCTATAAAGAAACAAGGTTTTTATCCTTATATGAAAGAAAAAATGTAGATATAACAACCAAAAATGTAACTTCATTTTTTTCCCCATGTTTATGTACATTTTTTGGAAATGTATAATTGTGAGTCTTTATTCTAGAAAAGTATATTTTCAACTCAAGCTGTATTACTATTTTAACTATGATAAGCCTTAAATACTTGTATATATAGTTATGTATATTTTAGTCACAAAAAAAGTAGTCAATATTTGAAAATATTTTTAAAGACAGAATATTTAGCACTGGATATCTAATTGTAATCATAGGTTCAAATCCTAATCCCACTTGGAAGCTATTGTACATTAAATCCAATTTAACTTCAAAATTTGTAAATTGTAGGGGTTTGAAAGGTTGGGGAGTATGATACCAGGGCTTAGCTGTTGCTCTCAACTACTAACGACCTGTGTGGTGACTGGGTATGTCAGAATGGTCTCACTGTAGCTCATTCATGTTGTAAGAAGAGACTAAAATGAGTACCCAGCGTCTGGGGGTATAGCCGGGCACCCTGCCCGTGGGTATTATAAATCGGGGGACCTCAGGGACATGCCTTCTTTAAGTAAGTAGGGGCATCATGAAACCGAGGCACCCTAGTGATCTTTTTCTTTCTTCTGGGGTTTACTGTCTTTGGAAAACACCCCGGGTTACCCTAGCGATCCTTCTCTATTTTCGATCCTCCTTGTCAACCAATTTTTGTCTTTTTTCAATTTTTTTTCACTCATCTAGATAAAGTTGCATCTTGTTTGGCGTAGCATAGCCACATCTGGTTATTGCGCCAATTACTTTCACTCACTCAGCAGCTAACTCCGATTCAAAATCAAAAAGTTGATTGCTAATAACCATTTTGTAGCTATTATGCAACAATTATTTAGCTAAAGCAAATCATAACTTTTAATAAATGGATGCCATTTTATTTCAAGCACCCTTTTAAAATCATTAAATCCGTACAACTAGCATTGTTTAAAATAATGCATATTTTTCAAAAAATTTTCTTCTGAGCTTACCTTCTTTTCGACCCTGATATACCTTGGCGAACTTTCCTTTTTCATGCTTTTTTTGGTAAACTTGGGTGTTGTGCTTTGGAAAGTCCTATTTTCAACCCTTCTCCTTGTCAGTCAATACTTAAATTGCGTCCAAATATCTCTCAGGGCTTACCTTCTGTAGGTAAATATAGAAATTATGACCCTGAGGTATCCTAGTGACCTTTCCTTTGCCATAGGGGTTTATTCCCTTTGGAAAGGTCTAGGTAGGGCTTTTTCCCTTTGGTAAACATGGAGTACGCGCTACAGGGAAAACCACCCCTCGTGACTTACCTCAAGGTAAGTACAGGCATAATGACCCCCAGGTACCCTAATGATCTCTATTCTTTCCCTTTGAATCGACAATAGCCCTCGTGTTGCTTCTTAGTGCGACGTCAAAGCACAATCACAAATCCTCATGGGTTTACTGTCTTTGGTACATTTGTTGACGCTTCTCCTGGATTCCCAAGTTATTCTTCTCTATTTTTGAACTTCCTTGTCAACCCTTTCTTGCGTCTTGATTACAGCCACACATAGTTTGGTGCAGCATAGCCAGATTCGGCTCTCGCGGCATATAACCCAGCTTTCACTCAACCCGAATACTCTAGCGAACGTTATCTAATTTCGACTCTTCTTGTTCACCAACTCTTACCTTTTTCTTCCTTTTTTTTTTTGATTATTGTGTGATGTAGGGCAACAAAGGCCACATCCTTGCTTTATTCCGTCTAGATTACAGTTTAAACAAATGTTTAGATCAGCTTCGCCAGGTTTGGCTTTTGCAACATAAACTGATCCTCACTCGCATCCAATACATTGAATTTACTAGAATTTAACTCGTATTTGTAAAAATTACTGTACGATAAAAGACTCATCAAAATTGAATGAAATTTAATCCACAGTTTACTTGTATAAATACTAATAAACGATTAAATTTACGAAGCAAAATGACTATTACATTTTGAAAATCAGTCTAGGGAAACCACTACCCACTACATTAAATTCTTCTAAACCGCGAGGTATCATATCAAACAAATTTGAATCAGTACCCGAAGAAGAATATTCTATATTTCTTTGATTCCACCCTAAGTTCATCTGTATTAGCTACGTCTCAAGCGCCACGATCTATGTGCCTTCGATGCAATCCTCAACTTGTTCAATTAGCGACATATCCGGTGGATTGGTAGACCAAGCAAAAAAGTTGCATCTGTTGAGCTGAAATGAAAGTATGAAGGTTTCTATCAATATATGGACGAATATAGTCCTGTTAAAACACAGCTCTAGGAATCAGTTAAAGGAAGGGTTTGACTTTGCTGTCCTGGTCTCTGATGTAAGGTTTGCTGCTGAGATTGCCCATAATTTTTAGCAGTTATGATGGTCCATGATACCCAAAGGTGACTCAAATCAACACGCTTGATGTTTGTTCAGTAGATACTAATGAATTGTTGAAGACAGTGACTCACCTGTAGCAGAGAATATGTGTTTCAATGTTTTTCTAATTGTCAAGATGACGTTATACGGTCCGTCACTACCCAACAGATGAAGTGCTAATTGTGCCGTGTAGATGTAACTTTTCGTGGCTGCAGTAGCCTAATGGTCGAGGTCGTGGCCGGCAATTTTCCTCGAATCGTGGGCTCGAGCCTTGATGCCACTAGACCCACCGTGCAGCTGGGGCTGAAACACGTTAAATCTGTCGAGGCCTTAAGTCCTCCTACTGCCATGGTGTGGAAGTTTGGAGAGAGATGTGCCAGGTGTCGTTCTCGTTAATGCCAAAGTTCAAAATTGCGAGTTCCGTTGGCAATAGCCCTAGTGTTGCTTCTAGTGCTACGTTAATAAAATAAATCAATCAATCCCCTCCCCCCATTCAAACATCTTAACTGAGTTATATCACATCCTCTGCCGTTTTCGATGTATTGTGATCTTTTACCCACTGACAGACATCTATAAATTATTTTCAACGTCCCACTACAACTCAGCAGTATTGAGATCACTGCTCAGCCCACATATGCTCATTGATTGAATTCCTAATAATTTAAATTAGAGGTTCCCAAACTTTTTTGACCCATAGATCACTTGCCGATTGTTTCTGTTTTTCGTAGATACTTTCCTAAGAGTCATTCTAAAACAAACCAGGCAGTGTGATAATCTTGCTGAAACATGACCACAACGGATGGAAATAAAACCCGAAAGACAATTTAATCTCTTCAAGGGAGAAACGGAGAAAAAAATTACGATCGAGGAAACACTCGTGAAATGCTATCAAAGTGTGAACATACTGAGTGCTACGAACTTTTTATAGGACATCCTCTAACTTTCGAAGATCACGGGGTCACAAAAAGTAAACAGCAATTAGTGGGTCATTTTTCCTAAACTGTGAAAAGAGTCATACGATGGACAGAGGCAGACATTTGACAGTTTCAATGTATATGAAGGATCGTACATCGGAATGTTTATAGTAAACTCAGTGGTCAGGGACTGGAATTCCCTTTGCTGATTTAAACGATATTTTGGATACGGAGACAAAAGGAACATTACCCAACCTCTATAACGGCGGATGAGGGCGAGATCGTAGAACAGATTGAAAAAGATGTTAAAGAAAAGAAGGGAAGAACTAGATATCTATCATCATTTAAATTATAGTAATTTTCTTTAAGTACTAGATTAACTAAAAACATTAAATTTTTTCTTCGTGTGAGATAACCTTATTTCTTTCATATTGCTTAAAAATAATTAAAAGAATTTCTATTAGATCATCTATTTCAATGGAATTTGAAAACCTTCAAAATCTTAGCTAATGATTGAGATTTTTGTTGTTGTTGTTGTTTTGAGTTTGTATAATTTCAAAGGAGTATCGTAAGGTTTTAATTATAACTGAGAAATTACCTAAATACTTGGATAAAGTTTATTCTGTACATTAATTGATTCTTATGCACATAATGTTGTAAATTATAACTTTTAATAATGATTTGTTTGATTTCAGGAAGCCGCAGATTGAAGTAACCCGCAGTATGGAGAAGATAGAATTCTCTAGATCTAAAAAAAATCTGCTGAATTCTAGAATGACGCCCTTTGAAAAGTCAAGAAACGTTAGGAGAAATGTATGATTTTGGATGTTGGCTATGTATAATAGAAGTCTTAGGAATAATAAGTAAAAATTAAGTTTATCTATTTCTCTCTCTATTATTATTTAGTAATAATTCAGACTTTACGATTCCCCGAGATAATATTTAATACTTTACGATACTGTGGGTTGCTTCATGCGACGTTTTTCTGAAATCAAACAAATCAACTTTAATGCCTGTAATTTTACAACATTATGCAGATAAGGATTAATTAATATGTAGAATAAATTTTATCCAGATATTTTGATTATTTCTTAATAATATTTAAACTGTATAATATCCTCTCCTATATCTAAACTATTTTTAATAATTGTAGTCATGTATGTTTTATTTACGCTTACTTAGTATCAAATAACCCTATATCCCAAAATTAAATCTGAAATGAATCGAACCTAAAATTTAATTAAAAAAGAAATTAAAAATTTCTCATACAAAACTTGGAATGATCAATTAAAATCCGTCAATATTCAAGATAATTCTCTTTGGTCAGAAACAAAAATTTTTTAGAATATATATAAGAGATGTTGTATCCCAACCTTGAACAGTGACAACAGTACAGCCAACACAGACACTCAGAAAGCGAAATTGATAGCCGACATTCTAGAATTAAGTTTTCAAGAAAACATGCATGTAAAATTAATATTAATTTACTCAAAATTTCCCGAAATTTCGTCTTAAGAATGATAACTAAAGCTAGAGGGTATACTAAAAAAGAAAAGCTCTAAGAATTCCCACTTTTAAAGATTACCTTAAAAAGCTTCCTATTAACTTTTTTAACAACCTATCCTTTACTAAAAACGAAAACGGATTAACTTAGAAGAATATTCCCTTTTACCAAACTTAAAAAGACCCAGAAAAATCCATCTGGACTCGTATCAGCCCCCTTTAAACAATTTCTGCTATTTATTAACTTAATACATTTTTTTATTTCTCATTCAATTTAAATTCAGAAACAGTTCAAATTCTCTCAAATCAGGCCGTACAGATCACATATACATCTCACCGCCCACTTTCCTTCCAACTCAATAGTTCCCATCAGGGATAGCCAAGAAAATAACTTCTCTAAGTCGCTCAACGACCAATAGCGTAACAGCCTCTCAGCGCCATATTCTCAAGACCACAACAAGAAAAATTTTCTCCTTCCAATACTGTTTCCAGCCTTCAATATTATTACAGTCAATAGCAATCAAGTATTTTAACCATCTACCAATATTCGTTTTCCTATTACAGAGAGTTTGAAAATCCATTTTTCATCAAAGCTTTAAAAAATAACTTACATACGAGCTTGAAGGCTGCTGGCATGGCTAGGTGGAATGTAATATAATTAACGTTGTAACGCGCTGCAGACTGAAAAATGATAGGTTATTCCAGAATAAATAGTCAAGCTGTTCCCATCAACATTATATTATTAAAAAAAATTATTATAGGACCAAAGATACAATTGAACAAAGATCAACAACAAAAACTAAAAAAAAAACTTTTATATACAAAATTATAATTTAAAAATAATATATTTTTTAATTTTTGTATTTTAAACTTGTCTTTAAGAAGTTAATAATGTAATTAGCTTTTGCTCATGGAAGATACAATTTATTTAAATAATTTTGGAAATTTAAAGACATATTAACTTTAAAGAAATATTAACATTTCTAAGCAAAAAATTATGTATTGCATTTCTATAAATATTAGAATTTAAATTTCTATAAAAGAAATAAACTTAATTAGACAGGAAAAGTAATTATCTCTCTTGTCAAATTTGCTACTAATAATCATATTATCAACAATTTTTAAGTTAATATCTAAGAAATCTGTTTCATAAGAATTTATATTAGTTTTAATCATATTTAATTAAGAAAGATAAAACGATAAATCTGGTTTAAATTCTGGGTTGATATGTTTTTGAAAATTTACAAGCTCATCTATATATCTAAGCAAAATGTACTTATTATTGTCTATGAAATTTTGTTCATAATATCTATCACTTCTAACTTTATAAAATCTACCACCTTTGATATGAGAAGGTTCTCACATCAAATATCTTAATAAAGTAGCCTTAGAGGTTTGGTAAGGAAAAATCCGAGTGAAAGCCAGTTACAAATGTATTATTTTGATATCCCTTAATTTTTTCTTCATGTGTATCTCTAGACAAAAGAAAAAGTCTGTTTAATTTAGTTTTATATTCTACTTATTTTTTTTTTTGTATACAGATATAATTCAAATTATTATAATGCTCATCTTCAATGTGCTTATCTATCTCAATGGCAAATGAAGTTTATTTCTCTATAATAAATTTTTTAGAATTAATTTTTGAAACATTAAAAAATTATCTCCAAGATTATTTATTTTAATTCAAATTTAGTTTTTAAATTTTACGCATCATTTTTTTTTTTATTTTCTCCCCCCCCCTTTTTTTTTTCCAATTTAATTTATTTATTTATAAATAAAGTGATTATATAATTTTTTTTTTTAATTTCCCTCACTAAGCATTGAAAACCCTTTAAAATTCCAGAATTTTTAATTTGAATAAATATCTTAAGATTTATATAAGATATGAATTGCCTAGATTTACTAACTCAGAAAATAAAATAAAATTTAAAAAATTGCATGGTTTTGAATGTAACTATTTTTTAGTCATTTTGTTTAATGTTATCGAAACTCTGTATAGGGAGTTTGATACCTTTTTTTTTTTTTTTTTTTTTTTTTTTCTTTTTTAAAGAACTTAATTTTAGTTCATTTTATTTTCCTAAATTTAACAATTTCGGAAATAAAATTATGTAAACACCAAGATAAAAATTTAAGAAAAAGTATTGTATAGTGTGGAAGACAAAAAGATGAGTAACACTGAAGATATTTATTATGAGATGAAAAGTTTTTTTTTATTTATTATTTCTTTTTTTACGGAGTGGGGGGGGGACCTCGTTTTAAGATAGAATTTTTCTAATGAAATAAATATATGGGAAACAGCCCTGTTACAACTAGTGCTTGACTTGACTTGTTAATAATATTTTAAAAAATACCTCTCAAAATTCAAGCAATAGCGAAATTAATTTGTTGAAAATAAAATCTGTTTATTTAATAGCTGTTCAACAAAAAAAACAAAAAAATGATTTTTATCTGTAAGATTGAGGCGTGACTATAAATAATATGATGACATCGCAATTATTTGAAGGACATAAAAATTACTTTAAGGAAGAAATTTTTAAGAAGTTCAGAAACCTACACCAATTTCAAATGAGGGCCTTTAAATGGTTTTAGAGTTATACAGGGTAGCTTCCGTGATTCTATCTGAAGTAACTTCCATCGAATTTTGTTCCTTAATTTTCCCCATGTAATGTTAATTTTGAGTATTTTCTTATAAATTAAAATTATTTTAATTATCTTGAATTGCAATTTTGGTGCATTTCTTTTTAAATTATCTTTTCATTTCTCTGAGTTAAGACACTTCATATATTGCACTAGTGACTTTTTATTTTTAATAAATTTGGTGAAAAAGAATGTGTGAAATTTTTCTTATTTGGACTATGAAGCATCTTTTCTTTATTACTTAATTCCTATAATTCCTTTTTTGTTACTCTCTATCACATTTTTATTTCTCAAAAAACACAAATGAAACATTGAAAGCTTTTAACTCAAATGTATTCTTATTTATAAATTTAAAAGTGGTACTGAAATTGATAAAATGCTATTAAATTAATTTTACTATCAAAGCTTATGTAAGAAATTGTCTTACAAAAAATATGATACGTCATATGTAATAAAATACGGTCTTGTATAAAAACCATTAAAATTAATCTTCTTATGCAGTTTGAATAAGTAATTATTTGAAGCTGTGATGTCTCCCTATCATTTAAATCTACGAGCATTATTTCAAAGTTGATTGCTCACTTAACGAAAGTCAAAGTAATAGAAATTCACACAATTCAGTAAAGAGATGTTAGTTATAAATATAATTCTTTTATTTGCGATTCAGTCATGAATACTTAGTAAATGATCTCTGTCTACTAACCCTCAACGCACCTGAAATGTAGTAAACCCATTGGCTTACACAGCCGGCCGCACATTTACATTAATACTTTGCCTGTTGTGAGATGGACTCAGCAGTAAGATGAAGATAACTTTTTAGCGTTACCATCTTTTTTTTTAGTAGATGGTGATATAAATCGTTGGAAAGCTGAGAAATTGACCTATTGAATGGTGATGACATTTGATTTGTCTCAATAGATTGCGAGTTGCAAATAATTGTTTGGGAGGATTTTTCCAACTACACAGTAGTAAAAACGGCATACCATTCTTCTATGAGAAGAATTTTAGATATTCTTTTTCAAATTTCTAATTCTTCTAATCTTCTTAACACTTATACTTTTACAATTAAATAGCAAATATAAGATCGACTATGAGGAAAATTATCAGTAAGCCAGTGTGTGTGTGTGTGTGAATAAGTAAGTTCAGTTAAGTTTGAGTGAATTTAATCAAAGAGGTTCAAGGTTCGAGCAATAAATTTGATTTCTTCCGGTAAAAAAAAAATCCTTCCTCATAGAATCCCTAATCAAAGTCGGTTTGTTACAGATAATCACAAACAATCTTTGCTATACTTCAACTGTCGACTAATTTCAATGCTACCTATTTATTCAATCCTCTGTCGCTTTTATGCGTATTTCTATAAAAATCCGTTCGCCAAACATGATATATTAATCTTAATTTGCGTAATCGTATTCTATTTTGCTAGAACGGAGATACAAATTTAAACATAAGATCAAAAAATAAACCCAAATGTTAGTTAAAAGGGAAGGTACGTGAATAGCTTAAGTTGAAAAGTTTTTATTGCAGTTTTTTGTATCGCAAAAATATTTGGAACTTTTATTATTTTTATTTTAGCACGACTGCCATTATGTTTATATGTAATACTGAGAGCTGAAACACACACATAATATCAATACGTAACTTGTTTTCGTAATAGAAATGCTTACTCTCTTAATTAAAAAGTATCTTTTCTTCTGTTCCCCATTTCATTTATATTCAATAAATGATCTTATATCTTCAATAGAAATGATATTTTTATCAATAGAATTCTGTGAGAATAAATTCAATAAATGATCTTATATTTTCAATAGAAACGATATTTTTATCTATAGGACACTATGAAAATATTATGTGATTTGTTAATGAAATAAAAAATGTAGCTTACAAGAGATTAAGTATCGCAAATATCGATTTAACCAAAAATCGCCACGTTGAATAATATGAGAGCTATCGTAAAATTTAAATTTTTTCTAAGAAATAGCCCAGATATCGGGATGAAATTTATTCTGCGAATTAATTTATTCTTACATGCATAATGTTACAAATTAAAGTTATTAGTGTTGATTTGTTTGGTGTCAGGAAGCCGTAGATTGAGGAAACTCCCAATATCGTAAACTAATTATAACTAAAAATACTCAAAATAGAAAAATAATTTATTATTATTATTCGCAAGACTTTTTTACAAAGTATCAGTCTAGAGTTATACATTTCTCTCAGCGTTTCTTGACTTTTTGAAGGCTGTCAATTGTAGAAATTAGCAGATTGAACTCTGTCTTCTTCATACTTCAATCTACAGCTTTCTAAAACTAAACAAATCAACATTAACAAGAGTAATTTGCATAACGTACATGAGGATCAGTTAATATGCAGAATAAATTTCATCCACATACCTCAGTTATTTTTTTGTATTAATTGAAACGTTACGATACTCTCTTGTAAGGAATGTTATGCGTTCTAAGTTCATCAGGATAACAAAAAATCGGGGAAGAATCATCTCAAATGTCGTTATTGTCACTTGGTCGTAGTTTACAATTACGAAGTCTGACACCAGTAGCTCTCATGCTGTTCTAGTATTACGTAAATTCACAAAAATTATTTTCAACAGGATTAGAAATCATGTGGCTGGGCAAGTAGATCTGGAAATCGCAATGCTAGTTCGAATCTAGGAAAAGTGATCTCATCAGCAATTGATCGCTAACAATATACCACCATAGCAATTTATCGTGTAAGCAATTTATAGCTGACAATTGATCGCTAGTATATTAATCGCCAGGCAATACGAATAATAATTTTTACAATTTATTAGTATTTTAATTTTTCTTTTCTTTTCTTTCTTTCTTTTTTTTTTTTTTTAATTTAGAATTTTGCCTTAAAATAAAATAATTTAAGAGGTACATTATATATCTTATTGGATATACAAGTTACAAAAGAATAGGATAGAAAACATTTCTAAACATTATTATACAACACAAATTATAATTAAACCAATTAACTTTAAATCTAAACTAAACTAGTTAAAACACTAGATTTGTCATAACACAGCTGATGCAGTATGACAAATTGTAATACTGTGATAAATTGGCAAGGGTATTTACTATAAAACAGCAAGTTACATTTGAACTATTGTTGAGTATGTCAAAATACAGTATATTAATAAGAAATATTATGCGTTATACTTCTTAAAAAGTCAACAATACTGCACCGCTCATCGTATGTACTAACGAGCCTTTTCATGCGTTTACACTTGGAAGGTTTGGGGCCGCGGCTTGGCTACAGGTTTTTGACATATTTGAAATTATAGTATGAGGCGCATTATTTGTTGTTTCTGCATAAGTTCGTATATTGCTTTAATTTCTGCTTCTTATTCCATGTCTTAATGATTCTCTCATCTACCATAGTAACTCAAGCAGCACATTTGGTTTTCGGGTAATTTTGACACTTCTCATGAATTTTCGCTTCGTTTTGCTTATCTCTATGAAACAAAGTCCACCGAAGTACAATTTCGCTTTACCTTTTTCTGATTTAAGAAATTCCCCCGACATGATGCGTTTACAAATTCAAAAGGATGAAAAACAAACTCACAATAATAAAAAGTTGCTATGATCGAAGTTTATAACCCTAGAGAGACCTGCGTAATAGATTAGTTAAACCCCGCCCACAGAATAGACATCGCATTGACGGCGATAAATATATACTAGAGATCAGTTGTAGATTATAAATTGCTGTGGCGGTAAATTGTTGTCGATAAATTTTCCGGATAACGCCAATTCAAGTGCAATCTTTACACTTATTGGGGCCTAAAATAATGAAGTCAATTTCTTGCACATTCTAATTATTATCTATGGTTCAATGTTTAAACTTAGTGAATTTCAATTCCAGTTTGGAGAAATTCCTGCAATTTGTTTAGTTGATGTTAATGGAGCATGTACCAAATGAGATGGGAAGGTAAAAATTGATAGTTTATATTTACCAATGCTTCAATTCCGTAAATCGTTGAAATGAATTAGCAGCTCTGTCACCTCCAAACTCCTTTTCAAAATAAAATTAATTGGATTCTGCTTCTCCTTCTCTGTATTACGGATCAGGTTACACTTGTATCCTTGATCATATATATGAATAAGCAGCGTATAATGAATATAGTAAATGATAGGTTGGAATTCGATATTCATTTCCTACAAAGATAGTCATGAGGAATAACAGAGAATGTTGGAAATTAAATAAATATATTTAAGGATTTCCAAGTCCTCACAGAGTTGTGTATGAAACTTTCGATTAACAGGTTTCAGATAATGTGTCATTCTTATCACCATTTGAGCAATTTTGCACTTCTTTACTCAATTAACTCAAAACAGTTTTAATTAAAAAAAAATATGTATTATCTTTCTTTTTTTGTCGTAGAATTAATACTGCATTATAATACACAATGTGTGACGTTGAACTATTAACGATTTTCTATTCATTAACCTAGGAGACGTTGTGATAATTTGAATTGCATAAAATAACAACTACTTGCCAATCAAAATTAAACGTGGATAGGTAAATTAAATGAAGATAAAAAAAAAAAAAGAAGTGTTGTGAATTGAGTTAGAGATAGTGATATATAAGCAAAATAGAACTGAAAGAAAATAGAAGGAAGATAGAGGACAACGACAAGCTGTTAGATGCTTTGGATTTGTGGGAATCATCATAATTAATGGTTTTTATTAAAAACATTTGGACATAAATCCTGATCAGAATAATAGGTGTCGAATCTGGTATAATTGAGGAATATTTGAATTGAAATGAATGATTTGGTTAGCTAAGATTTTATTATTTGATTATAATTAGGATTAACTGAATTAAAAAGGATTCGAGAAAGCGATCTTGCATATTCTTTGTTAGATAATAAACTGTGCTGTCTTCCTCTTACATATCTTCAACCGGATTTTTGAACATTTTGACTATTTAATTAGACTTTAGGATAATTGTAAATAATGAAGGAAGGCCGTACCAAATGAACTATTGATTTTTTTTAAATTTTTTTATTTTTTATTAACGTAGCACTTAGTAGCATCAGAGCTCGAATCTGCGACTATACAAAAATATCGACCGGCCGCTTTCGTGACCACAAGGCTAGCACAGCTATAGGAAGTGTAGAGCAACGATTACTTCAGCTACCGTATAACTAATTCATCAAAATATTAGTACCTTGAAATGACTGTAGAATCATCATCTCTGATTTTTTTGCGACTGAAAAAAATTATCTTTTTTTCGCTCATTTTAAGAAATTGGTTACATTTTCACATTTTGTCCAGAATTAATAGAATTGCTTCTTGAACTACACTGGTATGCAAAAATTAAGGACGAGATGGCTTTTTCAATATAACGTTGTGCAAAAGTTTTCAAAATCAACACAAATTGTACCAAAAGGTACTTAAAACGTAAGACTATTGGTTTTGGCAAAACACCAAAAGAGAAATCAAAAGCATGAAAAGGAATTTCATTAAAAAAGTAGCATGGAGCACAATGCGACTGAAGGCCGAAACATCCATGTGACAGATATCCAGCCAGAAACATCCAGTCTTTAGTAGGGCATACGATCTCCCCTGGCTGCTATGCAAGTTTCACATCGTCTGACTATGCTGAGTATGAGGTTGTCAATGAGTTGTCAAGACATTGTAAGCCATTCGTTTTGTACCGGCATTCAGAGCTCCAGAATCGTTACTAAGCTACGGTGGTAAGTTACGTGCTGCCAAGCGTCTCTCTAGAAATTCTCAAACAGGCTCGATGAGATTTATGTCAGATCTTGTATGCCATTCCGTGCGTTCCATATCTTCACTGTCCAACAGCTCTTCGACAGCTACTGGGCGATGAGTTGGCGTATTATAATCCATGAAAAGGAATTGTGGACCCTTAGCGCTTCTAAGAAACTCACATACGGAAGTAGAATCTCGTTACAGTAGTAAGCTCCGGTGACTGAACCTCCTTCAAAATTGTAAAGAGCGACACGGCAAGTTATCATGATGTCTCCCCAAACGAGAACACAGCGACTTCCAAACCGATCTCTATCGATGATGTTGGAGGGGTTACTGTGAGTTCTCCACTCTCTCCAGATGTGTATGCTTCCAGAATCGCTACTCAGACTAAACCAGGTCTCATCAATAAGAAGTATTCGATCCCATTGATTATCTGTCCAATTCTGGTGCTCCCGGCACCACAGAAAACGCCTTCTCTGATTAGTAGGTGTTAAAGGTACGCACCATACAAGTCTTCGTGCAAACAGATCACCGCTGTACAGCCTTCTGGCGAAGGTAAAATGTGATATCGGTCGTCCAATCGCCTGCGCCATGTGTCAAGTGATTTCTCCGCTTCCTCCCACCTGTTCCTTCTGGACTGTAGGGCAATATACAGGTCGTCCATTGGCGTAGTTACCAACTCATTCGGGTTCGAGTGAGTAATACCACTAGAGTTGAAGTTTTGAGAGTAAAATCTGAGTTCTTCATTTTTTAGTTCTTTGAACAAAAGATCTCTATTCAATTGTTAAACTATAATTTCCATCACCCACCATCTACCGATTACTACTTCGTTGATATATACATTTTCTCAAATCTGCTCATTACATTTCTTAACTTCAATCTAATCTGCATACGACACCTTTAATTTTGTTGGAAAAAGGTTTAATTTTATACGATTTGAAACAGAAAAGTCCCAAATATTCAGTTAAGAGAAAATCGTTAATTGCCTAACGTTACGAAGTGGACACACTTTACTGTAAGTGCGATTATTATAATTCGAGTGGATCTTTGTATGGAAAAATAATTTAAACTTTTTTCATTTTCATTATTCATCAATAAAATGAAAAAAAAAATTTTTTTTCATGCATTTGCTTAATATTGAGATTTTATACTGGTCTATTCATGCATAGAAGAAGAAGGAGAAGAGGATAAGGTAAGAAATAGACTGAAGATTTTTTTTTATTTGTGAGCAATAAACACTAACTCATTATGTAAGGTTCTGTAGTACATTTTTCTTCTTAATCAGAAAATAATTTTCGCGTTTTTGATGAAGTATTATGAAATATTTAGATACGATGACAAGAATATATTTTTGGAAATACTACTTTCACAAAATTAAAAATTTGCTAAATTTTGTGTTGTTAAAAGCG
The DNA here is from genome assembly GCA_019974015.1 of Nephila pilipes. Lineage (NCBI taxonomy): Eukaryota > Metazoa > Arthropoda > Arachnida > Araneae > Nephilidae > Nephila > Nephila pilipes. Next base: position 679,051 of record BMAW01023587.1, on the reverse strand, counting down.
GGTGTATTTTCTTAATAAAAACTATGACACTGATGATGTAGTAGAAATCCTGAGATGAATAACCTCTGACAGAGACATTCAGTTTGGTGACTGATTCTATATATATATATATATATATATATATATATATAGATATATATATATATATATATATATATATATACACTTGTTTTTGATTTTTCTCAAAATGAGTTTTCTTGACATAATCAAATATTTCAACAAAAAAACAAAAGGGTTATTATTTTTTTTAATATTTTAATGACAGACGATTTAACTTAAATATTATTAATTACAAAGTTGTTCTATTAAAATTCGATTATTTCTATGCATTGATTAACGTTATAAAACAGTTCGCATTTTAATATGGTCGATTAAACGCCTCCTATTGATAAGGTATCCGTACACCTTTAAGACGTCATTTTTGTCAAAATTTTCTACTTTCTAATTTTAATGTCAGTTTAAAATTTAAACTTTTTGCTTTCTAATAGTGTTTGAATTTTGCTTATACCTTAATTAGAACTTAAGTTACATGGATTTGAATTTTACTCGGTAGCTAATTTTTAATTTCATTTGAAAGTTTGTTTTTGATTTTTCTCAAAATGAGTTTTCTCGACATATTCACATATGGCAACGCAGATATCAGAAAAAGTTAGGAACCAAATTAATTTAAATTTTGTAAGTATCTTCCTTATATAGTTTTTAAGAACACCTACTACTTTCATGGTGGTAAAATTCATATGTGTTAAGTAACAAAGGTATAAGTCATGTATTGTTATTACTTTATTTTTTGATTTTTCGTTGTTATTTGATTCAAAACACTATAAACATTGTAGTAATATGATTTTTATCATGAAAGTAGTACCAGCCCAAAAATTGTTATGATGAATAAAATAAAATTTACAGAATAATGATATTTTTGTTTACTTTTGAGTTTTGAGCGTTATTCTGATAATCAATTTATGTACTATTTTCACCATGTTTTCCACTCCAATTTTTTTTTAATTAAAAGCACATTATTAAATGTGTTTTTCATAGTTTTATGTTATATTTTAGCCTTAAAAAATATTTTGATAGCAAATATCAATGTATTTCAAAAAATTTTCTCCAAAGATGTAGGGATACCTTAAAGAAATTGTAAGTTACTATAAACTGTAATATATTTTAAATGTGTACTAAGATGCAGTGATATATAAAATCTAATCAATAGTTTGTGGGAGGGAAGAATTTACGTATAAAATATTGGGGGTTGTTTTGTTTTATTAACGTCATACTAGAAACAATACAAGTGTAAATCTCGTAAATTTGAACCTCGGTAAAGTGACAAGGACGACACATGAGCTGCATCGTAACGTCTACTAACTTCTACACCACACCAAAGGGAGTATTTAAGGAGAAAACCAAACCAAATACCAAAAGGGAGAACCAAAGGGGGAAAAAAAGAATTGTTCGCATACATTATGGAACAAAGCATAAAAAGGGTTTATTGAAAAAAGGGTTTGTGACTCCATTGACGGGATGTCCAGTTTTTGTGATACCAATATAAGTGGTGCTTCCGATGGGCTGCTGCTAATGATATGAAGCGATCAGGACGACGGGCAAATAGGCCACCTTTATACAGACGTCTGGCCACAGTAAAAAGTAATACCTGCATCTGGTTGCCAAACGCAGCTGCTGAGCAATGTTACCCGATATCTGGTTCTGGTTTTGTTTCGCCTGAAGATATACTGTCATATACCGATATACCGTCATCGCTTGCCGTTGTTTTCCTCGGCCGATCAACACCAACTTCTTTACAGCTGTTCCTGTCATTTGGAAGGCTTCTCAAGATCTGAAAAACACACTTTTGTCAATTCCAAATCCTTGTGCAACACTCGTCAAACTACGCTTCTTTTCAGGCTTGCTGATCATTCTACCAGGTGTAAAGGCATCCTAATGATTTCTTGTAGCCATTATAAACTAACGATTTCACTTTCACTTGCAGGGATTGTCTAGAAATGTGTTCTTCAC
>BMAW01023587.1:626483-676644 GCA_019974015.1 Nephila pilipes | reverse complement strand
GTGTGTGTGTGAGTGTGTGTGTGTGCCACGCTTTAAGAAAGGGCCGAATTAATGCATTTGAAATTATGTCTGTGTGTTACTTCTTAATTTGCGCACTGGTACAGTTTTTTAAACTTTTAAGAATATAAAAATATTCCTTAAATTATATTAATTTAATGTTCATATATTTCTTACAGTATCTAAATATAAATTAGTTGCATGTATCATTTTCAATATTAATATAAGATATGTTTGTAATGTAAATACAAAAAAGAAGCGTTTATATATAAAATTCCTTTTGATCATTTCAGATTATCCTATAGAAGAATATGATTGGTCTCTTCTAAGAGACTATGTTTTCTTTATCATTTTGATAAATTAATAAATTATTTTTCTATAATTGAAGTGCGACACATGGCAGATTTTTTTCTGATCAAAGCTTGAATATGTCTAACAGATTTCTTGAAATGGATGTGTGTTTGTCTTTCTTCTTTCAATTAATGTACAAGTATGAGAAGAAAGGTAAGAGGAGGTACAATGTGTGTTTCGTGGCTGATGTCGATGCTTTTAAGTTCAGAGTATTCGAGCGTTTCTTTTCGACTATCTGTATACTACGACACAGCATAACAATCAATTTTGAAATATCTACAGCTATAGTTTCCTAGGAAAGCGGAGCCATTTTCTAGCGGTCGCAATAATGTGGTGACTGACATCCGTGTCGTAGCGTAAGGAAGGCAGTAGGGGCCATGGACCTGGGTGGCCCAGAGTGGCCGAGTTAGCTATCTTGTCTGAAGCATCAGGCTGTGATCATTAGATCAAACTGTATTGTCATCGGGATTACATAGGTACTTAAGCAGAATTTTGAAATAATTGGTCAAGTGGAAGTTGTTCAAAATAAAGATGTAAAATTTGACCTAAGCAAAAATACTTACATTTATATGATGTTAAATAAAATCTCGTTAAATATTTTACTTCAAATAAGGAAATAAACTTCACTTTTTGAAATTCGAAAAGGGCGCGGCTGGATGCGATCTGCTATTGCCACTCAACAAATACAATTAGTGTATCCGTTTTAATATATGAATTACTGACCTTGAACAACTAATAAACGTGACGGTGAGCAAGTGACATTTTTGTTAATCAGAAGAAGGTGCAGCACTGATATTGTTTATTTTATACCTTGATAACGTTTCACATGAACCTAAATTTGTTAATTATTGTAAAATCATGTTTATTTGTTTTATACGATTTGTCGAATATTTAGGAATGTTAAGGTAAATAAACTCTAAGAAATAAAAATAAATAAATAAATAAAAATAAATAACTAAACGACGCTTCAAGAAGGAGTTGTCCGATGGAGACAAAAATTGGCGGATAGGAAAATTATGTACTGAATAGAAAACGATAAAAATTTCAGAAAAACTGAATGATATATTTCAGGGTTACATAGTTATAAAGTAACGAGCTCAATAAGGTGTTAATCCACCTCCAGCCTGGATGTAAGCTACCGCCCGACGTGGCATAGAGTGATAATGATCCCTGATGATCTTTTGCGGTATTTCTTGCCAAATTTTCTCCAATTATCGGGATAGGTCATCAACATTCCCAGACAGATGCAGTTGCCTTCCCATCATATTCCAGACATGCTCGATTGGACAGAGATCTGGTTGTTCAAGGAAGTGTTTGACAAGCTGTAAGACAGTTCATAGCAACACGTGCCGTATGTGGCCTGGCATTATCTTGCTGAAAAATGAGGCCAGGGTACTGCTAAAGGAAAGGTACTAAAACAGGTCTCAGAATGTCGTCGACATACCTCTGTGCAGTAAGTATGCCTCTAATGACGACCAAAGGGGTCCGGTTATCAGGGGAAATGGCACCCCAGACCCTAATCCCTGGTTGAGGACTTGCGCTGTGTGCAATATTTAAAGCAGGATCGGCACGTCTCCCTGGGCGTCTCCAGACACGTCTTCGATGATTGTCAGGACACAGTTGGAAGCGAGATTTGTCTCTAAACACTATACGCCCTCAGTCAACATCATTCCAACTTGATCGAGCCAAGCACCACTGTAATCTGTCTCGACAGCGAGCAGGCGTGTTTGGCAGGTGGCGTAGCGGTCAGTAAGAGCGTATATTTCGCTCTATCAGCCATCTGTGAGTGGTCATGGTGGACACTGATGAGCGGGTCGCATGTCTGATGATTGATAACGATGAATCAGGTGCTGTGACAACTGATCTGATAATCACTCTGTCCTCAGATCTGCTGTGGCCCTAAGTCGACCGCTACTATCATGATGCTGAAATCTGCCACTGTCCACCCAATCTCACCAGCACCTTCGAATCGTCGCATCGCTTCGACCTATATGACGAGCGATTCTTCGATTTGCCCAACCTGCCTTATTCTATCCAATGATACGACCTCTTTCAAACTCTGACAGTTGCTCATAATGAGTTCGAATCCTGCGGCGAAGCATTTTTTCAGTCTTTGAAAGATATCCTAAATCGCAATGCAACAGAAAATTTGACCATCAGATTGAGAATCGCTTCTTATATACACCTGCTGAGTGCGCAGTTCCGATACGCTGTAGCTCCCGCTATTCATTCATTGGATACCAAATCTTAATCATTTGCATGTTATGTCCAAATGTCTTTGCATACGAAATTTCATTACATTTGGGCAACTCCTTCTTTGTGCATCGTTTTTTTTTTTTTTTTTTTTTTGTATAGTGTATTTGTTTTGTTTATTTTTAAACTTTTCGAAAGCTTTGAGATGTAGAATGTCAGTTATTCGTTTTAATGTATTGAACTATAAATAATTTAATTTTACGCGCATGCATTGCATTCGTGATAGCAGTTTTTATTTTTAAAGGGAGTAGTAAATTTAGTAGGGGAGGGGGTAAATTTATGATCCGCATCGGTGGCAGAAATCCATGCTACGCTACTGGATGACGTCATTGAAATGTTGTCTATATAAGCTAGAAGGCGTGGTTTCCTGAAGAGTGTTGAATGCAAGTGGAACATAAATCAACGGGTAAGCTATGGTTTCCTTTGAAAAGCCTGACTAAGAAGATTATTTATGTCATCCACTGCAATATTGAGGTCGGCAAATAACGGTTCCACTTTCCTATGAAATCATGGCTTAAGCAATCAATATATGTTCAAGCCAATGCAAAAAAACTTTCCTTAATATATTAAATTTCAAAAACTGTTATATACCTCCAAAATTTTGATTTCACGAAAGACAGAACGGACGACTTTCTTTCTATATACAAGCTTTTTCTCAAAAATTTTTGCTCGAGCATTAACTTCGTGAATTTAGTTTTTCGTATGGCGAGCGATGCTTACTAGTGATATAACGCTTGATATATTATTTGATGATAATATGCTTGTGTAGGATGAGAATCTGTGATTTACCCTGTTTATATTAAAATCAATTTCGGATAAAATCAACCACGTATAAGTAAACCAATATTTAATGACGAAGACGATTTAAAATTTCAATTAAGTGGCTATGTTCTACACAAATATTGTATAAATTTTAAATATGGAAAAGGAAAAAGTTAAGCGAACTACAAACTAAATATAAAAAGGAACATGCACTACAGGTACATTCTCTTTCGTTGTTAGTTGCAAATTTCCGCTGTAGTTATAAGAACATAAAACAACCTCTTTACATTAAATTTTTTTCTAACACTTTTTAGAAGCAATTCCTAAGATATTATATCCTTTTACTTTCACATCTCATGCAGAAAATGCTTGTAAATAAACATCATTTCTTAAACTTTAATTTGTACTTATTGCTTAGTCTTTACTTTTAGTAAAATAGTTCGTTTAGTAGACTTTTTAGTATAAGCACTTTTTACGCTAATATAAATTTTACGATAATATCAGAGTTGCGGACTATTTCACCTTAAATTCGTTATAACGAATTTTGGATGGAATTAAACTAAATATTCTCCAAAAACTATATCACACTGTAGAAGTGGGAAGGAAAAAGATACTTTTTAGAAACAGATACGAAAATAAATATTTGTTTTTGAAAATAACTATGTAAATATACACTGCTGGCTTTTAAAATTGCAACACCATGAAGGAAAACAAATACAAAAAAGATATTTATTACACGTAAAACGTATGGCATGAAGACAAAATGATTAAGTTTACAGGCAGTTTGGGGGCTTACAGGGAGTGCGAAATTAGCAGAAACAGATGCATCTCCTGGTAGCTTAAACGGCCCTTATCCGGTTGGGCATGGAGTCGAACTGGGCTTGCAGACAGAAACAGGCAACTCATTTCATATTGTTTCAAGTCTATGCCACACTTCATCAACGGTATTAGCTGGAGGGGGGTTAGAGTGTCAGTTTCTCAGCAACCCATGACCAGATGCTTTCAATAAGTGACAGATCTGGAGACCGTGTCGGCCAGTGCAACAATCGAACATTTTGTGCATGTGATCTTGCATCAGCTTGTTGTAAGAGGGCGTTTGGTAGGCCTCGAATACAGGGCATAACCACTGGACATAAGATATCAAAAATGTACCAATCTGCGTTCAAATTATCGTCGATCCAAACTAGAGATGGGCGTGACGTGTACCCAATGGCTGCACAAACCATCACACCAAGATGCAAGGCCACTATGCCGATATCGAATGCAAGCAGGTGACAAACAGTCTCCTCGGAGCATTCAGACTTATGTACGGCCAACAGAATACTCCAAGCAGAACCAGGACTCGTCTGAAAAGACGACATTGTGCCTCTCCTGTATCCAGTTTTGTCGTTTTGCGCATCAGTGTTGTCATCCCTCTCTACAAAGGAAGCCGAAGTAATGGTCACCGCGTTGACAGTGCACGCTGCTTCAAACGTCTTCGCACCGAACGAGCGGATACTGGGCGTGCTGCAAACATGCCCATTTCCTGACTGGTTGATGATGATGTGGTTGTACGGATTTGCAGGACCGACCTCACAATATGTCTTTCCTCACAGCCGTTAGTTATGGAAGGGCATGGAGATCCTGCATGCAGTTCAGTATGACCATCAGCAAACCATTGGTTCCATATTCACATGACAGTGGTTGGATTTCAACTAGTGCGACTAGCGATATCATGGAACGATAATCCCCTCTCTCGATAGGGAACAATACTGCTTCTATCGAATTCCGAAACATATTGGTAAGCATTTTCTCTTTTTATTTGAGGCATAACACAGTATTCTAAGCAAACTCCGACCTTACAAAACGCTTTCCGAATGAGAAATCCACTGCACAACTTTTCTTTTATGCAGTGCTTCAGGTGTCATTTCTCCTTCTTATTTCGTTTAAATGCGCTTTAGTACTAATCATTTGCATATCCTAACCTCTTCTTCCTATCATGTGATTTTGATGTTCGTCAAATCATTCTTTCCTGGTGTTGTTATTTTAATGGCCAGCAGTGTATTAACAGTTTATAAGAAATACAAATATAGCCACAATTATATTTCCTGTATATATGTTTCTTTTAAAACTATTTTATCTAATTTGGGTAACACAGACCGTTGTATACAAATATTATCTGAAAATATTGATCACTTTGGCTTAATACTAAAAAGTGTTCCGGATATCCTTTTTCAAATAATTTTTCATCCCTTTAATTTATATTTTTATATACCTTATTTATCATTTATATTTTATAATCGTTATTTATCATTAATATTTTATGTCCTTTATTTATTACTTATATTTTACATCCATTATTTTTCATTTGTATTGTTATTCGTAAATTTTTATAAAACTTCTAAGGATTAACCTGCATTTATATTCGAGAAAAAAGAAAAACATTTGTGTGACAAGCAGTATCTTTTAATAATCGATAAAAAAAAAAAACTATTATGTATTCCATTGTATACTATATAACCTAGATACTCCATTTGAGTGGACGTTATCTATGAACAATAGAAGAGAGAAAAAGACATCTCAAGGAAGATCAAATGCTAAAATATCATAATCAAAATACCAAAGTCAAGTTCATCCTCGGACAATGCGCAACAAATTATTTTGAGTGTTCATCATAATATCTTTCTGGAGGCCTTTTTATTTAAATGGCACAATCAAGCATATTAATTTTTATGGATTTCAAGAAGCAGCCTGAGAAGTTTACATAGATTATGAATCATTTCTAAGACTTCCTTATACTTATTCAAATCAGGATGTGCAGGTTATTTGATTTTAGAAACAAGCATAAACCCGCACGATACGGAGTAGGAAATGGTTGATCTCTGTATAACTGCGGTATGTTATTAAGCTTATCATATTGCCCTGTTTACGTAGGGTTTTTGTTCTTTTCCATTTCAAAATATCTTAGGGAAAAAAATAATCTCCTGCATTGTAGTTGTTACATGTAACGAATTCATATAACGTGGCGAAACAAACGGTTAACATTTCTCTCTCTCTATCTTTTTTGTTTTTGTTTTTTTTTTTTTGATTGAAGAACTATAAAAAAAAGAAACACTTAGGAAAAATAGAATCGTTTTATACTATCAATTGTTTATTGGTTATCCGACAATACCATAACTATTCTTGCAGTACTTTTTTATAACTAACAATAATTAAACAGCTTGAACTGGAGAATAAAACATGAATGTATTACCATATACTGAATATAAGACCATAAAATTTTGGTAGATTAATGATTAATTATTTTTAAGAGTTTATTCCTATAAACAAAATTCAGCAGCACAATGTTCTAATTATTTTTATTCACCATCATCAATGGAGGGAAAATGCAAAAATGTCTTTCATGAATCGATTTTGAATACAATTTCAGTTAACTTTTGAAAGCTATTATAATATTAAAGTAAAATTGCTTAAGAATGCTGTAATATGCTCTAAGTTCAAATCAAAGACAGCTTTTATCATCACAAAGGAAATTTACTCATTTTAAATGGATTTTTATGAAAAATAATTCATTTTGTCTTCTGTTATATATATCACAATATTGACATGAAAAGTAAAATTCATTATATTTCGGAATTTATTTTTGTGTATAAGAATACAAAATAAATTTCATTTCTCATTATAAATTAGTAGTCTTATCCGTAGTACATCTTAATTTTCAGACGTAGTTACCGAAAAGATTTGTTATAAAGTGACCGTTCAAGTCAAGATGTGGATTTTAGCCTTGTTTCCATCTAATATCCTCATACAGAGTCACAGAGGTGTAAATAGAACTGGATCGTAAAATGCACAGAAGTTGGTAGAGGGAGTGGCGGCTCAATATTATGAGGTTTCGACATCAATATTGAGATCAATATTGAACATATAGCTATAGAGTGATGTATTATTTCTCTAACTAATAACTAACCATTTTGGTATTCCATTAAATCTAGGCATTTAAACTCTAAACATAATGACTGACGTTGCGCTAGAGACGCACGATTGACTATTGGGTGATAAGGGACTTTGCAGTTTAGAATCATTTTATTTGAAGACTTCAGTATCAATTCTACGATGAGTAACGAATTTTAAAAGCGAACACATAGAGAGGATTTACAAAGAGTTAGGAAGTCGAATCTTCATATAAAATCCACTACGGACTCGAAACCGATTGGTTTATTATAGATATGTACCTGTTGTTGTTGTTTATATCACTTGCTGGTCAGTATCATCACAGCAAGTCCATGAACCCGTAAATTACGATTAATTTGTATGGGAACTTGGAGGACTTTGCAACCGCGACCATATTTAACGCGCACCAGCCGCCATTAGAGTATACAGTGGATCTTCGGTCGGCGCGGGATTCGAGCTCGTGATCTTCCGATCACAAGGTCGACGCTCATGCCCACCAAGCCACGAGTGTCCAGATAAAAAACTAAATGTAATATTAAACTTTAGATTCAGACGTATGAGTAGGAAATAAAAGCACGGGCTTATTTAAATATTTATCTTGTGGTTTGATCACTTCGGAATCCTAATAAAATTTAGTTTGAATTAACTATTGACTGTAATGATTAGGGACTCTTACATACTAATTTAGAATAGAAGGAGATGAAAACAATACTGGAGCATTACAAGTTAAACTACAATATCAAGTGTGTCAAGGCAGAAAAAAAATTATTCCTCTATATTTACGCAAGGATTGTAGGTCAACAAGGACTGTACTCATAATTTGAATCACAATTCCAGTATTGAAAATAATATCAAAGTCTGTGCTTCATTTTTCCCAAGTTACACCCCCCCCACACACACACACACTGATCTAATAATAATTCAAACATTTCTTAGAAACAGAATTCAATTCTACGGAAAACTTCTGACATAAAATATTTACTGAATGCCCAGTAAGAATAAATATGAGAGAATACGTATTTTTAATGTATATACATGCAATCTATATTGCAAAATTTGAGCAACTTTCAGATTGTGAAGTAATTCAGAAAAGCATCAACTGGGTGACTTGAAATTCATACTACATTTGCAAAATGTACACTTACAGATTTATGAGAGTATAGTTGCCACAAAATCAATTGAACGCATACCTTATGAAATAAAGTAAAAGATGGTTTATTGACAAAATGGTGTTAGTAAAAATTATTGTCTGGCCACGAGGAAGAAAAACAAACTAAAATCCTTCAGCAAGGGATATGACCTCCTCTAACTACAATGGTTGCGTGTGACACCGTCTCTCATACTTAATATCAAATTATACAGTAGTTCTTGATACAGTAATTCTAGTATAATAGCCACTCTTCAATCAGCATCGGTTTCAGCAATCTGGTGTTCTCCGAAGGATATGATTTTGCAGCCAGTCGTCTTTTCAAAGCATCTCACACATGTTCGATGGGGTTTTAATCAGGTGAGCATACTGGCCAATCCATTCTGCAGATATCCTCATTTTCTGGAAGCTCTTCAACAGTACAGCTCCTGTGTAGACGTGTATTGTCGTCCATAAAAATAAAGTCTGTACCAAAGATACCTCGGAACCGAAGCATGTGTGGGAGGCTAATTTCGTAGCTTTAAGGATCCCCGGTTAGCTAACCACTCTCGAAAATATGGCACTCCGTTCTTCTATTCAACATCCTCCAACAAGTACTCCAACACCACCCCAAAGGTCTCTTTTGATGATATTAGTGGAATGAAACCGTGTTCCTACCTACTTCCATATCAACTGGTACTGAGAATCGTTGCTCAGACTGAAATGGTTCTCATCAGTAAACAGAAAGTGACTCCATTGGTGGGATGTCCAGTTTATGTGTTCTTCATACCAATATAAGTGGTGCTTCCGATGGGCTGCTATTAATGGTATGAAGCGATCAGGACGACGGGCAAATAGCCGCCTTTATACAGACGTCTGGCCACAGTAAACAGTGATACCTGCATCTGGTTGCTGTACGCAGCTGCTGAGCTATATTGCCCGATGTCTAGTTCCGGTCTTGTTTTGCCTGAAGAACGATAAACTGGTCATCATTTGCCGTTGTTTTCTTCGACCAACCATTGGCAGCCCTTTTTTACAGTTGTACCTGTCATTTGGAAGGCTTCCCAAGATCTGAAAAACAAACTTTTGTCAATTCCAAACCCTTGTGCAACACTCGTCAAACTAAGCTTCTTTTCAGGCTTGCTGATCATTTTACCACGTGTAAAGGCATCTTGGTGGTTTCTCGTAGCCATTATAAACTCACGATTTCACTTTCACTTGCAGGGATTGTCTAGAAATGTGTTCTTCACTCTTCTTTTTAAGCTGCCTTTGCACTGAGCACACGCATTTTACGCATTTCCAGGCCGTTACGTTTCCTCTGCTGTCATAGTGCTGATATTTGCATATGCACCATCTTTCAACTGAGCTACCTTTTCACTGTACTGGTCACAAAGAGCCCTTTTCAACAATTTCATGGTTGTAAGCTGAAAAATGCATTTTTTGCTCTTAAGGTTTGCTCATAATTGTATATATACAGTAGTACCTCTTGTAAAGGACAAAATGTTTGGTCCGTTGAGTGTCCCATATTAGGAGGTGCTACTGTATATATCATCATCATTATGTTTGACTCAATAGCCCAGGGGGTAGGCAAGGCCTTCTTTTGAATATCATATACAAACACACATATATAATTATTTTATATTTTGGTTTTGAGATTTATTTCGTATATATCTCTTGATTTTCATCGATATTTTTCTTAAATATTTCTTTTCCTTTCTGAGACTTTTGTATCTTATATCATTATATCATTTGAATTTATTGTTATCTAACTATTTTTATATAGTATATTATTCTATGGAAAAAGTGAGGTCTGTAAATCTAGATTAAACCAGTGGAAACTGTCTTATACCAGTTGGAGTATTAAATATGTTATAATCTATTTTTCTTTCTTTATCTTTCTATATGTGTTCGATGCTCTTTTTTTTTCAATCTATTTTTGCTGCACATCTTTTTATTTGTTTTTTATTTAATGATTTTGTCATCATCTACAAGTATATATATATATATATTGGTATTATTCGTATTTTATTTAAAATTTTCAAAATCTTGCAAAGTGTTTAATAATTCATTTGTGGGTATAAAATTAGGTACATTAAAATAAATTAAAATTTTTCTTTTCCCTATTTAATTTCAGTTCTAATCTCTTAATCTTATTTGTCGTATTAAGGTCTTTTATTGTAAATTTTAAATATTATTTACCATTTTTGAATAATTTTGCGCTTTTTTTTCAAATTGAATTATTTTATGTGTAGGCAAAAACGTCAGTTTTATTTGATTTACTATTTTCATTATATATATATGAGTGAGGGCAGTATGAAAAGCTTCCGACATTAACATAAAGATGGTAGCACGCGTCAATAAATGCTAAGGAATGTGGTTGCACATCTTTTGACAGGCGCTCACCAAAATTTCAGCCATTTTGGAAGCTCATTTGCTGTTTGAAAATTGTTTGAGTGAGTCTATGTGAGTGTTTTTGTAATAAGGGGGGGGGGAATCTAGTATCGAACTGTCATTAAATATTTGTTTTTGAAAGGCAAATTTGCATATCATTAAATCGTCGAAATGATATAATGATATGCATAATACAGAGTGAGAACAGCGTCAGCTCAGTAAATTGTAGGACCACCATGGACGGTGACACACGACGGAACTCGAATATCACCGTGAGGAATGGCTCTCCATTCCCTGTCAACCATTTTCCACAGTTCGTCTTCTGAACGCGGAAGTAGCAGGGTCTACAAAAGGCTTCCAATCACATCCCAAATGTGTTCAATTGGTCAGAGATCAGGAGAGAACTGTAGCCACGAAAGTATCTGTACACCTTGCAGAGCAAGTTGGCTGATGCGAGAAGTAAGCAATCGGGCGTTATCCTGCTGATAAAGAGCATTGGGAGCCCCCTGAAGGTAGGTTTGTGTCACCGAACTCAGAATACCACCCACGTATCGTTATGCCATCATAGTGCCCTGAATACGAACTAGAAGTGACTTGGAATCGTACGCAATTGCGCCCCAATCCATGATACCACATTGTCGCACGGTTGGGCCTTTCACAATTGCTGCCAGATTAGAACTGTCTTCACATCGACTCCACACTCGTATGCGGCGACTATCATCGGAAAAACAAACGCGTGACTCATCTGAGAATACGACCCTGTGCCATTCCGTCGTCCACATCTCTCAAGCCCGGTACCATTGCTGGCGTTGGCGTCTATGCTGTGGGGTCAATGACAGTCTTCTTAACGGATGCTATGAGTGCAGACCAATAGCAACCAATCGACGAGAAATGGTTCTGGTCGATATGGGAACATTCAGGAAGTCTTAAACAGGCTGCAGAATGGAGGTAGAAGTGCCTTCTGGGTTCGCCATCGCTTGGCGGTGGATGCGTCGATCCATGCAGGCTGAAGTCATTCTGGATGCACCGGCACCCTTTAAAAACTTCCCACATTTCCTTGTTTCAACCATTTTCGCCACAGCCAGAGTACTGTGGAAGCGTCCAGGTGTGTGTCAGCTAATATTTGCCCTAGCTAATATTCGAATCGTAACCCTAGGTACCCCAGTGATCTTATTCTTTCTCACAATGTTAATTGTATGGACCAACTTGCCTTTATCAGTCCGATCACCATGCCCCTCGTAAAATCGTCTGTCTGCTGGAATTGCCTCTGTTGACGACGGCCTGGCATTCTCTGCTATTACATGCAACCTCTGAGACAATAACAAATTTTCTACGCTCATTTCCCTAACAGAAATAACGGCATGAAAATCGAATATATATATTCATACATAATATGGTTTTCTTTTTCTTTCTTACTTTTTTTTCTTCTCTTAGAATGTCTTATTTTCATGGCTTGAGAATCTTAGGTTCTTACCTTTCTTTTATAAAACTGCCACAGTATGGGATGGCTTGATCATTAATAGATATATAGACACTCACCTCTGTTCTAAACCAGTGGCTGTAACCAATAGCTTTATTTCCTTTTTTTTATTATTTTTAACGGATTTTCAATCTTTCATTTACTTTTTTGCTGTCTTCTTAGTCTCTTTCGTGTATTTCTCTAAGTTTTTTAATGTTTCGTAATAGTTACCTAGTTTTACTTAAATCTTTGGTTTGAAGTAATATTTTCATATGTTTGTTTTGCAAACACACACATTTCCTGTTCATTCCATTTTTATACATCTACTTATTTTCAAATTTAGATTTATCTTTCCTTTTTGGTTTGTTTAATATATATATATATATATATATATATATATATATCAAAACAACTGAAAATTATTTTTAGAATGATTCCTGATTTACATGGTGACTAATAATTTTTTCGTGTAAGAAAACGATAGAGAAATGTTCTATATAAAGTTAATTTACTTATATCACTTTATGTGAACTATTTCCGTATGAGCTAAATATATACTTTTGTAAAGGCTAAAAACTTTGGGGTTACAGCTAACTGATTATATCAAGAACTCTATAGAAATAGCATTAAGCAACCTATTAGAATTAAAAATAATAATTTCCTTTTTTAAAATATAATTTTTCTCGTCAATCAGCCGTCCCTTAAAAATGCTTTTTTTTTCCAAAGCATTTCCTGAATTTTAAGGTCATTTTCACTTTACTTCATGAAGCATAACTGTTGTATAGGAAATAAAATATATAGAGAGAAATATTTATTTGTCGTAGTTAATAAATGAGTAAATAACAATTACGTATATCAGTTTCTAGTATCAGTTAGTATAATTATCAGTTAGCATGATTTCACACTGAAATAATATCCATTCTTGATAACATCCAACCTTGATCAAGATAATAACCGACCTTGAAACACTCTTAGCATCTAATTAAAGTCATAAAAAATAATCGCATTTTTTTGAGACTGTCTTGAGGCAATACCTTTAATTCACTAATTCTGTTTATCCAAGTAGAAAGCACATTAGTTCTTTGATTGTGTAACTGCATATTATGACTTTTGTGTACAAATTTTGAAAATTGCTACTACAACTTAGACTCTTATTTACAAACAAGTTTTCATTTTTAAATAATAATGAAGTATTAATTTAAATATTGTTTTCTTAAGAATTCTGTGTATATGAATTTTTATCATTTTCAAAAAAAAGCCTCTTACACAATCGAACAGTGATAGCCATTTACAATTTAATCCAAAATTAAAACATCTCCGTAGAATCCTGAGATTGAACAAAAATCTATAATAATAAGATTTTCAGTTTTTACTCTAGAATGTAAGTGAGTTTTCTAACTTGAAGGTGATGACAATGAATGTCTTTCTTATCTGTTTTTTATGTGATTTAAATTTCTCCACGATATATGAATGTTTCTTGAAGTATGAATGCTTTAATTAATTAATAATTATCTTGTCGTAAACAAGACCTTTTTTTAAATACGACCATTTACAACTATTAGGATTTATTAATGAGAAACTGGTTTTGAAAACAAATCTTTTTATTTATTTGTACCTTATACTTATAAACCAGAAAAAAAATACATGATCACCCTAAATATACCTTTTAAATCCGAAATCGAATATTTCTATCCGTTCTTGGGCTGAAGAGATAATTTAGGAATGCATTCAGGAATTAATAATTCGCGAATGAGAAAAGCAACAAAAACATTAATTTTGTTTTATAATATTCGTGTGTGTGCACGAAATACTCATTTTAAAAAATTCAATTTCTTAACAGATTTGATATTAATTGGTATAACCCCCTTACGAACTGTTTTACTGATTTCCATTACTTCATTAAAGCTAAAATGTAGCGAATACAAAAGGAAACTTATTATTTTACAAAGGATTCTATCACAAAATTATGCGATTTGTACGGATATAAAAAATGAGTCTATTATGTCATCCAAATTAGTTATATTTAGTTAATTGAAATTTTGAGCGGAATATAATTACGAGGCACAAGTATTATAATGGTTGTATTAATTGTTTATTTCTCGCGTTCGAATGAAGGAAAACTTTGAATTTGCTAAGTTTAAAATGTGTGGATGTACAACTACAATTTTGCAATTTGTATAGATCAAAAAACGGAGACGTTGTCTCAACTAAATTTAGTTATAGCGGAAACTGATTATGAGACACAAATATCAAAATACTTGTTTGAATTATTTATCTCTCGAGATCGAATGAAGGAGAACTTTGAATTTTGAAGTTAAAAATTCATCTACATTTCTGTACCATAACAGGGCAGCGCGATCAGGAAATACGAGTTATCAGTGCTAAGTAACATTGCCCTTTAAAGGAAATGATGGTAGGTCACAAGGTTTGGAATTTTTTCTCTAAAAATTAAAAAAAGGACCATTCAAGGTACCATTTTCGACAATCGATCTCTCCTCTCTTGTTAGGACTCAACCGCGTCAAGGTGAGTCTTAAAAATAAGTAGTTTTATAACAAGGAATGCCTGGAGGGCTTGTAGTAGAAGCAAACTTTTAGGTCACGCAGCACACGAAGATGCACAAATGGTCGATTCCCTCTATTTGAAACCGTCGCGCGCTCTTCTTTCGAATAACGAAGAGATGCTTTCTTACCATAATGGAACCGGTTTCTTTTTTTGGACCTGCTTTTGCTGATTGGAGTTTATCCAGCAAACCCCAAAGAGATCGGATAACTGAGAGAAATTAAAAAGAAACAAAAGTATCTCTCTGCTTCAAAATAGAAGAAATGAGGCTGTGACGTCAGAAAAGTAAGGAAGCTGTGGATTAACGGCACTTCCATCCGTAGATTAACGGTTCTACCAGCTGACTGCGGACGTTCTTCAAATGTTCTCCGCCACGTGCGTTTCTTGTCGAATCGTGCAATTCCCACAACTTGCGCATCGGAACACTTTGCACGGATTTTACTGATTCTGTATCCTATATTGATATGAGTTCCGAATTTGAAATTTTAATAGGTAGGAAGAAGTGCGTATTGGAACTGAAGTTTCTTCAAACATATTTTTTTTTATTGAATTGTTGACTTAGATTTGACATTTTACTATTTGGAAAAGTCATGTGTTTTTCTCCCGGGGAGAAGAACTATTTGGAGTGAAAGAAGGAAAAAGTACATTCGGTGAAATCTATAAGTTCAGTAAAGCCATCCAGTAAGTTAAATTTATATACTTTTTTTTTATTCGTGTATGACATATTACAATAATACATTAATATTTATGGAAAAACTTTATAAGCTTTATTGAATAAAATCACTCTGTCTCACAGACACAGTGAAGAGAAATACAATGGTTATATATATATATATATATATATATATATATATATATATATATATATGTGTGTTCATTTTATTTATTTTTTTTTTATTATCTTTCCAATCTTTGATTAAGATTCTTGAAATTTATGAAATAATGAAAATGAATGGTTTTCAAAGTTCAAACACATATCATGTTTGTTGCTTAATCTATCATTGTTGCAAAACGTAATAAAAATGCAATCAAATATTTAGTTATGTGCAAAATCGTTAATTAAGATTGAAATTTTATAAAGTGGTAGATATATAGAATATAATTATTTTATATAAAATAAAGGAATACGTAACAATCTCAATGAAGAATAAAGGAAATTACGCTTATTTGTAAGACATTTCTTTACAATGTCGTCTTGAGAAATAGAAATGAACTACAAAAAAATGAAGAAAGCTTTTCATCAACAGATTAGAGCTAGAAATTTTTATTTAATAAAATGTCTATCTGAAATACATATTTTTTCTTCTTCTTGAATCTTAACGATAATTTGTTCTTATATTTTTCTGATGTATAAAGTTTTAAAAATACATTGAATAAATGAAAAAATAATGTAAGGATTTTTTTTCTATTTTATCATTTTATTTGCTCTATTATTTACGACTTTATTCTACTTTAATTTTTCTTTCAATAAACTTTGTCATAATACTACAATTAGAAATATCAATAACTAATTTTTGATGTTTCTCGAAAATAAACAATTCTGTAACTGATAATGGAATTTTTTACATTCGAATTAGAATAGTTCACATCTAGATAGCAGAAAAATTAATGTTTCTTTTTTTTTAAGAAACAGTTCTAACTTATGACTAATATTCACACAATCTTAATGTTAAAAGTCGGAAGAAATGAATAATAAGCTGTAAAGTCACTCTGATTTGCTTCATCTGTCTTTAAATGGAAATTAACAAATATCTTTAAAAAGAAAATATAACACAAAAGAGTTATATTTAATGAATCAAATTTTTATATGCGGTCGTACGCTCGTATTTATATTTATAATTAACGGAAGACTGATAAAAGGATAAAGTATGTTTTATCTTTTTACCCTCTTTAATTAAACAATAAAATATATAAAAAGTAACGAGACCTAAATGCAGATAGAAAAAGGAAGCTTCTTTGTGCAATTCAAATTACGGCAGATGTCTGTAGGGATTTATAATCACTACTTATCACCAACAGCTTATGTTTCGTCCGCATTAGTTCAATTTTTGGACAATAGCTATTGTCTGAAGCTGCTGATAAAATATGTATAATATTTGAAAGGAATTCCCCAACATTAAATTAGGTGAAATTTTATCCCAGATTGGAAAAAATATAATTTATAGATAAATATTTCTTACATGTAGGAGCTTCTTCAAACTGTTAAGCATCAACTGAAGAGAAAAAAAAAATGTAAGTGTGAATAAAGAAGAAATTGATGAAAATGATCAGAGGCATAAATTGTTGAGGATAGTTATCCTAAAGTATTTAGCTCAAAACTGGTAACGCTATTAAGTTTTTTATAAAGCAATACAAAAATTATATATGTAAGAAAAAAAATGAATGAAAAAAAAGTCCACGTTTTTCCACATTGTACTAGAATGCATTGGGTTTTTACTATTTCATATTTATATGACAGAGATCAAAAATGCGATATAAAAAGACTGTTATTTGATATGTATTCATCTTTTTACTATATTGTATAACATCAAAGCTAAGTTCATGGATTAAATATGAGATCTAGAGGGGGAGGGGGAATCAAAGTTGCACTTAATGTAAATATTTAAACTATGCGTTAATTTTGAAGAAGCTATTGATGTTTTTTATGTATTTTTACGAAAATTTGTATCTATAATACTTATTAATATGAGACGACAGATTCAGAAGATATTTGTTCATATAATGCGTGATACATTTTAGTGTGATAAGGTGAAGACTTTCTAGTAAATAGAAGCCGATGAACACTTATACCTTCAGTATATTAGTAATATGAGTGTACTAACGTTTAAAATAATAAACGCATCATTACAAGTAATCGTTTCTTTATTTAAAAAAAAAACACATGCTATACCTTAAAAAAAACACATGCAAAACCTTATGCACTATATGTACAAAATATTTTATCGCAAACTCTAGTTTTTCTGTCAAGAATTCAAAAAATATGTGTGTTAAAGTAATAATTATGACTTTTTGAAAACTCTTTCAAAAAATTTGACTTTCTTTACAGAAAATAAACCTATATTTTAAAAGAAAAAAAAATGCCATCCTTGATTTTCCATTGTAAGTTAATTAAGTTATTCTACTGCTTTTAAATGGGATGTTCCATTCCAAGATTTTTTATGCTTATTTAATTCCTTCTATTTTAGAGTAGACATCTAAATATTCAATACAAATTTATCATGAAAATAAAAAAGAAAAATAAGGATGACTTGTTATCTTTTTTTAAAAAAATTAAGAACTGCTACAAAAATATTATTATAAAACTGCTGAAAAATCTCAATTACGAAGTAAAATTTCTCATATACATATATAATTAAAATAATTAGTGAGAAGTAAAGAACGAGTAAAGCTCCTAGAGAAAGCATTTCTAGAACAATTTTTGGAACTAATCAAGTTCTTCACTAATTCTGAAAGGACGGACATATAGAATAGTTTCAATGATCGGCGTCTTAAATAACATTAAAATCAACATAAAGGCAATAACCAAATCATGATTAAAATTCATTGGTTTCAAAAATAGCGTTGATTTTCAGTCAAATTTCCGGCTAAGAATATGTGAGTTGTTGAATTTTTTCTTAAACACCTCTAATGGCTGAAAGAACTTTCAAGAACATTTTATCAATATCCTACATATTTTAATCAATGTATCTTATAATTTAGTTTCATCTGAGAACAGTTCTTATATATTATCAAGTTCATTTTTCTAAAAAAAATTAGAAAACCTAATTCAAATTATTATAAATTACCAATGGTTTTCGTATCCTATATAGAGAATATTTAATTTCATTTATTCTATAAATTTCCTTCATTAAAATGTTACTTCAATCTATTATGTTTTCATTAATTAATTAAATTTTTTATAAGTTTCTCTTTATTATTTCATGCAAGACCAAATTAGTATTATTTCATGCAAACCAGTTTCTCATAATTTAAAACTTTTTTGGAACATATATTACATTATTTTAATTAATATTGTATTCAATTTATTCAAAAACATCATAGTTAAAATTTTCAGGATAACATAAAAATTTTAGTAATTTAATCAAACATAAAAGCAATTGAAAATATCATTACAATTTAATAAAGTTTAAAAAAATAATTTGCTGTTTGATTAAGAAACACTGTATAACTTGTAATTTATTACAATAATTTAAATTTAGTAATTTTATTATTGACAATTAAAAGCCGAAGTTAACTGTATTATACACTGAAAAATATGTTATTCTGAATTTATCATAAAATTATATATTAGTATAAAAATTACTTATGAAGAGTAATTCTTATACTAATATACTTACAAAATATTAATATACGTTATGTAGAAGAAATATGTAGTTTCAATTATTGTAAACAGAAAAGGAAATATTTGTAATACATTCAAGGGTTTGTTGTGCGTCATTTACAAGAAAAACAATTAACCTGTTATAAAGTACTTAATTATTCACTTGATGATATTACTGTACATATTACTTTCTTCATTGTGCTTTGAAGTACTAGTTTCAAAAGTTTTGAAAAATATCTAGCAAAAAATCTGTTTTTGAATCAAATAAAAAAATGCTGAAAAACTTAAATTGTTGTGGGATTGCTCAAAAATATTTTCTTGGACAAAATTATGTATAATTCGAGTTAAATTATTCATCAAATACTATATATTAATATTACAAGCTTCCAAATCAATATCTTACGTAATTTGTAGTATTGCTAATTAGTATTTAAAAATCAAAATTTTCTAATATTATGCGTTTTACTGTACTAATATTTCTACTAAAAGGTGATATTAAATTTATAATTTGATATAATAAGATTCAAGACAGTAAAAAAGTTCTAATAAAACGAATTTTTAAATTATTAAATGGTGTATACACTGAAAAGTAAATTTGTTCTTTTTATGCAAACTGTATGAATTTTTTGTGCACCTGTAGAAATATTGCATAGTGAAACTTTTAATTTAAAACTCGAATGATATTCAAAAAAATATTTATTCTGTATAAATCTCTTTTTTCGTATGAGAGAGAATTTCATAAAAAGCAAACTAAAACATTTTATGTATGTAATACTGTCGAATTGAAGAATGATTCGTATAAAAAAACCAGTTACAAAAATTCATGCATTTCCTTTTCATCCAAATATTTCTCCACTTTAATTTAAAATATATTAGTTGTATTTATTTATTTGAATGAACTGATATCAATTCATCATGATAATAAACATTGGAAAGTCTTGTAGAAAAAAAGAGAAATGCTATTGGTAGAGAATAAAGCAGTTGCTACAGAATGTGCAGAGAATTTCATCTTGTTGAGCTAAAAAGTATTCAAAATATCAGTTACAATGAACTGATCTTCAAACCATAATTATTTTACTTTTAAAAAAGATAAGTAAATCAAAATGCGTTTTGAACAACATTGAAAAAAAATGAAAAATGAGGATAAATGAAATATCAAAATACTTTCAGAAAACTAAAATATCTTTAAATAATTACAGTAAAGAAGATTAAAATAGTTTTAGAAGGAGAAAACAAATCAACGGGAATTGCGAGCTAAAGATAAATGCCTGAGATAGTTCACTATAAACAAAAAAAAAAAAAGGTAATCTTCTAGATTGCTTCAAGATATTTCTTTTTGAATTCGAAGTAATTGCCTCTGAGACTACAAGCTTTATTTAACAACTCAGGCACTGACGATTTGGCAAGCTTAATGAGTCTGAATAAACCATTTCAGTATTTATGATTCAAAATCCTTGTAGCTCATTACCGTGATTTATAACATTTAGCTGGTATTGTATAAGTTTAGATCTGACAATGGCGGTCTTCTGTCAATGCAAAATTACTTTTTTTCTGTATAGTGACAGAGAAACAAAACTTTGACCTCCACAAATTTACAGAGAGAATACAACAAGGGTTATGGACTATCCAAAGTTGTTGAGCTGATAAAATAACAATAACTGTCTTTTGAAAAGAATTATCTAAAAAAAAAAATAATAACGATAAGCGAATTGAAGATCTCCTTTAAATAACCAGTATATATCTAAGGAAAATTATCCCTATGTCCGTTTCCTGAGTCGCATTGTGTAATGATATTGCCACCATTTTGAGGGAAAACCTTTTCATTAATCAGATAAAAAAAAAAAACAGAGCCTTTATTTCATAGCATGATTCATCTCATCTTGATAAACAAGCTAATCAGATCTAAAAAATTTGCGTGATTTGATTATCATCTTAAGTTCAAGGGATTGTACAAATGATGTTATCAATCATATTATAAAAAACTGGCACATACAAACACAATTTTTTTAATAATTGCAAACTGTTGATTTGCCAGCAGTGCAATGACAATATTCTTGTTTTTCATCCGAGATTAAATAGTTTTTAATATTTTTAAAATAATAAAACCAATAGCTATTTTGAAGGACTCAAATTTCATTCTATTGCTGTCACGGATGAACTAGCTCTATATACCCTCAGGTATCTTTTGCCCAAGTGCCCTAAATTCGATGAAATTTTGTAGCTTCGCTAAGCAAACCCTATGTTGAGGCGAATAGAGGAAAAAAATTTACCATAAAAAGGGACTATTTTCTATAAGTGATATAATGCCAAGCATCTTCATTTCCGGTTTCCAAAAATTATTATAAAAAAATATATTCTGCACATTCCTAAAATTAAAGCATGCAATTCACCTACGCCTAGAAAAAATTTCAATTTTACCATGTTTATTATACCTTTAGCGTAGATAAAAATTTCAATCAAATTCAATTGTCTTAACTATGATTCAATGATTGTGTTTTAATCATATAAACTAGACATTTTATTAATAATAGTCTTTAACCTAACGTAATTATTCTGAGAAAATGAACCTGTTAAGTCGCTGACCCTACAATGTGACTCTGACCTAGTTTTTCTTTCTTTTTTTCCAGTTGTCTGCAACAAAGGGATGGAGAGGCTGAGAAAATCGTGGAAGACCGTTTTGCTGTCTATACTCTCCTTGGCCTTCGTCATAAAGCCGCAAGGTCAGTTCATAGGCCTCTTTCCTAATAGGGAGGCCCCGGAAGACAATAATGACTGTCTTTGTTTCGGATTTTTGTTTAACTTCCTTTAAATCTAAAAGCCAATGCAGTATATCAAATTAATTCTAATGAAATTTTTGATCAGTAAACACGATCATAAAACGCGATGAGAGTTAAAAAAATATTTTATTGAAAGCATTTATGAATACATTATCCGTTCAAGAGTTCAAGACTTGAAAATTTTTATTTTTCTGACTAGGTTCTGGAACAATAACTTGTTCAGTTTGAATCCCATTTTGTTATTTTCAAGAAGTTTTATTATTTCGTTTGATTTGTAGTAGCTACGCAACATTGGGATATACGTGTACTTATTCATAAAAAAATCCTCCTTTACTTTTAAGACAGATATGTGCTTATCAATATTATGCGTCTCAGTAAAATTAAATATTTTTTTGAATTTTTTTCTATTAAAGTCTCATAGAAGTCATAAATGTATCAGGAAGATTTTAATTTGTGTCGTAGATTAAATATTTGGTGAAAAATGTCGTAAAATTAGCTTGGTTAATGAGAAAACATGTCCACTTCCAAGATTACAAGGTGCAATAATTATATCTAGAATTACAATGTACTAGAAAATCGATATTCATTTCATATTAGATTGCATATCAGAAAGAAAAAGCATTGATTTTATTTGTTTTTAGTTAGAATACTACTACACTGTTTGGCAAGTAAAGATAATGACTCGTTGGATAATGAAGTTAGTTTGAATGTGTGTCTACAAAAAATATGTAATGTATCCAAGATACATTAACTTATGGCTCACAAAAAACTACTGATTTTGATCCTTACTTGGTAAACAACATACTCTAGGCTCAAATCAATTTAGATTAGTTTGTTGCGAATTTGGTATGTATTACTTATAAATAATATTTATAGCAACTTACATAGTATAATCTTTCCTTTGCCGCATCAGTTTTTCTCCCTTTTTACACTCAATAATTTTAAATTCTTGAAAGAATTACAATGAAACTCTTGATATTATCCAGTTTGCTAATTTTAAGAACTCAATGTAAAATCTCTGGATAGGCTTAGATTTTTTTTCTTTTCGGAATTATAAATTCCTTGTATATAAATTTTCAATATCATTCTAAAATTCGTTCATGTTCATTGATTCATTTTCAAAATTTCTCTCAAAGATCATTTCAGCCTGCGTTGTATTTCCATAAATCCTCTTAATATTTCTATTTTTATTTCATTTTGAGATCAATAGTGATACTTAGGTACTTTTCAGTCTTATTAAAATATCTTAACCTTTTCACTTAATTCTCCCAACCAAAAGGTGCATAACTTTTTTGTAAAAAATTAAATTTAAGTATTTACAAATTTAACCAATTTGTAAATACTTAATATTAATTGTGACTTACCAATGATTTTATGCATTAAATTTTACTATTTACTCTTCATTAATTTTTATTTGATGTTAGACAATATTAATCCTGATATACACATAATTCATTTTAACTAAGTTTTAAAAATATTTTCTGAAGTAATATTTCACAAATATTGTTGTATATAACACATTATTGCGCAACATAATTTTTTAAAATTTTATTAGCATAATATATTTACACGTTTATAATCTAAAACAAATTAACTTCCAATATTACTTAATAAACTTAACAAGCCATGTTGATAAAATCTATTCTGTTTAGAGTATTTTAAACGTATTTTCAAATGAGTTTTAAAGCGAATTAAAAGTGTTACTCAATAGAAGTGATTTTGTTATAGTATTCAACGCATACATACAAACAAAATGGAAATAACAAAAAACATCTAATTCAAATTCCTTAAATTTATTTTCAGCAACAAGTTTTTTTTTCAATCAAGTTTATTCTTTAGATCTGAGGTCTGAAGATTTTGTTTATATGTATCTCATTTATTAGTCAATAGTTTTTTTTTTCTCTTTCCCAGACACAAAACAATTATTATATCACAGAGCTCTCTCTCCCGTGTTTCTTCACCCGTTTCGCCGGGTTAATAGCTTCTCGGTTTTATTTATTTTTTCTTTTGTCATTTCAAACGGGTTATTGAGCACAGAAGAGTGATGAAAAAACCATATTTCAACTTAATTTTCAACGTACAATCGTTAACTTTAGATGATCCTGAAATATGTCTTCTCTTCCCAGCACTGACAACTAAATGTAATAGCTAATCGTTGTTTACCTTCAAGCCAATCAAAACTCATTAATTGCTTAACTGAAATGTTACTTCCCAATTGATAAAAATATTATTTATTAGGCATGATTATTCCTTTCTCACTGAAATAACTATTTTCTACAATGACATATTGAAATTTGTAATATAGATACGCCGCTCTTCAAATTCACTGTTTCGGATATACAACTGTTGTGATCTTTTACGTTGTGTTTTTTGCAAAATATTGATTGTTTTTAATTTGTTGTCACTCAAAAAGCATATAAAGATGAATTTTAAATCTCTTTCTGGGGTTTTAGCACTTCTGGTTTTATAATACTTCTCAAATACTTTTTAGTCTTATTAAAATATGTTAATCCTTTTATTTAGTTTCTTCAATCAAAGTTGGCTTCAGTTTTTTGTGAAAAAAATTACTTTTAAGAATGTACCAATTTAATTCTACTTTTGCATACAATCATTTTGTACAATACATTTAATTCTTTAATCTTAATTAATTACTTTTTCAATCTGATTGTAGACAACATTAATTCTGATACATATAATTCATTTTAATTGAGCTGTTAAAATATCTTCTGAAGTAATAGTTTGCGAATATTGTATGTAACTCTTTGTTGTGCAACAAGAAACAAAATTTTTATAATTAGCACAATATTTTTACATATTTCCAGTCTAAAATAAATAAAATTAGGGATCCAATACTACTTAATAAACTGAACAGAGCATATTTATAAAATCTCTTATGTTCAAAATTTCAACATATTAAAATATGTGACATTTAAAAAAATTCAATGATTTATTAAATTCAAACTGAGTTAATCCTAAATGTAGTAATGTGATATAACTACTATTATTAAATAAACTAAAATATAAATTACGTGTGGGACGTACGTGACAAATAAATATATTCAAATAAAAGGCATTACTTATATGGGCGTTTTTATGGCTTATCTTTGATAAAAATTTTGCGTTGGATTATTTGACCTGTGCTTCCAACTACATTTTCTTACGTGATACTTGTAAACTTAACAGGATTCTGTGTCAGTATTATGAATAGATTTAACACTGAGTTGAAGCGATAACAATGAAAATGATAGGCTAATTATATATATATATATATATATATATATATATATATATATATATATATATATATATATATATATATATATATATATATATACAATTGTCAATAATATTTTGTTTAAGATATAATACTTACTCGTTTAACAATTCAGAACTTCTGGAAAAGGATAAAAAGATATTTCAAATATTGCTTATAATAGGAAAAAACACTGACCACCTAACAAATAAATATTATAAATATTATTCTTTGATAAATATGAGAGGCAAAATTATATTAAACTGGAAACCTATGATTTACTATGTAAGATTATTATAATTTCCTTCTTCGGTGCTTTAAAAATTCTGTTTTCCTTGGCTTCAAAGTCAGAAATTAATTCACCAATTTTATTGCGATGAAATCAATATCAGTTCATGCAACGAGGAGTATTAAAATTTATGAGTTTTAATGTGTATAATATGCTCTCTTTAAATCATACCAATATCCCTAATCTCTCGTGGTTACCAATAAAGAAATATTTTTCTTTAATAAGTTATCTTTACATAAAGTTTAGATTTTTTAAATAAAATCATACTTTTTTAACGAAAACAAACACACATTTTTTACAGAATGTCTCAAGAAAATACTTAAAACACTTATCAATATATTTTGGCTTATTAGGATTTACTTTGTTACTTTTTTCAGATGCAAAAAATCGCTTTTTTGTTTTCTATTTCGTATTATTCAAATAAATTTATTTTGTATGTATATTTCAATTAATGATTTATTTGTATTTTGAAAATAAAAGAAATGAATAAAATTAAACAAAAATTTAGAAAGCTTTTAAGACGTTTAATTTTATTTTATATAATATGGCTGTTTTAACATTTTTACCAATGCTTTACTTCATGATATCTGTCAAGATCAGACTATCATATTATCTAGGTTATTAAATAATGCTTATAAAGATTATTCTGGATTTCCTGATAGCAAAAAGAGTTGCATTTTACGTCTGAAATATCAACACAGTTATAATTAAGTATGTTCAATTTTTCATTTTATCATTTAAAATTTAGCCTACTCATAACACTATGCATTTTCAGTTAAGTGAGATTTACGCAACGAAAAACTTTTGAATAGATAAGAGCTTTGTTCTGTTTTTAAACATTGCTAACCATACCAATTGATAAGTATAAATACAGCGGCTTCAAACTCAAACAGAATATGTACAATAAAAAAGTACATATTACACGGAATAGATAAATGATCAGTTAATAATATCATTTTAGTTTTAAAGTTATTTTTAAAAATAAGTGCCACAGTGAATACCGAGATTCATTACAACTCTCACACAAATAAATTTCCCAGAAATATTTATATAAATACAGTTTTAACTAAACTTCAATTATATGTGTAGTATAACACACACTCTATTTACCTAACAAATTAGATAATATCCATAACAAGGAGAAGATGAAATATCGCACATTTAAGTAATTTTTTCATTTTGGTATATCATTAAAAGCTTTATCTTAATTTTATTGTATCTTTTAAATTAAATAAATCTAAAACATGCTGCTTTTATAAAATAAACTCCTTTTCGTCCTTGAGAACACATGTAGCCTGGCTAATGAAGAAAATGTATTCAAGAGTAGTAACCAACAATAATTGAATGCGTCATAAAGATATATATGAAATTTCATTCAGGATTCTTATAATAAAGATAAAAAAGTAACGAAACTGAATAAATATAATATAAATGATCTCAACGTTGAGCGAATACAAATTAGAAAAGAAAAAGTCATCAAAGAAAAGTCATTAGAAAGAAGGTCAATCCTCTTTTGAAGCGTGAAATGTCTCATAACAGACTCGTTTCATGAAAAGAATTCTACTTATTTGTGTAAAATCCGCCAAAATAATAATAATAATAATTAATAAAAAAATTTGTAATTTTTTCCCATTCAAAAGTTACTTTAAACTGATAACCGGCCAAAGAGCTCCAGAGGTACTTGATTGACTTTGACAGATACGTTCGAAAACTGAAGACGCACATCTGACTTTTTTACTATGTAACCGGTCATTGTAGGAAATTAGAACATCCTGTTTCAATATATTAATCAAATTGAGTAGCCAGCCTACCGTTAAGTTACGGTAGCTTCTTAAATGACGCCGTTCGTCGATGCGTGACCAATCAGCATAACTAATCTTTGCTAAACACTTTAGCTCCTCATCTATCAGACAGATTAAAATTTAGGCTCTAACAATCTTGTTTTCGTCTTACAGTGAGTATAGCCCTAAGGATTTGATTTATTGTGCTATTTAGATGTTTTATTTATATCTGCTTAGATTTGAGGAATTCATCAATACTAACATTGTTCTGAAAGAGAGTTAAACAAAATTTCGTTTCATATTTATCTAAGTGATTTTTAGTAATGGTAGGAATTTCATCGCGACTGTTTATTTAAGTCATAATTAATATTTAGATCAATAAAAAAAATATTATTTCAGTGTATTTGAAAGAACAAAATACAGATTCTTAGAATGATTGGTGAATTGTAAATATTTGTGAAGAATGTTTGGAAAAAAAAATGAAAGATCAAGTTAAAACAACAACTATTCATAAATAATTTTTACAACATTTAAATGATTGTATATTTATGTTTGAAACGAGATATTTTGCATCTCTTTAGATATCTTCAATATATATGAAGATTTTTCTATTTCAGATTTTGATGCTTATATTTTTGTCAGACGTATTAAATTTTTAGAATTATTGAAATCATTCGACATACACTTTACAAGAATAAATGCGCATATAAAAAAGTAGAATCAAAGGATTTCCCTATTAATATCGAATATTTAAGAAACTAATAGTTTTTCTAAAGTTTTTCATGTAAGAAAAGGGTATTTATTTTGTCACTCAGTTATTATTGTAATAAAAAACCGATTACTTGGCTGGTATTGATAT
Source organism: Nephila pilipes (assembly GCA_019974015.1). Taxonomy (NCBI): domain Eukaryota; kingdom Metazoa; phylum Arthropoda; class Arachnida; order Araneae; family Nephilidae; genus Nephila; species Nephila pilipes. Next base: position 648,535 of record BMAW01023587.1, on the reverse strand, counting down.
TAAAGTGATTGAGATACATATAATAATAATTTTCAATCTTCTCTTATTTCCCATTATCTCTATCGGCAACCGAATGGAATTTTGAAAGTTAAAATATGAAAGCCAACAGAAGTGTCCTGGTTGTTTACAAGCGTTTGCAGTTAAATATGATTTCAAATCTTATTATAATAGAATATTTTATGTTATATTCTCTTAAAAAAATATGCCTCAAGTTTCGAGGAATTCCTATGTAGATCAATATCTAGAGAATATTAGAGGTTAAATCATTAAGAATTTTTAGCAAAGAAAGTGTTTTAAACCTTTTCCCTAATCGCGCCACGTTTTCAAATCAGGGACTTTTAACATAAACATCGGTACCTTTTATAAAGGCCCCTCGAAAACCACATCTGAACCGGATTCGACAGAAACACAAATTACACAAAGAGGAGTTAATAAACTACTTGACCCCAAAGAAAGAACTACGAAATTGAAGACACGGATATATTAGGCCTATTAACCTGAATAGTTTCTATAAGTCTGCTTTACAGGGATAATTATCTAACGTAACGACTGGTTTCTTTGATGACGAATTCGGAAGCCCAAAACAATCGAATTAAATTACTGTACTCAAGACCAAAATTAGATTTTATTTTCAGGACTGCAATTTATGTCATTTATTGGAAAGTAGTTGACTTTCTTAAGGACAAATAGGCTTAATAGCCTAAAAGTTCATATGCGCTCAGCAGTATAGAAAGAGTGTCAGACAGTTGATTGCTTCGATAGCATGTTAGTTCATTTTATTAATTCACCTATATGTAACAGACTTTAGATTTCCGCTTTTCATCTCTTTCTTGGTGATTAATGCTTTTAAACGTTTCATAATCTAACATTCTCAAACATCAATAAAATAATTGTGAATCGTATTTGCTATAAATGTAAATTATACGTTTTTGATACAATGTTACAAATGCTTAAAATTATAAATAAAATAAAGTCAATTAGAAGTATTAATTTTTAGATAACCATCCAAATTCCTTGCTTACTTTTCAGTTTGAACGGCTCAGAGGAGCTTATTTATATCAATTTAATATTAAGTATTGTGTCAAAAATTTAATATTAAATATTGGGTTTGAGGATAAAATATACCAATAATATTTTTAAAATGTCTAATTTCTTAATATATAAATTACGAAACAAAAACTCTTTATTTCATCATTATTAACTTAAAAATAATAACTTTTTAATTTTGTGAATGCATTTGAAAATTTTTATCGAAGAATCATTTAAAAATATTTAAATAAGTGGAAATCACGAGCCTTTCTTAATATAAGAATCATTGAATTATTATTTTTTTTAAACTGAAATGTACTTAAGGATTTTAATTTTAAAGAAAAGCTATTACTTTAACTAAAGATGACTTTTTATTTTGATATTTAGATATATTTTCATTTAGAATGATTATCTTACAAACCGGCAATCATTAGTCATGGAATTAGTCAAATTATTTTATAATCAGTAGCTAGAAATCTTATTTTTGAAAACCCAATTCATCAAAAAATTAATTAATTCTGTCATTTTTTCAACTACATAAATGGCTTCATTTAAACGCTTAACATGATGAGTTTTGAAAAATAACCACAATAATTGCACAGGAAAATTCTAGCTCCAAGAATAAAATTGATACTTCGTTACAGAAGATTAAGCTAACCCATGTTTACATTTTATTAAGAAACTGGTTTCCCCCGCAGTGCTCTTTCTGGCCATATCTCAGTTATGAGTGGGTTAGCTCGAACATTGACCTACAATATCTGAATCTTCCACTAGTCCATCTACTTTAAAAATTTTCTTTGATTTCATAGCGACTAATGTATTTTTTTAAAAATTTGACGTACAAAGTGCACGTTACTATTTTTTTTTTTTACTTCGAAAAGATAATAAACATTATAAAAAGATAGAAATGTCTGCAGTTCTTTTAAGTTCAGGTCATACTGTTATTATTTCAGTTCTTTTCATAGTTAGTATAATAGTTTTTAAAAAAAATAGTTATCTTGAATCATATAAAGTAACAAAATTAAATCAGGATGGTCAAATTCATGTTTAACTACAGTTGCGAGCAACAAAATCAATGGCATCAATATTTCATCGTTAGAGTTTGCCAAGATCTTAGAGTTTAATTCTTGCGCAATGTAAATTTGATTTATAAAGTAAGAACAGTTAACTTTCATGCAGTGCAATAAGTTTTTAATCATTCAGAACACATCGATACGAATGATTTTTATAAATTTAAAGATAGCTTAAAGGAAGGCTGTTATATTTATACTAACATTAAATATGTTAGTATAAGTGGCAGTACGAATGTTATACAAATAAGTTATAGCTTTAGATGATTATCTATATTAATTTTTTTTCCTATGGAATTATATTTTTCTTTTTCTGAAATAATGTATGGTTTTGTTGTTCATTGATTTCTGATTTATTTTTAAGTAATAGCTGAGTGATATGGTTTGGAACCTTTAATTATATGAATAATCCCACATTACAGCACAGAGCCTGTGACAGCATTTTTATTAATTTTATTCCATTTTTTCTATTTTTGCGGTTTTTTATATGACTTTCATTTTTTTCATGTGCTTTTTTTGTCCATCATTGTAATGTTTTCCTTTAATGCATTTTAAGCTGTTAAAGAAATTTTGTTTATTTTGATCAGTATATTTTAGAACTTGATTTATTTACAATAATAATATTTTTTCTATTTTCATGTTTTGAATTTGATTTTGCTCTATTATTTATACTATTTTCTATTTGCATCTTAGTTCTATTAACAGCTTTTCGCCAATAGTATAATATATTTTTGAAAAAACAAATATTAATGTTTTTACTATACATAAACACACACACATATATATATAAACTGCTGTTTGTAGAAAATGCAACACCATGAAGGAATCATCAGAATCAAATGAAATTCGCAGCAAATGTCAATTATAGGATATTATGCAAATTAATAAAGTTTCAGAGCCATCGCGCGTGCGCGGCGCGCGCAGCGCCCTCTGAATTGATGCTGAAAGCGTATAAATAAAGTGCTGTAGCGGGACGTTGAAAAAAGTCTATGATTATTTGTTAGTGGCAAACGTTTAGTGAGACCTGAGTATGCCTCCACGACGGAAGAATAAGAAATTCAAGCAACTTACGGAGTTTGAACGAGGGAGGATAATCGGCCTTCGAGAAGGAGGATTTTCCTATCGCGCAATAGCAGCTCGTATGCAGCGGAACAGTTCCACAGTGATGCGAGTTTGGAAGCAGTGGACCGACGAGCACCGAACAACTCGAAAAACAGGCACTGGACGACAGAAGGTGACGTCAGAGCGCGATGATCGACACCTGCTCCGCATGGCGGTGAATGATCGCACAGCTTCCTCCAGGCAGCTGGCAGCACGTTGGTCTACTGCTACAGGTGTACAATTGTCGGCTTCGTCAATTCGTCGTCGTCTGCTGCGCCGTGGATTGCGTGCAAGGGTGCCTTTATACAGGATTCCCCTCACGGCGAATCATCGACGGCTGCGTCGGCAGTGGGCTCTTGAGCACAGAGACAGGCGAGCTGATTGGCACCAAGTTGTCTTTTCAGATGAATCACGCTTCAATTTGTGGACCCATGATGGCCGTGTTTTTAGACGTTATGCCGGTCAACGCTGCCTTCCTGAGTGTATTATTGAACGACATAGTGGTCGAACACCCGGAGTTATGGTCTGGGGTGCGATTTCGTATCATGGACGATCCAATTTGATACGAATTGAGGGTAATCTCAATAGCAACAGGTACGTCCGTGAAGTGCTACAGCCCGAAGTCGTTCCTTTCCTTCAAGGCATCCCTGGAGCTATCTTTCAGCAGGATAATGCACGCCCACATGTTGCGCGGACTGTTCGAGACTTCTGTTCAGCACAACGCATGCAACTTCTTCCTTGGCCTGCTTATTCACCGGATATGTCGCCTATTGAGCACGTGTGGGATATGGTTGGTCGGCGTCTCGCTCGTGATCCGCGTCCTGCAGTTTCCAAAGACGAACTTTGGTTGCGCATACAAGCGATATGGAATTCTCTTCCTCAAGCAGATATTCAACATCTGTTTGACTCCATGCCACGTCGTATAGCAGCACTTATTGCAGCGCATGGTGGCTGCACCAAATACTGATTTCGGACGCTTAATTTGTTTCTTTTGTTTTGAAAATTTCATCATTTATTTGTATCAGTACAAGTCGTTTCTGCATTAAATTTCATTTGATTCTGATGATTCTTTCATGGTGTTGCATTTTCTACAAACAGCAGTATATATATATATATACATAAATCCTCTCGGCGTATATAACTATGGTCTAATTTTTAAGTAAACGGAAATAGTCTATTATGGAAATAATCTTCTAGTTTACACTTCTAAATTTTATTGAAGTTCACTTCATTGATGTACACAAAAGCGCTGAGTGGCGGTGTTTCAAATGGCAAGAAGGAAGCGGAAGAAAGAGAGAGCGCAAAAAAAATGCACCAGTTTTTATATTGGTTGAGGCTTTGAAGGGGAATCCCCCCAGTCGACTTTGTAAAGTGAAGGTGACAGCTGCAGTTAAAAAGCGTGGAGTTGGTTAGTAGATTCATTTGAGTGGAGTACTAAAATATATTTTTGTGATAAAGTAAAAAAAAAAAAGTCAAAATGAAGAAAAGAAAATATTTGTGATGCAGGTCATCACAATTTCCCCCCCTCCGCAAAACTGGACCCCTAGATCGGAGCCATTCCAGTGCTCACAAAAAGATAAACTGCGAAACCGAAAAATTTGTTTTTTACAATTTAACAAAGCAAATGTCGCAGCAAAATCATTCCTTCAAAAAAATGAACATTTTTATTGCAAACAAAACATTATTTTCATTATTTAAATATATGTAATTGTAAAAGATTATAGAATAGATGATTTACATGTATTGCATGTATAGTTTTCTATGGCAAACAAAATTGAATACTGTAAAGACACTTCTGAATAATTATCAATGAAATTGAAAATTTTATTAAAAATATGTTTGTATTTAATATTTTTATGATCTAGCCTGCGTTAATTTCCCAACCATAACCTTAATCCCTTTGTAGCTGAAGAAGTGTGGACTGTTGCAACAAAACATTACCACATTTGTTCGCAAGTTAAACTTTATACCATTGTGCCTGGTTTGTTTACTTATTTATTTATATTATATTACACATTATTTAAACTAAATCATCTTATCCTTGAAACACCGTACATGAGAAATCAGTTAAACCAAATACTCATTCAATGTAATACAAAACATGTTTTAAGACTCAAATTACCATTGAAAATTACAGTTTAAAAAGATACTTTCATTCCAAAACAAAAGACGTGTAAAATATTCCTTTCCCAAATAAAGAATGATAATTGTTAGCATTTCTCATATAATAATTTCAATAAAGGTAAGTGTTCCATTCGACTCAAAAAGTATGTAAAAATAAAAATATTCCTAATAATATCCATTTTATATTGCTACCACATGTATCAAAATAAAACATTGCTGTAATCATTTTCATTCATATGTCACCCATTATCATTGAATGATTTCAAAATTTTAGAATAATACACAACACATTTGCTTTTTTAAAACCTTATTATCAATGAATTAAATTATAAAACAAATTTATGATACATTTTTTTTCATTTTATGTATCGACTGGATAATCCATGTTTATCAATTTGTCTGATCTTAAATGCATCAACTATACTAAAATTAAATCACAAAGATCATCCAATTCTAATTTACACAAATGTAATTCAATTGTGTATACAAATATAATGTCACAGTGAATGGACAATGTATAAAAGCCCTAGTTGATTCAGATGCCAATTATTAAGTCATATCTGAAGAGCTACGACGAAAATTAAATATTCCAATGTTTACTGAAAACACGACTATTTTAAAACCCGCTTGCGGAAAGCCTGTAGCTGCTTCCAGACCCTGTGTATTGAAATCAGATCTGAAAGGGACGATAAGGCCGTTTGAATTTCTCATATTTTTTCAGTGTTGACCACAAATGATACTTGGATGGAATTTTTTTCGAACAACAGATGCCGTTATAGACTGTGGAAATGAAGAACTACGACTCGACGAACTCCTTCCAGTGTTCACAGAAATCGAGTAAATCGGATTGCTCCGCGTTTGCCGCTAAGGTTACCTAATCGAAGACTATTAAGTGAAGTAGATAGTGCTCTTAGTCCGCAAATTGAAATGACAGATCAGGATATGAGAAGTGGCAATAAAATCTTAATGTACAAAAAAGAGCTATTCGTACCAGTCACGATTATTGACATTGACAATGGCTGTTGTAAAGCAAGAGTAACAAAATGGTCGCAACGAACTCGAATAATATCAAGGGGAATGAAAATAGCCAGCTTATCAACGATAATGAATGACCCCATTTGTTCGCTGAATAATAAAAACCGAGAAGATTATAAAGGACATAAGCCCAGAAAGCAAATAACTCAGAAAAAATTAAGAAACATACTTAATACTGAGCTTACATCTGCTTAAAAAGACGAGCTACTGAATTTACTTGTAGAATTTATTGATGTATTCAACTTCAACAGGAAATCCGGGAGCACAACAGAAAAACATAGGATCGACACAGGCAATATTATTCCGATCAAGCAAAGACCTTATCGCATCTCAGCCAGTGAGAGACGTGTGATAGAAAACGAAGTACAAAGAATGATAAAAGAAGACTTAATAGAAACATCTGATAGTCCTTGGTGATCAAATTGTGCTCCTGAAGAAAAAAAATGGCGAATGGTGTTGATTATAGAAAAATGAATAAAATTACTTCAAAAGACGTTTATCCGCTACCACGCATTGATGGTGTTTTGGACTGCCTAGCTGGTGTAAAGATTTTCTCCTTGGTGGATTTAAAGTCAGGCTATTGGCAAATAAAAGTTGATGAAATAGACGGAGAAAAGACGGCTTTTGTGATTCCTTATGGTCTCTATGAATTTAAAACTATGCAATTTGGGTTATGTAATGCTCCAGCGACATTTGAACGGATGATGGACGCAGTTCATCGAGGACTCAAGACGAATATTTATCTTTGATACCAAGTGCCATCATCGTATACGCGTCGAGTTGTCAAAAACACTTCATACGCTTGAAGAGAGTCTTGAAATATATCTGAGAGGCAGGTTGAATTCAAGAAAATGCTTATTCAGAAGAAAGAAACTGAAGATATTGGGTCATTTAATTGATGAACATGAAATATATCTACATCCCGAAAAATTAGCTGCTGTAACAAGGTTTCCTGTTCCTGAAAATATTTCAGATGTCCGTAGCTTTCTGGTTTGTGCTCATATAATCAACGATTTATCAGGGATTTTGCCGATATTTCGAAACCTCTGCATGACTTATAGAAAAAGAATGCAAAGTTTTCGTGTAACAGTTAGCAGGAAGAATCTTTTTCAACCCTGAATAAATTGCTCACTGAATACCTTGTTGTAAGACATAACCTTCCAAACGCCGAAATAAAATTCCATTCAGACGCTGGTGGATATGTTCGAATAAGAAGAAAATACTATTGTCCAGGACATTATGGAATCATTCGCAGATATATATCATATTGCAAAAAATGTTAAAGACCGAAATCTCCTCCTCAACTTCCAGCAGGTCATCTTCACTCGATAAAGCCATCTGGCGTATCATTTGCAAAAATTGAAATTTGTCTACTAGGACTCCTACCTGTTTCACGAAACGGAAATAGTTTATCATTGTTTGTACAGATTACCTGACGAGATTAACCTTCACAAAAGCATTACCAACTGCTGAGGCCATCGAAGTCGTTAACTTCATTGTCGAAGAATTACTGAAATACGGTGCTCCAAGAGAAATGATAAGTGATCAAGGACGTTCATTCTAACCAAATATTGTGAAAGACATTAATCAGTTGTGCCAGATATCGCATCTTCTGACGACTGCCTATTATCCACAAACCAATAGTTTCATAAAAATATTTAACCGAACGTTAGAGGACATGCTGTCCATGTACGTAGATGCCGAACAAAGAAATAAACAATATTCTACCTTTTGTGACTTACGCTTATAACTCAGTAAAACAAGACACGATGGGATTCAGTCCATTCTTTTTTGTTCATGAAAGAGATATCCAGAAGTCTCTCGACGTTATTCTCCCAAGCAATACTGAAAAGCACAACAATTACATACGATATCTTATCACCAGGACTGAAGAAGTTAGGCAACTGGCAAAACTCCACATTCTCGAAGCTCAGGCAGATGATAAACGTCGATATGATGACAGGCATCGACCAGTTATGTACAACATATGGAGCTTAGTTTGGGTGTTTACACCAGTTCGAAAAGCTGGACTATCCGAGAAGCTCTTAAAACGTTATTTTATATCGTATAGAATAACTATATGATTATCTGATGTTACATATGAAGTAGAAAGTGTAAAAGAAAATCGTAGACGACGAAGTTCAAAGGATGTCGTCCACGGTCTGAGGTGAAAACCTTATATTGATCCAAATAATCAAATTGATGAGAAGAGAATACTTAAATTTTCAGTTAGACTTGTTACAAGGAGTCAAACCAGATTGCAACGGGGCACTGTTTCTTTCTAAAAAGGGGGAAATATAGAGATACTCGTTTTCAGAAAATTAAAAAAAGGGTACTGAAGTCAATTAAAGAGTACGTAATTTAATCTCAGTTAGAAAACTTTTATTTATCCAAAGTATTAAGAACTATCAATTTGATAGGACAGTAAAAAGATAATATTTTATTTTAAATTAACATAAATTATCTATAAATGAAGATAATAGGATGCAAGGGGGAACAGCAGGAAGATGAAAATCTATCTCAAATTTACAGCTTTGCGAGAGGTATATATAAACGAAGAAGAGGATTCACTTTGCTTCAGTTAATGCTTTCCTTCATAACCGCTCGAGAATAAACATGGCTCGCAAATGGACTTCTTCTGTCGATCATGATCGAATGCAACCTACGGATTGAAGTTTAATAGGATACAACGAGTGAATGAGTATAGGTTTACGGTGCAAGAACTGTATCACTACAAAATGATATGAAAAATATTTTGAAAATTTTCCACATCATTTCAAAACTAATTTAAAAAATATTTCAATTAAATCAAGCAAATTTATTATCATAATTACTTATATTTTAAATTGAGATATCACACAAAATTTTCAAAATAGAATAAATTAATATTTGTAATACACATCAACACCAATCAAAGCCGTCTTGCAATACTTTTTCAAAATTTTCCCATTAACAGAATTCAATTTTAAATAGAATTAATTCAAAAGTTAATATAAATATAAAATGTAATATTTGTTATTTCAAAATTTATATTTTCATAAAATTTCTTGAATTAATTGTTAAGGAGAAAATGTACTCAAAACTTAACTTTAATTGAAATGTATAGTATCGAAATGAAATCAAAACTTTGTCCTAAAAATCCAATTCGCAGGAGTTCCATTGTTTATTAAAGTGGATGGCTGGGTAGGGATAGTGATATTTCTTTTTGAACCCGTTTTTGATTAACCTCTTGAGGCCCAAGACCATATTCTTTGAGCAATTTCCCCCTAATTTGAGATAAATCAACTAAAAAACAATACAAAACAGTATATGCGGCCGGTTTTTTTTTTAATTAAGAAAAAAACAATATTTGGCCAGTCTATTATAATGGGCATTGGGTCTTAGGCTTGTAAGAACATATGTTACTGATTAAATATATAACACAGAATTTCATTTTTCACACATTTAAAATTGTTTAATAGTAATTTTTAATTAAAAAAATATGAACAAGTATAATAAAACTAAAGTCAAGCTACTGACATACCTTCAATTATTGCTTCTCTCTTGTCTGCCATTTTCAAATGCTTGTGGGAAAAGAATCCCGAAATATAATTTGAAATTTTGCTGCATAGATAACAACACTGGACTGTCCAATATATTGGAGTGCCTGATCTTAGGATATAAAACTGTAAATTCTTTCTCTGTATGTAAAATAAAAATGTCCAATAGAATGTACGTAAGGTCTCAAGAGGTTATAGTACTAATAACGGAAGAAGTAACATGTAAAAGAGCTTGTCGAGAATTGCAATATAATACGAGAACAGAATCTCATATCAAAACAGAATCTGGAATACGCATTTTAGCTACATAGCTCCCCAAGTGAGAATTCTGCATACATCTTACAAAAGAAGATACCGCATATTCTTGATAAAGAGATGATTAACAAAGTACTATTATTTGACTTTATACAATTGTTTGACATATTATATTTCACTAGAAGCTTCTTGATATTTAGCAAGAGTTGATGAATTATGATTTTTTGTACTGGGTAGTTACGTCGGCGAGTGGCAAGGATAACAAATGACAAATGCGTATCCTGCCAACTTTATATAAAATCCTCTCGGCGCGTTTTACTTAACTCCAAGTTTTAAAAAAACAGAAATAGTCCATTATGGAAATAATTTCCTACGTTGCAGCTTACATTTCTTAATTTTGTTGAATTTCATTTCATTGAAGGATACAAAAGTGCTGAGCGGCTGCGTATCACATGGCAAAAAGAAATCGTGAGAGAGCCCTCGAAAAAGATTGAGTTAGTCTTTATACCCACTGAGGCTTGGAAGGTGAATCCACCCCCTTCGACTTTTAAAAGGGAAGGTGACATCTGCTGTTAAAACGCGTGGAGTTGGTTGGTACATTTATTTGATTAGAGTGCTAAAATAGATTTTTGTGAAAAAGTAAAAGAAAGTCGAAATAAAGAGAAGAAAGTATTTATGAAGGTCATCACACTAGTATATATATATATATATATAGTCAAATTTTGGTTTTAAAATCTTTTCAATTACTACATCTATTTTTATATATTACTGATTTTGTCTTTTACTTTTCATTTAATCACTTTTCTGAATTTTTCTTTATAGTTAAATTTGTTTATGTAATATCATTCACTTCTACTAATTTATATATATATTGTGTGTGTAAAGAATTTAATAATCGTATTTCAAAATAATAATGGCAGGATACACACGTCCATTATATACTGTTAGATTTTTTTGTTATGGTACTTTTAAAAAAAAATGTTCTAGAATAATACATTCAAAGAACTTAGTTTTCAACTTTCGGAATTATATTTATGACGAAAAATATATTTCTTTAGTGATATATACCACTATAACATCTCATGAATGAATACAATGAGCCATTTTGATACTGTATTTAACGTTCTTTTTTCCTTTACAGTTATGTCCCTCCAAATACGACCTCAAATATGTTACAACACCATGGGAGATGTCGGTACTTGTATGTTTGTTTGGGAATGTATAAAGACAGAAGGAAAGCATTTAGGAACGTGTGCTGATGGTTTTCTTTTTGGAAGCTGTTGCGAGCACAATGACTCGAAAAATAATCTGGTCCCAGAAACAAGCTCTATTACAACAATTATTCATTCAAACAAAAAAACGACTCTGTCTATGCCTTCATCTTCCGGGAACACAGAGAGTGGAGACATGGATACTTTTAGGACTACACTTAAACCTGGATTATTTGGTGCTCCTACTATGAGGCCAACTCATGAGAAGCCGACGATTTCCACAAATCAGTCCAGACCTCTGTATTTTAAACCTGTGCCGCATTCAAAGCCTCCTCCCACTCCTTCCAAAGCCTCCCAGCGGCCGACGTTTAAGCCACCTCATTCTTCAAGCAAACCAGGGACTCATTTGATATCTAATCCCTCCTCATTAGTGACTATTGAAAACTTCTTAACTCGTCCTACTACACCCTCCTCAATGTTAATTCCTAGAACAAGTTCGTCGCCGATTTATAACGGTTAGTATAATATACTTTCCCCCTTTAAGTAAACTATGTTTACACATCTCTTTAAATAATATAATTTTGTATATTGTATTATACTAACCATTGTGTATAATAATATTTGTGTGTTTGTTACACTCTTATGCAATGTGAGAGCAATTGTCTGTTGACACAGAAATTTCGATAATTTAATAATACAATTTTAAAAGTTTGCATCAATTTATGTAAATCTGTAGTAGTGCAAATTCTGTAGAAAAAACTTAGTAAGCGTTTTGTGATTTTGAGAGTAAGAAGCATTCCATGTCTATCTGTCTTATTTAAAACAATTATTGACGAATGTCAGTTAATAAAATAACGAATTGGTGTCAACTTTGGTAGGTTAAGAATCACATTGCATTAATGTAAACTTAGTTTGAATTCGCAACATGCATTTTTCCGGCACGCAAATCGACAGTGAAATTTTTCATGATTTTTTCACGATTTCTTCTATGATGATATTTATTGATTGCGAGAAATAATTAAAAAATCAAACAAAAAGAAAGCGAATCAATGTGATCAGTTCAAAAAGTGCTGAAATATTTGTTTGAAAAGCTTTACATTCCTTAAGAAGAATGCTGGCTATTCAATCATTAAAATTCTAAATTATCTGACTGACAAACGTCCAATTTTCTAACAAAAAAGCTGATCAGTCAATCAGGATAAATGTGATCTTTGTCTTCAGTTCTAAAAGTAATAAAATGTTATGTTTAAAAAACTTCATATTAGTTATCTTAAAAATGATTTTTAAATAATTGATAAATCTTATGCAACCACACGCGTACTGCCACTTTTGATAGTATAATTCCTCTAAATGACAGTATCTTAATTGTGCACTGATTAAAATAACAAGAATATTGATTTACCGAGCAATAAATTAAACCAAATAAAAGAATAACTTTTACAAGCCGATTTAAATTTATTGTAATGCAGTCAAAGCATTTCATTGAAAAACGTTAACTTATATAAAGTTTCACTGAACGAAAACATATTTCTACTCCTTTCCCAAAATTGCTCATAAACGTAACAGAACATAATGTTTAAGCAGTATTGATTTTATACAGCTTTTAATTAATTTTAGAATTGAAACCACTTACGTAAAAAACAAACAAGAGTGAAAACACACATTATTCATAATGATTAAAACCGTGGAAAATGAACAAAACAAATTTGTTATATCACATATTGTTTATTAAATTATTTTGTTACTTATATTTATGAATGCAAATGTATTTATTATTACTTAAGTGATAAACAGGCTTAAAGATTTTACTTGCGCATGTGCGGATCTTTTTTAAAATGTATATGTTATTATCATTTAAAAGTAATCTCCACGATTATATATTTGAACTTTGTATTAAAATATTTTTTTAAATGTCATGTTAAATGATATTGGCAAAATAATTAATTTTTCAAAGGTATAATTCTTACAAATATCTGAATGATTATACACAGAACTTTTCAAATACAGAAATTTCTACATTTTGTTTATTACATTTGTTGGACTCAGACAACTGACGTATTCCTAAACGTATACAAAATTAATAGAAACATAGATATTTAAGTTTCAATTTTGAAAAGTCTACATTTAAGTAAAAAGTTTTTAATTAAAAACTTATATATATATAAATCATCAGTTTCACAAAAAACAGCTTTCAAAAGATTCAATATCCAAAATTTTCGAAGAGTTAGAAAGCCCAGTAATTCTAGAAATACGCTCATTTTCATTTCTTAGTTTCGCATGGATGCCAAGTGCGATTTTTTCTACGGATGAATGAATACGATCAATCGTGGTTTGTCATCTAAGTGATATGTTAAAACCGTTATAGACGGCGTATATTTGTTTCGCTTCATCACTTTTCATAAACATTTCGTACAGTGACTTTTCTTCTAACTTCAAGTTAACAATGAATTCGAATTTTTTCCAATACCTGAACATAGAAAAACTTTGATTTCTTACCCATTATCAGCTTATTTGTGTTAGTATTTTTATTTAGTTTAAGATAAATTCCAACGCAAAAAACGTGACATCAATGAAATTTCTCCCTTTTTTCTTTCCTTTTCTTTTTTTCTTCATCAAATATTAGTAAGCATATTTCGGTACATAACTCTTTATAAGATGAACGTAAGAAAATTTGTTACGATTATATCAAAAAATTTATCAGTTCGTGTTATCTTTATTACAATAATACATATTTATAAATTGAATTTGCGAATGCTTACGGTATCTGCGAGAGATGTAAAACAAGCAAAAACAATTATAGTAATTTTATATTAAAAAGAAACTGTTTTTAATTACATATCATATTTGATTATGTAAATATTCAACAATTTTTTTTCCTAGAATAGATCTAAGAACAAATAGTATAAAGGGTAATTTTGAAAATAATTTCAGTAAATTTAATCTGTACTGCTCTATTATACTTGATATTGTAGAAATCATTAGGAAAAAAAACTGAAAATCTAAAAGCAAAAAACACCTTATTGTTATACGTTACTAGTATAAGTGTAATCTGCAGTCAAATGTCAGAGAGAAAACAGTTTTAAGACATTAACATAAAATACATATTTATTGAAAGGATCATGGTCTATTGAACTGAAATAGAAATATCCTTATAAATACTTCTTTTAAAATTTTTGAATGAGTTTTCATTTTCGCGATTTACTTAAAATTCAGACTGACTTTTCTAAGGAGTTCTAGAAATTTTGAATAAACATTCATTTTAATGATTTAAATTGTTTTTTCCAATAGCCATGTATAAGTTTATATATTTAGACTTTTAAGGTAATACTTAATATTGTTTCCATTAAATGTATAATTGTTGTTATTATTACTATTATTTCTTAAAATTCTTTGAAATTGAAAAAATAGATCTGGAAATAATAATCAATATTATATATATTTAAGCCTTTTTTTCTGATAACGCTGCATGAGCATATAAAAGGCATGTAAGTAATTAAAATTTACACTTATTTCAAAGATGACTAATCTTCAGGATTATATCATATAAATAATATGTTTTTCAGTTGCTTTTACTTATAATATAAATTTGATTTTGAAGAAAAATTTTACAAATAAAAAAAAAATTTGCATTATAGAATAATAACTAATATTGCACATACATTTTTATAAAAATAATATATGAATAAACATTTTAAATATATTAGCTTTATTAAAAAAAAAATGTTGCATGTATTGTATCTATGAAATCAAAATTTAAATATGATGCAGGAATATTAATGGGGAGGAGAAACTCTCTTAATGCCTTACATTTTTGGAGTTCCCATTGGTTCGTGAATGATAAATAGATCGAATGCATACATAATGTTACTTATAAAGCATTAAACTTTTGAAAATAATCATTATTATATGTTGATATAATATGTCTGGCTTGGATTTACGTCTTTCTCAACGTCATTATTCCAGTACAAGCTAATATCGATCTCCGTTCAGTAAAATAATTGCTCTACACGTTAAATATTCGGGCTCTGACACCCAATCATCATGTACTTAAAACCCAATCATCATGAGAAAAAAAATTACCATACCATTTTTAATAGTTTTATTAACGTCATACTGGGAGCAACAAGATAACTATTCGTGACAGACCTCGTAATTTTGAACTATTAGTTTTTAGTTCAGTTTAGTTTTTATTAACGTCGCACTAGAAGCAACACGAGGGCTATTGGTGACGGACCTCGTAATTTTGAACCACGGTCAAGTGACGAGGACGACACCTGAGCTGGCACCCCCCTCGCAATTTTGAACTATGGTCAAGTGACGAGGATGATACTTGAGTTGGCACCTCACTCACCTAATATCCTCCCCAAATCCAAAGTGAGGACTTTAAGCTATGACATATTTAACCTTCCTACCCAGCTGAAAAAAATTAAGGTTTGCTTGTATGAATCTGAGAGATGCAGTTTGAATTATATTTGTTCTAAGTCATATCGAAGAAACATTTTATAAAGCTTTATTTCCTTTATTTTTGTGTTTATTGATACATATACCACATTTTACAGCTGTTATACCCCCTTTTTATGCTTCCCTTCCTCTTCCATCTCTTATTGGTATAAGCAATGACAAATATTTAAAAGCTTCTGTAAGTAATGGAAATTTTTCAGGGAATTTTGCATCCATTATTCCTGCACATTTTTTATAATGAACGAGGTTTACGATACATATTTAAATTCTTTTGGAAAAGAAAAGCTAAGTATGAAGCCAATCTCATTTGCGTTTGTCGATATCTTTCTGTACCGCATTCTTTGCACCTTTCCCCCCTTTATATTCTGATATTTCTCGTTTTTACACCTGCTACATCTATCAATTTCTCTTTTATTGTTACTGTTTTTTTTTTTTTTTTTCTTCCTACTATTTCTGTGAAGTTTAGTTAGTTGCTTTCCAAGTTCCTTTAGAAATGAAAAACGATTTTTAAACCATATGATTTGATTGTTGGAAGAATTTATATGCAGAGAAATCTCTGACGTATTTATTACAACTAAGTCAATTATATTGTATTATAAATGCACTAAGACCAACGATTAGTGTTCCCTTTACATGTACATACGGCATCTCTTATTTATATATAATATATCTCTACTCCGCCTTTAGTTCATTATAATATAAAATTTCAGTCTTTGAAGAAATTATAAGACAATTTTAATTTTGAAAATCGTGAAATAAATAAAGACTCAAAATATAATTTTAACTAATTAAATATATTACAATCAACTATCGATAGTTTGAAATAATATAATAAAGGATTAAGTTAACAAAAATATTAGGACTAAATGAAAAAATCTCTGTTATAAGACTACTTGTCAAAAAATTTTTAAAAAAAGTATGAAAATTCATATGATATCGGTCCTCCATTTTTCTCATAACCTCAAACACTCTGTTTTTCATTGAAATGACCAGGTGGTTAAATTCGATTTCAGAAATATTGTGTATTTCTTTTACCGTGGCTGCTCCCCGTTCATAGCTGATGAAAACTGTTAATATTAACTTAAATTTTGCGACATAACATACACCAAAGGTTTTCAAAGGAGTTCAAGTCTAGACTTCGACTTTGCCATGGCAAAACATTAACGTTTACTTTTTAAAACCATTCCCGGGGGTTTAGTTGTATGGCAAGAAACATTGCCCTGCTGAAATATCCAGTTAATATCACGTGACAAAAGCCAAAACGGTATCAGATTATCATATAGAATAGCTTGATATTGTGCAGAGTCCATACGTCCCAAAATTTGCTGTGAATTGTACAGTTCATTATGACACTAAAGGCTCCCCAAACCATTACCGATCCTCAACTGAAACAAAACATTCATTCATCTCCTTCCTCGGGTCGCACCAATAGTGTTTGTAGCCATCAGGACCATCAAGGTTAAATTTGTTTCCACTCATCTTTCCATGAAACGTAAGCCAATTTCAGTCTGTCTTCTGGATGATGTTTCAATAACTACTATGTTTTTCTTCATTTTCATAAATTGGGTATTAGTAATTGATTAAGACTCTTTCAAACTATAACATTTTAAGTTTTTTTTTTTTGGTTTGCTGAAACGATGCAGTTTTATGAGTCAAAACATGTATTTTTGTTGATAGTGGAAAAATTTGTAGGTCATACCGTGCTGTCAAAATCCCTTTTATTCCAGATCGTTTTAATTTGTTTGAATCGTCTTTTCTAGTTATGACATTGTGAATGGCAGTTTTAGAATGTTTCATTAACCTAGCTATTTCTCTTTCACACATACACACACACACACAGGTTTACCAGTATCCTTATGAAATAAAAAAATTTTCACTTACTCCTGAGGTAACTCTTTACTCCATTGCATATTCAAATAAACTATTAATAACTCAGTCAAAGTCTGTACCTTTGCTTCTCAGGTAATGCGGTCATGAATTACTAATGCGTGTATTTTGTTATGATTCTGAGATGACGTATAATATGCTGATTTTCTCAGGTGGTTTAATAATCCCTAACAGATTCCGTTTTCAATTTTTAGAAAAATGAGTAGATCTTTATTAAATTTAAATTAATTTTTAAAGTTGTGTGTGTGTAATTAGAACAGAAAGTGTTTCGCAACCCATTTTAAATACTCATGCTTAATATTTGTGTACTATGTCTTCTTCTACAGAAATGTACAAATTCGTTAGCAGTCTCATAATTTCTTACACTCTGTTTATATCTGGTTTCTTTCCTTTCTCATCTAAAACTTTAGCCTCATGGTGCCAAGTAGAAGAGAAAATTTCTAATTTTTTCTATTCGACATCGAAGAAACAAGAATCATATCCGTTTGATAATAATGAGGGAAATACTTTTCAATCACGTGGCATCTATCGAGCATTATTTGAAAAGCAGACCATCCAAAAATATTAAATTTTTTATATATATTTATATTCATATTATTGACTTGGATAGCTTAGATCCGATCAGCTAAAATTTATTTTTTTCTGATAAAGGAAAGAACAGTTCTGTATGAGTGAAAATGTTATATTATCAAAAAAATTTATCTATTTGAAGAATACGTAAAAATAGGGTGACTCAATAGAAACCCAAGGAAACAATCATGATATAAATTACAAAACAGGATCAATTACACCCACTCAGGATAGGAAGATTAACGTGCATCAACCCGGCTATACTACGATAGACCCGCTATATTATTTTATTGGCACCGATACTCGAAACACACAACTCGGCTGAAACTACTCCAATCATGAACTCAAGACTGCGACCACTCAGCTAATGTGACTATGTCGCCATTCAAAAATACTCATATAAGTGTTGTTTCTGACAGTCTTATGGGTAATGAGATAGCTCTTTCAGGAGAAACAACATACGATTGATGGCGAAGAGCGAAACTCCTTTTCAGACCACCTAACGGGGCAACTTGCAGACGATCTAAAGGCTACGGAGACGATCCTTTCATGATTCCCAGATATAATATATCTTTACCGCTAGAAAAAGAAATCCACTTTAAGATCACCGGAAAATGCACTTTATGTTTTTCTTTCCAAATTTTCTTCACAATTATAAAACAACATTTAAGTAATAAAAATGGCTTTTTCCCATATCCGAGCCTTCAACATTTATTATTTATCAATACTGATAGAACACTTCAAAGATAAATAGTCTCGGATCTCCTGTAAAAAAAATAATTTTCTAATATTATCAATGATTAGAAAGTTCTATGAATGTGGAAGAGATGTGAATAATTATTTCACTTTCTGCCATGTCTTTTTTATTTTAAAAAAATTATGTTAAAATTAAGTATTTTCTTTTTAATATAATGCGTTCAAAAAACTTTTCCTTAGAAATGAACTTAAGTACTAAGAATTTATTTTCTACTTATTGAAACTTTTGAACGAAAAAAAGAAAAATCTTTGAAATGTTTTTCTGGATAGCTAACAACAGTTCAAATGATCTATCAAAGAATACTCTACTAGAGTAAGATAGAATTTCGCAACTAATAATAATATCATATAATGTTATTGTATTTATCTTATAAGAATAAACAAATTGTTTGATTCGCGAGCCTGAAAGAGTATTTTTTGAGTATCTTGAAAACTTTGGACAACTATATTTCAGGGGTAAAAAACAGGAATATATTTTGACTTATATTTGATTAAAAAAAAAAAACAATCACCAGACACCTTGCGCCATTTATAATATTACCATAAAAACTGCGAAAAATGTAATGGTTGTTGCAAAATAAAGCAAGTAACCTGCTTTCCTGCAATTAATTTAAGTCGATACAGTTTTTTTTAAAAAATACTGGATTTACAATTTGATATGCGTTTATTACCTAAATTATTTTTTTTAAAAAAAACGCGTAACAAATATGGCTCTCAGAGATTTGAATCTTCGTAGTTCATAATGAAACGGAATCATCACTGGTTATATTTGAATGATACTTTTTAAGAAACATACCTAAGATTTTAAGTCTAAAAAGTCAGAACATATGCTACAAAATAGATTATTTGGGGAAATGTACATAATTTGAAATATATATAATAAGTATATAATTAAATTTTATCCATTTAAGGTAAGCAAAAAGAAATTTAAATTCACTTCATATAATAATGTTAAACTTTATTTATACAGGTGCTTAGATAAAATTATGAAAAATAAATCTATTTTTTTCAATGCTAGTAAGTTATTCAAAATTGAACATATTACGAACACTTAAATACTGATCATTCAACAAATTTTATATAATTTCAATATATATATTAAATATATGCCCTTTTATTCACAATTTTATATTGTTATTGCACTGCTGGTCGTTAAACAATAAGGATAATTAAAACCTTCAACAAATTTGAAATTCGTAGGACATGGAATGAACATGCAAAGTACTAACAATAGAATACTTATGCAATCGGGAGAACAAGCTACATTTTCCCGATGAATAAAGAAAAGTAGAACTATTTCTACATTTTGTGAAACGTTGCAAATAATATACATAATATGTTTTTTCAAACAAATTTCTTAATAGGCTGTGTGTAAGAAGTCGAGCCCACATTTATGCGAATCAACACGTATGTGAATCTGAAAATATGATTGAAAAAAAATTACAACATATTATAATATTGAATTGATTCTGCTGCAGAAATTATTTTTGGGGTGGTACGATGGAGATAATTATTCTAGTGATAGAGGAATACTAGGAAAAGGGATAAGGATTGACAACCATTTGGACACTACAACACTCGAAGGGATAAACATGAAACGCACTTATTATACGGATCATTTAACCCTCTCTCATAACTGGAATGGGTGGCATATAAATACAGCTTTCACATGTATTAGTATTGAATTTACAGTCTTTGAGCAAATAAAGCGTAAAAAAAATAAAGCTTAATAAAAAATTGTAAAGAAGCAATTAATTCGACATCCTTTAATTGCATGGTACAAATGTCTATTACTGCGATATTATGGTGCATTGAAAGACACATATGAAACCCTAAAAAACATACATTCTTTTTTCAGACTAATCCTAATTCTGTCCTGTTGGCATATTGTCAGACTTTTAACCGATTGAGTATCTTTTGTCGAAAGTTGCATAGAGACTGAAAAGCCAACTTACTACAGCAACCAAACTCGAGACAAAAAGATGCAAGTGCTCAAATTGTAATACTCTAAAGTTACAACCAGAGTTTACTAAAATGTATATGTTGCTCAAAAAGTGCCTGTTTTTGACGATATAGAGAATTATTAAGAAAAGTTATTATGTATTGCCATCTGGTTAAAAAGTCTGATTCATTAAAATCTGATTCATTGGTTAGCTTAGATTTGACAGCCATTTGCTGCAATTCCAAATTTGATTGCTGCCTTGCCGAGCTATCGTTATCGTTTTATTTCGAGTTGTCACCGTCGATGAGACCTGGATTTATTATTGTACACCAGAAACCAGGAAACAATCAAAATAGTAGGTTGATTCTCGTGAATCTCCTCTAAAGAAGGCGGTCTTATCAACCGGGAAAGTTACGTCGACGATTTTTTGGAAGGCGAAAGGCTGTAGATTCATGGGCTTCAAAAAAAAAAAAAGAAAGAAAAAGCTATCCATAGAGGTTTATATCTAAAACATATCTAAAGGGAGTTACTTCATATCCATTTTTCATAACCCATTTCCCATTCTTAACACGGATAATTTTAGAACCATCCTCGCATATCAAAACATTTATTAGAAGCTATTATTGTCTTTAATGAATATGTACGAGTATATGCAGCTACGTTACTTCAAATTGTTATCACTTCCTCCTTACAGGTAGATCCTTGTTATCTTTAATCCTTCATGCTTTAATACTTTTGACATCAGTAACTATTTTAAACCAGCTATACTTATTAGATTTCACCACACGTAAGAATCGATGGGCAATATATGATCCGGTCGAAGAAAAAAAGGCGATGAGCTTCAATCGAGTTCAGTTTTTTTTCATTCTTAAATATAGATTATAATTTTTAGTAAAACCTCATTGGAATTTTAACTCTACTCATATTTTAATAAATGTAATAATATATTAGTTACATGTATGTAAAATATTTTATTTATAATTCATCTTTTTTATTGAACCTTTTTTTTATTTCTTTTCAGTTATTAATGTCTGATTCCTTTTTCAATTTAATCATGTTAATTTGTGTACAG
>BMAW01023587.1:512430-626473 GCA_019974015.1 Nephila pilipes | reverse complement strand
TGAAGAAATATGCTATCAATTTAATTTGGATTAAATTAATCATATGTAAAATAAAACTACCAAAGAGAAGGGAGTAAATGTCTACGTCCTTTGTTCAGTATCTCAAACTTTGAACTTAGAAAACATTGAACATGAAGGATATATATATTCAAATCCTTTCATTTCGTTTCATAATATTCATTTCTTGTGAAGTTCCACGTGAGTTATAGTTCTTATTAAATCTTATTTTCTGCAGTCATTATTCTCTAATATGTTTAATTTTAGTCTGATGGACAATTAAGTTCTTATGTAGTTTAGTGTGTGAGTTAGAAGAGTGAAATATTCGTTTACAGATGTCATTCATGTTACTTAACCGTAGTTCGAAATAACAAATCCCGGCAGGAATAGCTCTCGTGGAGCTCGTAAAGGAATTTTAAAA
Source organism: Nephila pilipes (assembly GCA_019974015.1). Taxonomy (NCBI): domain Eukaryota; kingdom Metazoa; phylum Arthropoda; class Arachnida; order Araneae; family Nephilidae; genus Nephila; species Nephila pilipes. The sequence goes on along the minus strand of BMAW01023587.1, from coordinate 626,055 downwards.
GTAATAAATCAGTTAATCAACCATTGGTTTCTTATTAATTATTTATTGTGGACTGAAATTATAAGTAACTCATTAATTAAAATAAATAACGTAAATATTTAGAAACTTTTCCGATTTTCCAGAAGAACATACAAAAAAAGTTTCAATAGAAAAAATTGATTAAAAAATATTTGAATCTAAATACAAAATTATTCCTTTTTAATTCACTTTTTACCTCTGTGTTTTAATACCTATTTTTAGTTTATTTGATTGATATTTTTATGAGTGGAGAACATAAATATATATAAACGCACATATTTTTGAGATGTTTGGATTTAGTATATAAACTGTCTAGATTCTCTACTAACTTGTTTCATGACAAATATTTTTTTGGAATATTTGAACACTTATAATTTATGGTTCTATCAAGTGAGAGCGAAATTATGATTGATTTCAAAGAAGGAGATTTTTTTTATATAATTGTTATATTCTTTTGATTTAAATACTTTTCTCATTTATATACTTTTCCTAATGATATACTTTTCACATATGCAGATAAGAAAAAGTTTCGTTCTCTTGTATTTTAGAGAAATACATTTATATTGCTTAGCATATTGCATTGGGGGATAGCTTTTATCATAAAACTTATTTAACCTCACTTTTAGTCCAAAGCCTGAATATGTATGTTTTGATTCTCTATGTATCCGTGTTTCCTTTCATTTTCTTTAAATAGCTATTTTTATTTTTGACTATTTGTTGCTTTGAACTATAATTACTCTGGATTCATTATATATATATATATATATATATATATATATATGCAATTGTGAAAATTAACAATTTTACTTTGCAATAAAATTTACCAGGCATTCCTCAATCGTTGTTCGAAATATTTGTCATTTTGTGAAAGCCGATCTGGAGGCCTTCCATATCACTTTTATTTTTAATGGTGAAAGGTATGATGATCCTGCTGGCTAAGAAAGAGTTTGAACAACACGGTACAATCCAGTGATATAAACGATATGGAGCCCAACTTGTCATATTGTAAAATGGCCCCAAGGATGCTGTGTCACGAAGGGTAGCACATATCTACATGCAGTTCTGGGCTGGGGGGTATAACAAAACGGATAATATAAGACAAGAAATATACAGGAAAACTCCGTAAAACATGGCACTTCTATAGTACGGAATCACTCTAACACGGTTCGAGAATCGGTAACATCCCCGAATAACCATGCACATTTATGGCACAGATTCACTCTAACACTACTCCATCAACTAAACTCATCCCTCAGAGAAATAAAGCCAACGACATCAAATGGTTGTTTGAAAAAAATATAGCTGGAGTAAACTAAAAATGAAAATATGATCGAGACAGTAGAAAACAGAATGGATGCAGTAGTAGAAGTTGTTAAGTGTAAAGGGAAATTTTGACAATATGACTCCACAAGATATTCAAGAATTACTGGTGGAAGGAAATATTGATGAACCAGGTTTGGTTGAAATGATATCTGAAATTCATTAGAGGATGATATAGGCGAAGGCGAAGAAGTTTAAAATTTACTCTACAAAGTATAAATACAGGTTTAAGTTAAGCCAAACATTTAGAGTCTTATTTCTTAAATGAAGATCCTTCAAATGAAAGGAGCACAAAATTTAAAACAGAGCTTCATAAGTGCTTAGTGCCACATGAAGAAATTTATAAAGATCTTTTAACTAAAAGCAAGGAATCTAAAATAGCGGATATTTTTGCAAAAGGTCGAGCATGGATCTGAAGATATTGCAGAAAAATGGTCAGAGGATAAGGATATCTTTCTAAAAAGAAAAAGACCTCTGTTAATAGTGTTAAATGATGACGAAGAAACCACTGTTTAATTCATATTAATATGTATTATTTCTTAAGAAAATTTTGATAAAAACATTTATCTCAGTTACGAAAATATAATAGAACCTAATCTCCCTTTTCGTACTAGTTCTTTGTTTCGTATGACATGGATTTGCCTAACACGGCCCTTTTTTTGGAGCGTAACTTTACTTGTATATTATATTTTTAAGAAATGCATATTTTTATGAAATGTTAGGATACTTCATGATTTAATGAGATCACAGCAAAAGTACATTTAACTTCAGTTATTCTGTTACGTTATGTAAAATTTTGTAAGAAATTGGAGAATTTACCACTCATTTGAAATTGAAATATAGTATATATATAATTGAAGTATTGAGTGGATAAGACTTTTATTATTTAGCAAGTGATATGATAGTAATTTTTTTGTATTAATTGTCGATTCGTGGAACTAGAAAACATAGAAGAGATCAGGATCAATGTTGTTCCCACAATTTTTAATTGCAGTTTTCAGATCAGACTTGTTGTTGTACCATCGCTCACTTTTTGTAAACATCTCGAATGCAGCGAAGGTATCCCGTTGGATTCAGGTTAGGACTGCGAGATGGTCACTGAAGAGTTCTTACCTCGTTAGACTTCATCTAGGAATCTGTGTTGCACGAAACATACACAGATGTATTGTTTTGAGGAAATGCCCAAACACCAGATGTTATCAGAGGGTCAAACAATCTTCCATCCTATCCTTTTATAAAACTGAATTAATTTATTGTTCACAAAAACAATTTCAGTCGCACCACCAGCAGCTAATGCGGCCCAAACCAAGACGGCTACTCTTTCGAATTAGCGTTTAGAAAAAAGCGTGGTGTTCGCTTCACAAATCATGGCAGTCAAACACAAATCCATCTGGCTCATCTAAATCAAACTTTTTTTCTCCGAAAACACCCCGTCATTCTCGTTGATGCCAGCCTTTTAAATGTTTCAGGGCAAAATTTAAAAGGGAATAAATTTGCCACTTGGAAAGTGGAGATTTTCCTTTCAACTTCTTGCGTACAACATTATGATATCCACGCAGTGTATTTCTAATTTCTGCAAGAAAAATATGTTTACAGGCGAGGCTCTGAATTTGCCTCTCTTGCCTTGAAGAAATAACCTTTGGCCTTCTTGTTCACTCTTATGTGCCATACTACCAGGATTAATGCGGAAGTGGTTAACTACAGCCTTAATCTTCCAATGTTTCGAGAAATTTCAGAACTACTTTAACCAGCATCTTCAAAAGCTGGCATTTTGCCTTTTTCAGTTTCTGATAAATGTAATCCTATCGGTATTTTTTTTTAAATATACAATAATAAAACGATTTTGCATTCCAAAACCTTGTATTTGCTTCCAGAGTCGGAAAGTAATGTTTTCTCTATATATTTATTCTTTCAAATGGTGTAATCCACAGACGATGTTATTTTTTTCCCCAAGCATCAACCGATTTTGTTAATTTTTACATAAACCGAAAAGTTTGCTTTTATACAAATTCATTTTGTTTACTATTCGATAGCATTAATTAAAGTCATAAAAAATTGCATAATTTGAACTGACAGAAGCTTTCCAAATTACCCTCGAAATTACACTTTTTTGCAGAACTGTATATTGAACAATTTAAGTTGTGCATAAGATTACTAGAGTGCCTTTTACCATAACTGCCTTATCATATCAGGATTACTACTTGTTTGACTATGCAAATCAAAATCTATTCAGAAGTTTTAGTCAAATTTCATCCACAGATAGATACAGGGGTCATCTAATTCAAAATAGAGCGAGACTTATCCCTCAACCACCATTTAACGTTATTATACTAGCAAAAATGACGATTGGAAGTGATTCCCTTCCAGATGTCTTTGTAGATGTTGTGGGAGGGGATTAAAGGCACACATATCTTGAACGAAAGGCTTGAGTGTAATCTATCCTCATCCAAGAATCGTTAAGTGGTGGAAGGTACCCCACATACAGTATGCAGTAAGATCTATGGTGGGCAGTGATACACGTGAAATGGACCACGCCTGTAGAACAGACCGTCGATATAGTTTCGTGCATCTTCCATTCAGAGCCTACATTCCACCGATGCGTATTTTGCGGTATATATATATATATATATATAACCATTGTTCTCAGCATCTTTCTATACCTCTGTCCATAACCGTAAAAGGCGATCTATTGTTCGATCAATCTATTTCACTAATCCTATTTGTTTCACCCCAGTTTAAATCGTCAACTTAGAGTTATAAGACTGTCGATTAGGGTATTATTAGAAATTATTAGAAATTGTTAGGGTATTATTAGAAATATATCTTAAACAAATTGTAATAGCAATGACAAGAAAAACTGTTACTGACACACACACTGATATATGTATATTGTGTGTGTGTGTGTGTGTGTAATGATCTCACATAAAACTAATTCTCAAACTCAAAAGTAAATAGTTCACTCCTATTTTCTGATACAATTCCAAATTATCCTTTACTTTATGCGATCACGTGCTCATAAAATCTGTTGAATCAACTTTCCTGTAATCATAAATCTGTCAGAAATAATTCCTACTAGACTGATAGACGTATAGAAATCTTTTATTTTCCCTTCATCTTATACCACATGAGTTCCAACGTCCGTAAAATCCGTTCTATAAAAACAAAGGTAAGGACAAATTCTCGCTTTTCTGCACACTTCTTTTTTAATCAAGACGGCTAAGCTGCGTCTCTTGCCGTATATATATATATATATATATATATATATATATATATATATATATATTCTTTCTATTTATCTTTGTTTATTTTCACTCTCTGAACTGGTCTGTACATCCTTTTATTATTTTTAATTTACTTTTTTGCCATCCTTTATAGGTACAGTATTATTTTAAGGTAAATGTGTATTTTGTTAAACTTTTTATAAATTTTGTAACATTTTACTTTTTCATTGGTATATGTGAATTTAGGCATTAAAAAAATTAATTAGAATTAATCCTTTATATTAATTTAATCTTTATCCTCTCTTTCTCTCTCTCTCTTTATATATATATATATATTATAATTGAAATATTAAGAGTAACAAATGAAGTATTCAATATTTTTGAACTTGATCATTAAAATAAATTGCGCACACGTAACAGTTTTTTTAATTGGACTTCTTAAGATGTGCTGTTACACATTAACAGATGTTGTAGAAGAAAATCTTCAGTGTAGGAAGCTTTTCTTCAAATATACTAATTTAATGATTAACGGGATTTTAATACACATTCAAGAAACTATAAGTAATATTTTTCTCGAACAGACCTTAATAGATTTTAGATTACGATATTTATTAATATTTGAAAATTATAAAGTATAATGGAAATACTATCTTCATAAATTTTAAATATGTATAATGCATTTTTTGTTCTCTATTAACTATTGTTTTTCTATTCATCAGGAAATATTTCAGTTGTGCTATCTAATACCACGAATGGTTGGTTTCGCCCAAGTGTCCATGCGTCAACAAAACGACCGCAATATCCAACGAAGATATCTACGACTAGGAAACCTCAAACAACTCATCCATCCCCGCCAAATGCCCATGGCTCAACAAAACGACCACAATATACCATTAAAGTTTCTACAACCAAAAACCCACAAGCAATTCCGTCATCAATAAATGCATATTCATCAACAAAATGGCCACAATATTCAACAAACACTTCTTCCACTAGGAGACCTCAAACAACTCAAGCAGTATCAGCAAATATTCATGCAACAACAAAACAACCGCACTATCCAATAAAAACTTCTACTAGTAGAAGACCCCAATCTACTCGTCGAACAACGAAATATCCATACAATAGACCTTCATGGAAGCCAAGACCGCCTAGTTCGGGAGCTTCTACTACTTCAAAACCCCATGTATTTACTTTTTCTAACTATTATTCCACTCGTCCATCTGTCTCTAAAACAACCCAATCATCAGTTGTTACAGTACCTACAAGTTTTCAAAGTACTTCCCCAACAAGTATTCCTGTTTCAGTTAATAAGCCTACAACACAAAAAGTGTCAACTACAAAGAGGCCAGCTGTTGCCTCCTCTGCTAGACCTAGCCTTAGTACGACTGAAAGAGTTTCCATCCCTTCAGATGTAACAACACTTCAAACATTCAATGTGACGATGATACCTTTTTTCACTACCTATCGACCAGTTCTTCCAAAGCCAACTGCTCCATCAATATTTAATTGGTTCACTCCTTCAGTCACAAAAGCACCTGTTATACGCAATGCAACAACTGTAAGTCCAACAGTTGTGAGTGCTACACCGTCAATAATCAAACCACCTTACGGTATTAAGCCGACTGAAAAGCCAACACGAGCCCCACTTTTTACTATAAAAGCAGCCAATACGACTTCGACCGAAGAACGGTCAACTACCCCATCTTCTAAGTCAACAACGCCATTTCCAGGTAAAATTATATATTTCAATACATTTAGAAATTATAATAACAGCTGAGAAAAAAAAAGGTATTTCCTTTCTTACGTAATTTTGAAGACCATATAATTCTACATCTCAAAGGAGTTCAATCTCTTACTTCTTTGGGTCGCATTGGAAAAATATGAGTTGTTGGGGGGCCACGCAAAATAAATCTAGTACTAAAAATCTAACTGTAACTCTTAAGGAGAAGAAAAAGGAAACATATATTTAACACGTTTAAGTAACGCATGTTTCAATCAATTAAATGATCATCTACCGAAAATGATAGATCTGCTAGGTATTTGACATCATCAAATTCTGGTATACATTTTACTTTCGAAATAATAAATTATTTGATTTCATTAAGCACATCATAAATTTTTTTTAACAATTGACCTCAACTGAGCCACTTCATCTTAGTAAAATATATGATATCGCCATACATATTATCCAAGTATTAAAGAAATTTCTAAAATTGGAGATGATTCAAACCATTCAACCCAAATCCTTATAAAATTTCCTGTCTTGACAACGATTTGCATAACATGGCCATTTTAAAGCTTTTCTGCACAAATCTTCTTGGTGTAATATGTAATGGTAATTCATCTCAAATGAGAATTTCTGAGAGCAATGTAGCATCGTCTTCTATTAATTTTACAAAATATAGAGCCGTATCAGTACTCTCTTCCATTGTCAAAGAATAAAATTTTAAATTGCAAGCTTCACTTTTCAAACACTTTTCGACATATTTTCCCAGTTCGTCAATTCTCCTAGCAATAGTTTGATAAGACGAATTTATTTTAGAAATGTTGTTTTTCTTATCAGGGAAAATTACATTAGCCACGTTATTTGTGCATTGCTTAATAAACTCACCATCTAAAAATTGTTTCGAATTTTGGCGATTAAATTTATGTGCGACTACATAACGAGCCTTCAAGAAAATTTCTGTCTGAATTATAACGTTGTTAAAAAAAAAACTTTAGTTGAGATAGAAAGCCTGTTTTTAATACCGCTATTTTGTCTCTACGAAACTATCCTTAACATGCATCGAATTTTGAGGCTGAATGTTTTTGTGTGTAATGCCTTTCCAAATTATACTCTTTGAAGACAGTTATGAAACACGAAAAATTAAACAGTAAACCTGACTTCGTTTCAATAAAAAGTAGTTTTCTGTTTACATTGCATTGAATAATCCATCCTTATCATTTTCTTACGAGATTTGTTTAAGACGTAAAGGCCATGCTAAAATAAAATAATTTTCAAACTATTTATTTCTTAAAATTAGAGATAAGGATAATAGAAAAAATGATAATATTTATTCTTATGAAAGAAAGCAAGAATATTGAAAACAAGGACCAATAATAAGTTAAAAATACATTTAATTGCCTTAAAAGAAAGATAAAAACTGATGAGTCAATAACTTTGCAGTTTCTTGCACTCAATTTACAGAAACACTCGCAGGGTCAATTCAACTGTCTTTTCAAACAACTGTTCACAAACTATGTAGAAATAACGAAATATGTTACATATTGAGTGATGCATGACTGAGATTATAGTTCATCTAATTACAACAGTAAAATGAATAAAAAAAATGTTACTCTTTCTCTTTATTTTGATTCTCAAGAAGAATAAGGCCAGTTTTAGAAAAATCGGTATTTGACCGAGTGGAGGATAAGGAATGTAACAGATGCTGGGTTTAAATAGGTGGTATCATCTGCTTCTCTTCACACTCAATCAACTGATACCCCTCAGGCGGCTATCCACCAGGCACAAGTAAAACGTGGATAGCCGCCTTGCAGTACAAGCGATAGCGATAGGAGCATTCCAACGGTTCTCCTCCCCACTAGTTGAATCAACGCAAAATGATGACGGAAAACCTTAGCATGGGAAGGATTCGATGCCAGAGGTTTCAGACTAGTCGACTAGTAGAAAGACAACAGAGTTGAATCAACTAAGCCACTTTGTCTGAAGCCAGGCTATGGCTGTCTGTCGAAAAGGATATGCTATCACTAACCGCTAAATGCACCCTTATCCAATTCGAATGAATTACCAGTGTTGACTCATTTAAAGCTCAAGGCAATATTGCGGGCTCCTGTTTAGCTTAAGAATCAGTATAATGTTCAGGCATGATAGAAAGGGAGGGAGGAGCGACTTGACTCAAAGAGGCAATTTGGTCTATGGACTCTTAAATTAATTTGATGGAGTTATATTTTGTCTCTGTGACTACTAATTTTTCTTCTTGGGCTGCATTGAGTCCCACGTAGTACAAGGGCTACGGGTTTGACACCCCTGCTATATCTCAAAGACACACGAAATGAAGTTACGAATTTGCATTATTTAATCTTGCTTTCAATATGATGTTCGTACGCGGTAGGAATTACTACATTTTTAAGCACTGAGAGTGACTTATTTGCTGAAAAATATGTTTATTTGGGAATGACAAAAGGGTCATGTCTTGCTGAAAAATATGTCTATACAGGGATGCAACCAAAAATCAAAGTACATATTTTTGGTGCTCTTTTTAAAAAATTCAAAGTGAGGTAATCAAAATCTCTTAGTAACTCATAATTTTTATTCAAGCATAGTTTTATATAAAAAATGTTATTAAAAATTGAAAATAACTGAATATCAACTAAAAGCCACACTAAAACAATTATCAATTGTTAATTCATAAGTTGATACTTATGCTTCGCTCAGATCGTCTTCATTCAGAAAAATATAGATTCACACAAACACAATGATCTAAGAAAGGCATTGAAACATTCAATAATACTCCAAATTTTTGGATATTTATCGATTCTTATTAATTTAAAAGTATACAAACCACAAGATAGATATTTAATCAAGTCCATGGATTTACTCCCTGCTAACGTCTAAATTTAACGTTTAATGTACCAACTAATTACATATCTGTACTGAGCCAATTGTGTCCGAGTCCTCAGTAGAGCATTACATGAGGACCCTTTGTAAATGCTCTTTATGTTAACTCTTAAAGCTCCATTCTCAGGATCTCATGTCTCACTTTGATAGTTTCAGCTCACTATCTCTACCACCAACTCTCGTTTTAAACGATTCTCTGCTCATATATACAGGGAAGAGTTTAATACTTCTCAATTCTATTCATTACACGCCAGTATAATTATATTCTAATCTACATAAATCAGGATTTATTCATTGGAAGAGATTTCTCTATTCAAGCAACATCACATAAAAGAAAGTTCCCAATTATTAGTTGAAGCATGAGTCCCGCTACACATTGGCTTAAGTATGCCGTATGTTACCATTTAAAAGTTATGAATAATTTTCATTTGAATTTAATTTGTTATTCAGAATTTTCGGAAAATATAGCTTCGTTTTCTTTTGGTTCCTTTTGTCGTTTTCCTTTTTCTGCTCTATATATGTAAAGATGAAAAATGTTTATGCAATAATTTAATTGAATGAAAATCATATTTTTCTAGTTTCACCATGTGGTTTACAGAATCCTCGTCCTCAGAAGAAAGTTGTGGGAGGTAAAAATTCAGCATTTGGATCCTGGCCGTGGCAGGTATTAAAAAGATTTTTGTTTTTGTTTTTTTGTTTTGAGTTTGAATGTTTCATTCAACAACGAACAAAATCATGATTAAGTTAATCGGATTTTCTTTTTAGTTCAAACCTAACACTCTAATTTTAATAACTTACATTTGTAAAAGGAAATCTGAACTCTTATTTTATTTCTAAGAAATAAAAGTCAGTTCTGTTTCATTTATTAAACAAAAATACGCATACATAAAAGGAAATTAAGGAAAAAAGATAATTTTGAATTTATTTTTTAAGTAGCAAGGATAGGCGACTTTATAATAATTAGAGACAAAAATTCTAAAATTCCATCCTTTTAGACACCGAGGGACATCATATTTTGAAGAACTTTATATTAATGATAAATTTTAAAGCTAGTAAAATAACTAATGGCTTAAATCTCATGAGATTGATACAAGCAAATGATTGAAAATCATTTCTATGAGAGAACTTAGTTTCAAATATAATGGAGGAAACATAACATATTAAGACATCATAGGAATTAATTTTATAAGAAAGTTTATGGTATATAACATTATTTTTAAAGAAGTTAAAGAGTAAGAAGGAAAATTAAAAACAAAGTAAGACGATAAAAAAAAATCAGAAAGAAAAATCATAAAGGTCTCAAAAGTCATTCTGTCAGAATATATAAATAATGTAGAAAATCTTAGGTATTTACATTATATTAAACAACAGTTTTCCATTAAAACAAAAAGACATATGTAATTAATACTTAATAAGAGACGGTGATATGTATATTTAGTTAGAAATAGGTAGCGAGATCTCACGCGCGTTTCCTTTTAATTAACCTTTGAGACTACTTTACTACGTTACTTTAATTGAGATCCTCGCCTTGGGAAAAAAACCGTAACTTACACTCGTATGAAAATGAGTATTACTCTATGAGAAGCATAGTTAATGATATTAGAGGTACTAGAGAGAGATAATAGGATATAGAGGAATATCAGAGAGATTGAGAAGCACACTATATGGGTGCAAACAAGTGTGAAGTGAAATTCTGAGATTCCGTACCTATATATGCCTCGGATCCCGACGTTAGAAATATTGGAATTGGATACAGTTTATACTAATTTTGCTATTATTTTAGCTATGGTTTCCAAGGAGAGCGGAATCGTTACCTGGAGGCCACAAGATTGCGGTAAATGACGTTATTAATCTTCCAAGTAAAGTCATACCTAGGAAACCATAGCTTGTCCGTTGTTTTAAGTTCCGCTTGCATTTAAAGCTCTTTAGGAAACCACGTCATCTGGTTTAAATAGTTAGTGTTTTAGTAACGTCATCCATCTCAATATTGCGGCCACCAGATAATATATATATATAAACACAAAAATTATATAACGTGATACTAATTCGAATGTAAATTATGAAAATAGGAAACTATTTTTTCAGGCGCTGTAAAGACAAATTATCTTAGTTTTTATCAAATATGGTTAGAAGACCAATACAAAAAGGTTATGATGATTACAAAGACGAGTACTTTGAATGTTAAATTGACTAATGTTCATGTGATTCTATTTGAACTTATAATTTTATATTTTGGTCACTTTTGTAATTATTCTGAAATTTATTAATATTCCGTCAGATTTCTTAACTCTTTGTAGAACGCAGAGTAATGAAATATTTTTTAACAGAATCAATTATCAAATACCTACTATATCTATTTGTAATACTATTTGCTATTATTAAATAATAGAGATTTGCAGATAACATTAATACTACAAGACACTTCTGTGAATTCTAAAAGATTAGAAATAAAGTCTCAGCTTACCAACTCATTCGCACCGAGTGAAACACTTCTTGCATACAGCCGATTCGACTCCTATTACACAATAACCAAAAGTCACTTTTAATAAATTATATATCCAGCAAATTCACTCCAATTAAATTACAAGCATTTAACAGCTACTCGTTAGTTATCATCTGTCCTTTTTTTTTAATTCATTTATACTGTATATCACGATCCCTTATTCAATTCACTACAACCAATTTGCCTAATTACGTTCCATTTGGTTGACAAGGAGTTTGAATTTCTTGCAATGCAAATTACAAAAAATCCATACGGTTAATGAAGAGAATCCCACAAATAGCCAAACGTCACAAAAGTTAATATTATTCTGAGCAATAAAGGTTTTGTTTCTAAAATGTTCAATATTTTTTATGTTTTATATTCTACTGATTTAATAAGTTCGAATTTTTCCTCAAGCTCACCCCCCCCTTTTTTTTTCTTGTACAATTTTCTATAAAGGCTGCCATTTTAAATTTCATATTAACTGTCTGTATTTTCAAAACATCAGGTATATAATATATTCATTCGTTTTCTATATATTCTCTTAAAAATATATAACATAGTAAGCATTATTTTTTTTTATCAATTGACTTTTATCATTGTTTTCTTTGCTATTCTAAGCTAAGGACTTATAAATTTTTGAAATACGCACAGTTAGTTTTTATTTCAATCACTCAGTTATATATGACATAATTTTATTTTTCTATTTAAAATTATTTATTTATTATAAAATTATCTTATTATTATTTTAATCTGTGATACAGTAAACTTTCTTTAAGCCGGAACATTCGGGATCATGCCATTACCAGATAAATGATTTGCTGGATTATCATACGTCAATATATTTTTATTGAGGGTGTCAAAGGTAAATCCTTCTTGATAAAAAATATAAACAATGAAAACATATATTTAATGTGTTTATACAGATTCTGAACCTGTGCAGACAATATAAATATTCGACCATATATTTCATTATTTTGGGATCTATAAAACTAAATTCTGATATTAAACATTAATTTAATAGAATACTCTTGTATTGATAAAAATACAGCGCAAAATATTAATATATGCAATGATAGTGGAAACTAGTTACTCAAGTCATTTGATTAAGCTTATTTGTTTTATTAGGACCTACTGAGAGCATTTTACTTAACAGAACACTGTACACACAATTGCAATATTGTACAAATGTGATATGTAACTCGTCAGAAAATAAGAAAAACTGTACTGAAATGAAAAATGATAGTTTCAATAATCAATGGAGATGCGAGCAGCACCGTTTAACGAACTAACGGTTAAGGTCAACAAAGTACCAAATACACACGAAAAATCAAAAAGCTTACGGTTTGATCAATGTCCGGTTTTAAAATAAGCCCGACCATCGAAAGCCGGATTAAAGAGAGGTTGCAGAGCGAATTTATTCAATTTCTTAAATTTATATATATGTAAAACACCTAAACAAACTTTATTGTATTTATGTAAAAAGAAATTAATATTTATATGTTAAATGTACTCCGGATGATAAATGAAAGTTCCCCAAATGCTTATTACTGAACGAAAATGAAACTTCCAGGGATACTTACCAAATGAGTATGAAACTTTCATCATATTCAATTAAACAGGAAAAATACTCAAGGCGAGTTTATACAGATAAAAAAGCAATATATCTTCTCCTTGATTACTGCATCTGGGTTATTTTTTAGACACTAGATTTTAAAAAGTGGGAGATAAGTGGAAAGAAAACAAAAGATTTTTTTAAATGGTAATATTGATTCTAAAAAATAATTTTAAGAAACTGATATTTTCAAATATTTAGTATATTTTAAATTGTATTCATTCTCTTTTTGTTTTTTAGTACCCGCATATTATACAGAAAAAAAATCAAATCTAAGCTTCTAATTGCTTTAAAATGTAATAAGGCTAATACGGAATTGGGAGGGAATTGAATCTCTCTGAAAAAGGTAATTCAATAGATTGAGCGAAGAAATATTAACCAGAAAAAATTATAATTTTCATATCCTTTTTTCATTTCTTTGCTTTGAAACCTTTTTCTTGCGTTTTTAAAGTAAAATAGATTAATTTTAATATATTTTTCTGTTAAATACTAAAAACGCTTTCAAACCTTGTTTTCTTTATATTAATAACAAGCTATTTTATTATGAGAATACTATATTCGCTCTAATTTTAAATATTATTTTCTTAAAAAAAAATACTTATTTGTAGAGATCTTCTTTTCAACTGGAAGTCACTTCAACAAAAAATGTCGTGCAATCGGTCTAAAGTTTTCTGAAGTCTAGAGTTTAATTTATTAAAAGTTGTTTTTGTTATGTACATAAGTTTCCATGCATTTGAAATTGTTTTTATCCTGTCAAATTTAGTTTTCCTTCTGAAATTTATGGCACAGTCGAGGAGAGTGTCAGCAAATCTACTTAAAAATTTGACATTTTATATGAAAAAACGCACTTATAATTCTTTCCACCATAAAAATATCGTCTATAGGACAAATTGCTAATATTATATGAGAATGTTACAGTAATAAGAAATGTTTCTGAAAATGACAAATATTTTGTTCTGTGAAAAGGTCCATAATTTATATCAAAATAGTTAAGACATTGTTTTTAACTATAGCATTACTTTAATCGTGCAATAAATTATGCATCAAAATCAATTTCAGTCCCCTTATAATTATTAAAAATATAATTTTATCATACGCAATGTTACTAAAAGAAAATTAAGTTAAGTATATGTTTCCACATTAAGTGATTGGATACTCCCCAATTATTTTCCTATTGTATTTATGAATGAAAACTCAAATACAGGGAGGAGAGGAAACTTTTTTTACCCTCTGAAAAGGCAAATTATCTTAGGTTTTGTTTGTTTTTTTCGGATATATTTGTGCATTGATTTATTCATTATGTAATTGGCTTACACTAATTTAACTGCAAACATATAAAGCTTCATTTAAAAAGCTTCCGTTGGATGTTAGATGTACTTCAAAATACATACATTTTGTAAAAGTTTAAAGATTTTGAACTTAACATAACCTTTTGCAGATAAGTTTCATATTCATTCATATAATTTTTCTGAAAAGAGATTCTTCTTCTTTTTTTTTTTTTTTTTTTTTTGTGGCAACCAACATTTAGCTAGTTGGATGAGTATGTACAATTTATGGAAGTACTTTTTAAATAAGTATGTATGTAATAAGATCGAAATATATTCCCTTGTATAATATATTTTCGTGCTGCCCTCTATTGAAAAAAGTAACAGTTAAAATAAACTGAGCATGCGTTTTATGTATGCATAAATCTTAGCACATTTTTTTTAACTGATATATTTAAAACTTAAATGATCTATTATCACCATATTTTACCGTGTCAGTTACATTTCTTTTTGTTGGAATTTCATAAATATATATTCTCTATATTAAATGCGTTCATTTTCTGGAAATTTCCTTTCGAGAATTTTCTTCCCAAGACAAGAAATTCTCAAAGAAGAATATCGCCGTATATGTATTCTATGTAATAAGATCGATTACATCTAATGATAAAAATTTCTTTAACCTTGTTGATTACTTAGAATTTTTTATTCCAAGCCAATCATATCACAGTCTTTGCGTTTCCATCGCTGATAATTCAGTCGTAGTTAATCTACGATGGAAAAAAATTAAGAAAAAACCTTAAATTTCACTTATCTAAAAATGTAAAGCGTATCACTTAATGATTGAAAATTATCATTTTAAGAAAACTGAAAGCATCGTACTTTTCGATCATCTTAAGAGATTCTAAGAAATCTGATTTTAAAAATAACAGAATAATATATTCTTCCCAAATTTTTCATTTTCATCTGTACCCCCATACCGACAAAATTAAATTGAGAATATTTATGTAACTTTTTCTCATAAACTATTAGGTATATAAGATTAAAATTTTATCTACAGAAATTAAATAGACATTTGTCTTTTTACTGAAGCGAAATTTTGAATATATGTTATGTATTTTTTTGTTTTTGAGATTTATTTAAATATTTTTTTTTTATTTTTTTTTTTTTTTTTTTTTTTTTTTTTCTTTTTTTTTTTTTTTTTTCTTCTTTTGATTGCCCCGAAAATGTATAAGAAACTGTCCACAGTTTTTCTCTGTCGAGGCATTTCAGGGCATTTATAGCATATTTCTCTGGTTTTATTCTCAATTTCTTCAGAATACTCAACTTGAATGGATTATCGTTATTAAATAAGCATACAGCATCATAAACACTAAGTGAAAGTACTTCAATTAGCACAAATGTTGATCTGGGAACACGTGACCATACGACATTATGAAAACTTTCATTCGAGTTCTACATATTTCCATATACACACACCATGATTCTCTTTCAGCAGGGCAAAATCCATGTTGAGGGTATTCATCTGTCGACAGTTTGTGCAGAAAAATGGCCCGCATAGCTTGTCGCATACTGTGAGCACGATTTAGATTCCTCCGTATAGCTAATCCACAGTTTGATTGTAATTTATTTCGTGATCGGTCAAGCGTTTTTGCCTCATAAGCGCTTACCGTCGGAAAAAAATTTCGCTTTCATTTATGTTTTTAAACGACGTAATCTTGTTTCCTTGCGTTTCATTACGTGTTCAATACATTCCAATTTTTCAATATGATGTTCATTTCCATAGATGTAATTTTTTTTTTTTTGATAACAGCAAATGCTATGGAATCGCCTTTCCCTAAGTATGTGATATACCGTGCATCATGCACTGTCAAGGAAGGTTGAAATATTCTTGAAGCATCTTCAGCTTCCATCTCCCACTAGAACTTTCAAAATTACGTTTACAATCTTTTTGATGATTTATTGCTGCATATACTGTACTTGGACAGATTTTCCACACCTATTACTTTCCTATTGTCTATGCTAGTCATAATAACCCAACCATTCAGAAACGTTTAACCTAGCTTTTTCTCAGTTCCATCTACGGCAACTGCAATATCCGTATTGCTTCCCTTTTTCGTAACAGCTTTCTGCGCAGCATTTTGCATTGTTTCCTCAGAAACAAGCTTTACAGCATTTAAGAATATATTTTATAAGGTGCAAATCTTGCAGGTGGTTGAGGTAGATTCATAACTGCTCAAAACATTTTCTTCCAGCTTCTGCACCTTTTGCAATGGAACGCATTGCATACACATACCTAGTATTTAAGGTTGCTATTTGGTTTCCTTCGAGATAGCCTGAAGAAGAAAATTCCAGACAATACAGGCAAATACAACATTTCAGTATAAAAGAAATAGAATATCTAGAGTTATTTCTCAAAACTTGTAAATCCGTGCCACTGTTACACTTTTTACACCATACATCATTCAGAAATACAAATAAAAGTATATTTAAGTTCATTATGACGTTAATAATACCTATATTTTCTTGAAACGAAGAAAAACTCTCATTTAAATCTGGAATTTTCCTTTTTTTTCTCACAAGATTTTTTAATATCAAAATTCAATTCAATATTACTTACGTTACAGCTACAATGTACAGCTGCTACTAATAGTAATATTTCTACCTTTGAAAAATTTTCCTTTTGCATTTTTTAAATTCTTCACATGATCTAGACATATTTTAAGTTATAATGTTTCTAAACAAAACATAATGCTCAATTTAAGCTGAATATAGTTCAAATAAGAAAGATTTAACAAATTTGATTCACAATCGCAACACTCAGTAAAGAATGATCAAAATTTGTACGTGAGAATATAAAGCCCACCTTCAAGTCACAATTACAATTATACTGCAGCTCTTTACGAACTAATAATTAAAATGGTGCGATTTTTTGCAATTACATCCCAAGTTTAAAAGGCCGATGTTTACATTTTTATCTACAAAAGTGGGTGTGACACGTCAGCTGATGTGTCACTCTTTTTATTCAAAATTAAAATTTTTATTCTTCGAATTTGAATATTAACAAATATGTTATATCATTGGAAAAGTTTTGTATTGGAGATTTTAGAAGCATCAAAAAACCAAAATCAATTTTTTGAAAATGTTTAGTGTACCATCTTCCAGTAAGATAAACTTCAGAAGCAAATTTTTATCGTATAAAACTGAATATAACTTATTAAGAGATGATGTTCAATGAAGAGAGATTAGTTGTCTATATAGATTATTTATTACATGCATTATATCCTCTAACTACTTATTTTGAAGTACTATTCAAAACCCAAAGCTCAGGTTAAAAAAAAGGAATTATTTATAAAATTGCGGTAACTTTCAAGCAAGAAAATATAACGAAATAGGAGTACTTCTATGGTAATATCACTGCTATGCGTTTAGAAATCCGAGTATCAAATCAAAACTAAAATTTCTATTTAACGAGAAAAAAAAACCATTTATCCGGGCTATTTTTAAATTCATATTGAATAAAAAAAAGTTCTAAGTTGTTAGAAGATATATATGCTGTGCTGTTGTTTCTCTATTAATAATTACATTTATACCATATTGTTTTCTAGGCGTCTGTTCGACGAACTTCATTCTTCGGATTTTCTAGTACTCACAGATGTGGAGGAGCTTTGATCAGTCGACAATGGGTTGCTACAGCGGGACATTGTGTTGACGAGTGAGTTTTATTACGTAAAATTACATCCTTCGTAAAACAATTCTTTTCAACATAATCAACATGTAATATTTACTCCAACAAATAAGGAATAGATTTTTAAGATTATTAAGACAGGATGAAGAAATATTATTAAAAATTTATTTGAGGTAAAATTAGAAAATATATCATGTTGCTTGCTCTCTATATCAGGAATTGTTTGTTTCTCTACCCATAATGCAAATCCACGCTGTTGATTGTATCGCTTCAAACATTTTTAGGAAGCTTCGCTGATGTGTGGAAGAGGCCGTAACTATATTTCTGCCAAAAAAAAATTTTTTTTTCCCTAATTCATTATTGGAGAATTTTTTTCAAAAATCTCCTTTTCTATCATTAACAGAAGGCAGCAATATTGCTAATTTCGATTTACTTAAAAACCTTTTCCTTTTGAGTTTGTTTTCTTGAAATTAATCAAATTTTTTTAAATTTTCTTCCATGTTTTTAATATATTACTTAATTTGTAATGCATGTTTTATGGGTTAGCTCTCGAACGAAAAGTTGCAAAATTAGGATTCTTGTATAATTGGGTGCATAAATTAAATAATTGGTCTTTGAAAATAGCGCTAAAAAGCGTCGATTTTGGATTTCTTTTCTCAAAATTATAAAGCCATTTCATCCAAAAATATTTCGATTCAAGTACAACGTTATTCATACAGTAGAAGGAGTGAATGTTTGGATCCCTTCAAGAAAACAGGGAAAGTATTTATTTGTAGGATTTTATACGAATTTTTAGCTAAATAAACTCGTAAGCAAATTTTTATTCCCTCCCTTTCCTTCTTGCTTAAGATTTCCTCTCCACTGAACTTAGTTCTGACACATATTACGTCACACTCTATAGGTGTTTGTAATTATTTATTATTCTTCATAGATTATTTCCGAGATCTCTATATTTATTCATTTGTTTCTTCATCATTAAGCAAAAATTTACTTTTCTAAAATTTTGATTGTTTATCTGCATATTAATTGTGTGTTTTTGCCAAGTTATTATTAAATTACCATCAAACATGTTTTATGCTTGGTAGCTGAATTGCTAAGCTTTTTTTTTTATCCTGTATGAAGATGTAGAAATGTAACTTTCACTGTTTTTTTTAAATTTCTTTTCATAACATAACTGTTTTACTCTCTACAATATTTGTAATTCTACAGAGAATGGTCTTGCTTCACCCAGTCTTAGCTCATATTTCATACTTTTTCCCCTCAGGGTCCATGCCTTGTATTTTCTCCAAGTTTGAACTTATTGCCTTCCCATTGATTTTTCAACCCTATTAGTTCTTTCTGGCATTTTCACAAAAACTTTGAAATTGTAGGCAAGGAATTGAATCCTTAAAAATATGTGTTTTTTTTTAAACTTTTGTTTAATTATTTTAATATAAATTTTTGCTTATTTATTTTAATAATATCGTACTTAGAAGTAACACGAGGACTTGTAGCGATATACCTTGCTAATTTTTCAACTTCGGTCACTTGACGAGGATGATACATGAGCTGGCACCTCCCCTTCCAAACTTCCACATCTCGCCACTGGGAGGACTTAGGACCTCGACCAGATTTAATGACATCGGTTTCGTGGCATCAGAATTCAAACCCTTGACTCAGAAAAACAGCTCCAGCTGCAAGCTCGTAACCATGACCGCAAATCTACCGCATGTCCTAAAAATATCAGTAGTAGTATTCTTTTTAAAATATATGTATCACTGCAACCCCCTGAATACTGGCGTAAAATTTTTTCTCTTTTTTATAAGAAAATAATATTCGGCCTATAAATTAGTCGACTGCTTGATATTTCTAAGAAAAACTGGTCACTCATCTATCTTTAATACTCGTACTTATTCTCAAAGTTTTTTGCACGACTGTCATATTCCACACTTAATAAATATAGTATAAACGCATTTTTAAGAAAGTTAAGTCCACAGTTACTCACTTAAGAATATCAAATTTTATAAATTAACAAAAAAGTGCGTTCAATAGAAAGTATCTCAATAATTAATTTTGCTTGTGAATCACTAACATAATTCTCTCTCTCTCTCTCTCAGGAGAAAATTTTAATCCTTAATTTATTAATAGCTTATTTAATTAGTAAATGACATATTTTTAATATTTTAGTTGATTAATCTCAAGTAATGTTTCTTTTAACTTGTGATGCTTCCAGCAAATATTTGACCTATAATTGATATATGTAAAAAATATTCTCATAACAATAAGGCATTTAATTTTTAGCTCTCTGTATTATAAGCAAAATATTAATTTCCTGCACAAATTAATTATTTTTCTTTCTAGCTTGCTTTTATCACAAATAAAGATTAGAGTTGGGGAATATGATTTTGCTAGCGTTCAAGAACCCCATGCATACGTAGAACGTGGAGTCAAGAAAAAAGTCGTTCATCCCAGATACAACTTTTTCACCTATGAAAATGATTTAGCTTTGGTACAACTCGAAGAAGCTATAGATTCTAAGCAATTTCCTCATATATCTCCAATTTGCTTACCACCAATGGAAGAGAACCTTGTAGGAAAAAATGCCACTGTTACTGGTTGGGGTAGACTGAGTGAAGGTAAACTTTTCTTAATGAATTATTTATACTTTTTAATTGATTATCCATGACATTAGGACAATATGAACTGGAACATGCTTTCTTTATTTATAAATCCATAAATGATATATTAAAGACTAGAATATGCGAAACTATGAAACAAAAAGAACGATATTATTTTTAGCGAATAGTTGTGCTTGCATAAGTTACCGATTATTTATGAAATTTCTTCAGTATTCTAAAATTTCCTTACACAAATATTCCCTAACACTAATGGAATTTACTTCAAAATCGAGTTTTTGATAATTTGTAGTCGAATTGAATCGGAACAGGTTTATGTTACCTGAATTAACGACTAATAATGATCAATTTTGAATAAGGGATTAGTAAGTGAACGAAAATTGAGGTTCATGGTGCAAGAGCCAAATCTGACAATACTATGCCAAGCAATGAACTGAAATCGTTAGTGTACCTGGGAACGCGTCACCCATTTTTACCAAAGATCGCAAACCTTATGGAAAAGAAGAAAGATCAGTAGGGACCACGGAATCCTGAAGTCAGAGCCTACACTCAGAAGGTAAGACCCTGATGGACATTTGTAATCAAGATTTAATGAAGAGGAAGACTCCTGAACTGATTCTTCATCTTAACCAAACGAGCAGAGAAGACAACACATAAGCTCATACTTCATTCAATATTTCCACTCAATGCTGCATAAATTATTTAAGACAGATTTAAAACATATATATATATATATATATATATATATATATATACATGATGTGATGTTGGAGTTTAATGGTGCAAAAGACGAATGCGACGATGCTAATCAGGTGTAACTGTGGTCTAGACGTTTGAAAAAATGTGAAAAAAAGATACAAATTGGTTGAAAAGAATAAGGGTCAAAAATAATGAATCGCGGCAAGGGAGAATTTTGAGCTTCGGGATATTTAACGTGCATAAGCCCCTATTACCTGGATCTTTAGTGGCATCAGGGCTCGAAAACATGACTCGACGAAACCGCCGTTCGCGACCACGACCACTAGAAAGAGTTGGAGAACTATTTTTTTTACTCTAACAATAAATTCAATTTTGTATGCGAAAAAGGGTTTTTTTTTCTCTCCAAAAGCAAAAATTTCTTCCCATGAAATACTTGTTACAAAATTCTAAATTTTTTTTATTTCAAAATTGAATAAGTCATTTAAAATTTTTATGATATTCTTTTTTAAATTTTGATTGACTTTTTTGTAAATTTCCAGATACACTTTCCTTTGTAAGTATTTTTAGATATATTTTTAAGATTATTTTATCTTAATTTCTTAAAGTTAAAATGTTGTATTTTTCTGTATAGGAGGAATATTACCATCGATTCTGCAGGAAGTGCAAGTTCCTATAATTAGTAATGAGAAATGTAAAAACATGTTTCTTGCTGCTGGACGACATGAATATATTCCGGACATTTTCATGTGTGCAGGATTTGAAGAAGGAGGTCGCGATTCCTGTCAGGTAATCATTTATAGTTTTAGTGAGGGAGGGAATGATGGGTAAGTTTATAATGGCGCAAGAGCCAGATATGGCTATGCTACATCCAACACTGTGTGTTGGATCAAGGTGATCTCAAATATAGAAAAAAGATATAAATTGGTTGATAAGAAAGAGGGTCGAAAATAAAGAACAATTTCTGGAGTATGAAGGGGGTGCACCACCCATGTCTACCAAAGACGGTAATCCCGTGGGAAAGGGAAAATATAACTAGGTAACCTTAGGTGAGTGCTGCCCGTACTTACTTGAAGGAAGTAAACCCCTGAGGGCCATAGCTTCAACTTTGATTACTTTCATTCGATAGTTTAAAATTTTCAAAATTATTTTGCTTCAAGAAGATACTGGATTAATTTCTTAAACATATCTTCAAGATGTTCTGTTGAAAAAATGCAAGATTTCATGAAATACCGAACAAAGGATACCAGAGAGCTGTGACTTTAATATATTCAATTTTTACTTCAAAATTTAACGTTCCCAAATTGCCATGGAGGTAAAAACATTTATTGTGCTGTCAAGCTTTAGTTAAAGATCAGAAGCTACTAAGGTAACCGACTCTGCTGGGAATTAGAACATCAAGTAAAATATTCAAATCTATGAAATAATTTTACTAAGGCATTTGAAATTTTCGCTTTCAAAATACTGCTTTTATATTTCCGCTATGAAGAGTATAAAATAAATTACTTTTATTAATTGCAAAGCATTGAAAGATTGTTATAAACTTAAAATGTTTTAACTGGATTTCTGAAAAAAATATTTTTAATAATATAACTTCCGGTATAATTGCTTCCTAGTGTACGAAGGAAGATTTTTTTAAAAAAAATTGAATTCAACTTTGAAATTGCATAAGATCATTATGGTTTGGTTTTATTAACGTCGCACTAGAAGCAACAAGAGGGCTATTGGCGACGGACCTCGTAATTTTGAACCTCGGTCAAGTGATGTGAACGTCACCCGAGCTGGCACCACCCTCTCCTAACATCCACACCATATCAACAGGAGGACTTTGGGCCCCGACAGATTTAACGTGCATCAGCTTCGGCTACACGGCGGGTCTTTGGCGGCCAAGGATCGAACCAGCGACTGAACGAAAACAGCCGGCTTGATCAGAAACCTTGACCACTAGGCTACTGCGGCCACATTTGTGTAATAAAAAATTATTAAACACACCGTTGAATTCCTTAAGCTTGCTGTTTATATACAATATTATTAATTTCTTACTCAAATCTCCCCACTCCCGATATAAAACGCTGTTATTTCAATGTCGCCTGTAGAAAACATTGCGTCAATGGTCATCAAAATCACTCGACTTGAAACTGTAATTATGGCATATATTTCAGCTGGGAAAAATATTATTTAATTGCTAACTGAATTTTCTAAATGTAGGCATTTAAAGGATACCGGAAAGAATCTGTATCTGTCAGAAAATGAAATGAAACTTAATTGGTTATCACTGTAATTATGTCCAATTTAAAATTTCCCAGAATTCGAATATATTGGGCAGAAAAAAACTAAAACTCCCATACTCGCAGACATTTCTTGGAAATCACGAGTTTTCAATAAGAAATAAATTAAAATTGAGAAATTATTTATTAGTATAAGATAAAGAGAGAAGAAAACGAATGATAAATTTCGGAAATTAGGATTCTTCTGCAAACTATTCGGACAGGAATATTTTGAGATTCAAATTTTACATTATATTCATTATGCTAATTATGAATTACTCCTTCAATTAAGATTAAAGAAATATTTTAAATTAACATTATGATGTCACTTTGTCCCAATGTCTCCTCCAGGAGACACTTAATTTCTCAAAAATAAAAATTAAAATAATTTTAACATTTTTTTTTCAATACTTTTCATGCATTTAGAACAGATTGATACAAATTATTCTAAAATATATGGTTATAAATTGATCTTGGGTCTGAGGAGGTTAAAAACTCCGGCTCCAACGTAATATTTCTATTCCCCCGTAATCCTGTCAAAGTTGTACATCTGTTCCTTTAGGTTTTGCAAATAGTGTATACCTTGAAAATATGAGTTGATTAGCCCTTTTTAAAAATAACTATTCGATTTAAAAATTAAATACTTAACTGGGCTAAAATATTTTACTCGGGTCTCAACTCATACTAAATTAATTATTTACTTCAGTTAGAATAATTTTGGTAAAATACATTTTTTTTTCTTTTCCAGGGAGATTCTGGTGGACCATTACAAATCCAATCAGACGATGGATATTGGTTCCTAGCTGGCATTATTTCTTGGGGTATTGGTTGCGCCGAACCTAATATGCCTGGTGTGTGCACAAGAATATCGAAATTCAAAGACTGGATAGTGCAGCAAATTGTATAACTTCGTAGTTAACTTATCCTTAACTCAAAAACAGTTTGAAAAAAAATCATCTAAGTGCCTTTCTTCAAACTAAACCAAATTTAAACTATCGCTGCTTAAGCTTATTTTCATTGCTTGATAAATATCAACCTTGACATGCGAATTTGCAAGTATTCATGTATTATTTATAAATAGCATATATACGTACTTCTACTGTGATTTCTATGGTTAATTGTTTCCTGGACTGTAAGAAAGCGTTCGAGTGAAACTTGTGTTCAAGAGAGACATTTGCCATTTTTACTTTGTTAAATTTAAGCAACTGGTGCCATAACACCAATGCAGTGAAAATTGCCCGAGTTTTGGAAATGCTGAAACTAAAGAGGCAATCACGTGAAACTTCTTTTTCAAAGTAATATTGAGCTTTATTGAATATTAAAAATTGTTTCACTCATTTCTTTGCAATGAATATTGCTCCAAATAAGGATGTAATTGATACACTGTATAAAATTTTAATAAATTT
The DNA here is from genome assembly GCA_019974015.1 of Nephila pilipes. Classification (NCBI taxonomy): domain Eukaryota; kingdom Metazoa; phylum Arthropoda; class Arachnida; order Araneae; family Nephilidae; genus Nephila; species Nephila pilipes. The sequence continues at coordinate 600,844 of BMAW01023587.1, read as the reverse complement.
TTATTTGTAAACGAAAGTGGTATAATTGTACACGTTTTAAAATTCATTAAAAAATCACACTGTTTAAGAAGTATTAAATAAGAACATTAAAAACACAAAATCAATGCAGTTGAAATTCCTTCGTACACATTTAGAATGCATTAAAGGTGTATATCAACGTACATTTTCGGCTATCCAATCCAAGTATGAAGTAACTCTAGTATATACTCCTGGATACGTTGGATCTCCACAGCGTCGTCCCCACGAAACTATTCCAATTACTTCCCAACGACCTTCATTATTAAGAGCCATCAAAGGACCTCCAGAGTCACCCTGAAAAAAATGAAAATTATAAGCCTTCATTTTATTTTATGCTGCATGATCAATAGGAAAACTAATGTCCAAGATTATATATAAATGACGATTCGGAAGAAGCAAGAAAACTCTTCAGATAAAAGTTTTTTTACTCATCTATCATATACACATACGTACAAGTATGTATATAATTATTGGTAGACATGACTTTAAATTATAATTTGAAATTTAGTTTGATTTTGCGTAACTACAGATACAAGAAGTTTAGTTTTAATAAACTACAATTACTAAAAATTAATTGGAGAAAATATCAAAATAAATCAAACATTCATGCTAAAAATATCCTAAATTTAAGTCACACGATATATAATTAAAAAAACATCAGATTTCTCAAAATACATACTGCACGCATACTTTTTAATTCAAAACAAATATAAAACATTACTTTAAAATTACAACCAAGTTAAATTCAAAGCAATTAAAAAAAACAGCAAATCAAGGGGGGGGGGAAACCAATGAAAGACAAAAGATAATGTAATTTCAATAAATACTGTCTCATACTTTGAAATGGAAAAAGTGTGTTTAAACTAATTTCATGGATTCAACCATTACAACTTCAGTAATTAAACTGTCTTTAATTGTATAGACCGAGAAAATCCAAATTGCATAATCGAACAGAAATTCATAATGGAACAAAGGAACAAATACATTTCAAAATTACGATAAAGTGTGCTAGTGTAGATAATTCCATAGAAAATGACATGTAACAATAGCTCAAACACCACAAAATTAGAATATTAAAACATAATTGAGTGAGTGAATGTAACTGCTATTGGTGCAAGAGCCAGATATGGCTATGCTGCGCCAAACAAGATTTAACTGTGATCTAGATGTGAAAAAAATTGAAGACAAAAATTGGTTGACAAGAAGGGTCAAAAATAGAGAAGGATAGCTAGGGTATCCCGGAAGAGCGTAACCCGTGTTTACCAAAGACAGTAAATCCATGGGAAAGAATAAGATCACGAGGGTGCCTCTGGGTCTTGATGCCCGTACTTGCCTCTAGAAGACAAGTCCCTAAGTTCCCCGATATAATCGGCAGGGTACCCGGCTATACACCCAGACGCTGGGTACCCATTTTAGTCGCCTCTTACGACATGCATGAGCTACAGTGGGACTATTCTGTCATTCCCGGTCACCACACGGGTCCTCTTACGACATGCATGAGCTACAGAGAGACTATTCTGTCATCCCCTGTCCCCACACGGGTCCAAAACATAATTGAATACAACATACATCTTTAATACTAAAAAAATAATTTGACATAATGTTAGTGTCATTGCAAAATAAATATATGTTCACTTCATATGCAAATTCATCATTTGGATTCATATAACCCGAATCGGGTATTTGGTTTTATTGACGTCGCACTAGAAGCAACACGAGGGCTATTGGCGACGGACCTCGCAATTTTGAACCTCGGTGAAGTAACGAGAACGACACTTGAGCTGACACTCCCTCTCCTAACTTTCACGCCACGCCAATAAGGACTTTGGGCCCCGACAGATTTAACGTGCATCAGTCCCGGCTACACGGCGGGTCTTTAGTGGCCAAAGCTCGAACCCGCAACTCAACGCCGGCTACGAGTCTGAAACCATGACCACTAGGCTACCGCGGCCGACCCGAATCAAGTATGCGAATGATGTGAGCCTATAGAAGGAATCCCCAGTCCATACGGTAAGGGGTAAAAGCCATTCAAATTCATAGTTTTCAATTCTGTCATGTTCAGGTGTAATACCGCAGCTACATTCAGTACTTAAATGTAGTGGACAGAACATTTTCCTTTGCAAATGTTAAATAAAATTTTCGTTTTACAATTATTATCTCTAGTGTTCCCCCATCACCGAAGAAGTAGCAACAGCACCTTTTATTTTGCTACTTTGAAATACTTTTTCATGCGATACAAAATCCTTCACTACTGTGAATACATGTCTAAACAGCTTGCATGCCCGACCCATATATCTTCAAATCGTATTTTATGTTTGCAACAAAATTTGAAGTACCCGATATATATCATGTTTTTGTTCTTAATAAACGTCTCAAGAACTATTCACTGCTTTCTATATTGTGGCCTTACTTTAACTTCGTATATCACGAGAGGGTGACGTTTCCACCTATGCTTTCCAATGCAAATTGTTACAACTATGTTCTCTACCTTTCCTATATATTTGTACATGAAGTTTCGGGATACCCTGTTTTTATAAAATACGATATAAAATATATTCTTCAACTTATGTACAAGAGTATTCTCACTAATTTGTTTCTCTTATAATTTTACAAAACCCTATAATTTTCGGTACCAGTTTTAAATATTTCTGCTGCAACTATTTCCCCAAGGATAACAATTCAATTTTTTAAAAGCAAAACATAGAATTACTCAAACTTATGATTACCTATTCCCTCTTGTCGTAGTTTTTCATTCATAAATTTTATGATTACATTTTTTTTAAAAAAAAAATGTTTGACAAAGTGAGTGAGTGAGTGAATGTAAGGTTTATTGGCGCAAGAGCCAGATATGGCTATGCTGCGCCAAACAAGATTAAACTGTGGTCTAGACGTGAAGTTGAAAAATAGATAAGTTGTTGACAAGGAGGGTCGAAAATAGAGAAGGATCGCTAGGGTATCCCGGGAGTGCGTCACCCGTGTTTACCAAAGACAGTAAACCCCATGGGAAAGAAAAGATCATTAGGGTACCTCGGGTTCATGAAGCCCGTACTTACCTGAAGAAGGCAAGTCCCTGAGGTCTTGACAAAGTGAAGACTAAGAATTTAGTGACTATAGTAGCTTTCATAGACGTAGAATCGATGTCTTAAGGCTATTTCTTCATACAAGTCCAAAGGAAAAAAATTGAGTATCTTGAATGTTAAATTAGACCTTTGAAGCCTGTGTATTGCAGGAACAGTTACAGTTCTGATGGAATTTATAGTTACAGAACGCCGCACTTTGAAGCAACAAGGACTATTAACGAAGGACCTCGTAATTGTGATCCTCGGTCAAGCGATGAGGGTGATACTTGAGCAGGCATCGAACTCTCCCTACTTCTAACACCACCCCATCGTGAGAACACTGAACCTCTATAGTTTTAGTTTGCATCACCCCGCTACACGACGCATCTTTAGTCATCAGGATTCGAGCGCATGACAACGGAAACAAAGTCGGCCACGATCACTTTACAATCGAGGCTACTCCCAAGCCTGCAAGATGTTCACCTAAATTCAACACTTAATTCCAGAGAGAAAAAAACTGTTTTTGAAACTTTTATTCTATTTCATATTGATTGGTTTTGTTTAGTTTTTATTAACGTTGCACTAGAAGCAACACGAGGGCTATTGGCGACGGACATCGTAATTTTGAACCACGGTCAAGTGACGAGGATGATACCCGAGCTGGCACTGGCACTGGCACCCCACCCTCTCCTCTATTTCATATTGAATGCTTTAAAAACATCCACTTTTAAATCTCCTGGCTGTCTTAAGAATATGAAATTATAATTTTACCTGACAAGCATCTTCTCCATTCTCAGGCGACCCAGCACATAAAAATGATTCGTTTATTCTTTCAAAACTATAAACTTTATCACAATCATCGTTATCCCAAACTGGTATAGTTACTTGACGCAAAACTGCACTAGCTTTACCACCTAAAAGAAAGTTAAAGATTATAAATTATTCAAAATATGCTTGAACGGAAAAATTGAAAATCCATTTAAAATTTTGGTTGATTTTATTGGAACAGGAGACAAGTTGCGCCAAACACTCTAATGAAAGACAAGGATCTGAATCTAGACAATTCTTTTTTCTTTTTTTTTTTTTTTTTTTTTTTTTTTTTGCAAGAAAGAAAAACTCAATGACAAAGGAAAAGAGTTCGCTCTATTGTAACAGTGATGAAGTTTAATAGCGCAAGAGCCAGGTATGGCTGTGATGCGCAAAGCCGGGTGTAACTGATCTAGGCACTTGAAAAATGGAAAAAAGAAAAATTGTTTGACAAGGGTCGAAAATAGAGAAGGATAACTAAGGCATCTCTGTTGACGCGTCACCCGGTTTACCATAGACAGAAATTGAACTTTAGTCATCCTTAATGGAGCCCTAGTTATCTTTCTTTCCGTATGAATAAGAAAACGATAACTAGGGCACCTCGGGGACAAGATTCCCGTTCTAAAGAAAGTAGGCCTCTTAGGATGAAAGTTTGCTAGATATTCCCGTGGCGTGTCACTCGAATTCACCAAGGACAGCTACTCCCGAAGAAGGAAAAACCAACCGAGCACCGAGAAATCAGAAATTTCGTACTTAAAGATAAGCTCCTGAGATATACTTAAAAAAAAAATTATGATTTACATTATGGTTAACTATTTTTTGCTGCTTTTCTGCGCATGACACTTTGATCAAGTCTTCAAAACTCTAAGCTGGATTTTCATTATCGCTAGTTGTATGAAGTTCTAATTATTGACAAACTGAATCTTGAGCAAATGCACTGTGCTTCGAAACTCATGAGCAAAAGTTTAAGGGGTGATAGAAAACATCCAAACAAGCAATTTGTACCATTGGTTTGGTTTTATTAACATCGCACTGGAAGCAACACGAGGTCTACGCAATTTGTACTATACAATGCCTAGGCGGAGAGCAAGCGGTGGACCGCTGCACGGTGCTGTAATGGAAAGCACAAAACGAGAGTCTTACACATCGTCATTTCTGCCCTGGATTTCAGGAGGCATTCGCCCTGCCTCCTGAAATCACCGCTTGCACCTCGCCTATGCATTGCGTTGTGAAAATTCCTTGTTTAGATGTTTTCCCATCACTCCTTAAATTTTTGCCAGGAGTTTTAAAAACCCTGTGCAAGACAATTCGTAACCCCAATCAATTTATCTCAGTTTTACATTACAGTAGTACAATCTGTAACTAGAGACAAATCCCGATTCTACTCTTATTAAATGAAGGTACTTAATCTCCATATCGTGCAAAGGCAATGAAGCCCTTGTGGATGTAACCAGTAGAGAGAATATCCTTTATTTTACTTATTTTTTGTAATATATGAATCGGAGACCTTGACCATCTAGTCACTAGAAATTCTAACTTGGCTATGACAGCCCTGTGTAACCTGCGAAATTGTACGTATTTTTTTCCGAGTGAGTGAGTGAGTGAGTGAATGTAAAGTTTATTGGCGCAAGAGCCAGATATGGCTATGCTGCGCCAAACAAGATTTAACTGTGGTCTAGACGAGAAGAAATTGAAAAAAGACAAATTGGTTGACAAGGAGGGTCGAAAATAAAGAAGGATCACTAGGGTATCCCGGAGTGCGTCACCCGTGTTTACCAAAGACAGTAAACACCATGGGAAAGAAAAGATCATTAGGGTGCCTCGGGGTCATGATGCCCGTACTTACATGAAGGCAAGTCCCTGAGGTCCCCTGATATAATCCCCAGGGGCAGGGTGCCCGGCTATACCCCCAGACGCTGGGTACCCATTTTAGTCGCCTTTTACGACATGCATGAGCTACAGTGGGACTATTCTGTCATCCCCGGTCACCACCCGGGTCCGTATTTTTTTTTTTTCTCTAACAAGTTTGTTTTCAACTTAATAGATAGGTTTCATTTACATCGACGCTGGAAGCAACTCAGGGCTATTGGTAACAGACCTCGTAATTGTGAATCTCGTACAAGTGACGAGGACGACATCTCTGAGCTAGAACCTCCCTCTCCTAACTCCTGCACAACGCCAAGGGAGGATTTTGAGCCTCAACAGATATAACGTGCATCTTCCGGGCCACAATGTGGGTCTGTAAGAGGCATGAGGGCTCGAACCCATGACGCGACAAAATCTACCGGTCACGACCACTAGGCTACCGCGGTCTTCAACTTAAAGAAAAAAATATTCTTAATTTCGTATATGTTTAGGATATTGTTATTTTACGAAGATTTTCGAAGAAAATCAAGTGAATTTCCTGACACAAAACCGTTTTATAGAAATTGAAACTTTAATTTTGATGCAATTAAAATACCAGAATTCAGTCTGTAAATTTAACCACATATTTTCGTACAAAATGCAGTAAGATACATCTAATGTAAAACATTTTCATGAAAAAATATATTAGAATATCGAATTTGAATCAATTAACAAGACTGATCTCATTATAAAAAAGTTTGATTAAAATTAGATAATACAAGTAGTTTACAGAGCAATTGTCTTACCGAAAGACACTGTACCCCATCCAACAACTGTAGCATTTATATCGGAAAAACTTCCTCTTCCTGGATTGGGTAAACATATGCTCCCAATGAACTTGGTATACTCAACTTGTCTCCTTAGTTTCAGTAAAGCAATGTCGTGTTGGAAAGTTAAAGTTATAAAGAGTGCATGACGTTTTATTTCGGCCACAGGAATATCTTGTTGGTGTGAATGTTTCTCATTGAAGTTATATTCTCCCAACCTGACTTTAAGATCTTTGACTCGAACGCTGAATAAATGAGAAAGGTTAAAAAAAAAAAAAAAATCAAAAATAGCAAGGAAAAAAAAGGATTTTAAAAATTAGGATCTTTCAAGATACTATTTGACTGGAAAGGGAAATTCTTACCCTAACACACAGTGGGCAGCTGTAAGAATGTACCAATCATTGATAATTACACCACCACAGAAAAATCTATTCCGTCGCAACAAAGCAACCTAGGATAGTACAAATATTAAACATTAATAAGTTAATGGAATTTATTCAAGAGCTTCAACTATTTTAAAAGGACCAAGGAAGCCCTATCTCGCCTATGTTAAATTCACAAATTTCATGTACTTTTTTTCTCAAAAACATTGCATTATGAAGTTCTTATGGAAATTAGAATAACATGTTTTGCATACCTTAACATACCATTTCTTTCTAAATAAAATAGAAAAACTTATTCATAAATCACACTTAAATTGGCAGTTTTGACGGAATTTACCAGCCCAAAATAAATTGTCAAAATATCAAACCCTGTGTAAATGTAATAACAAATGTTATTAAAAAAAACTAAATTCTTAAGTTTCATATATTAAAAGGAACGTGCTTATAAAGCTATAAAGCTAAAGCAAGCAAATGCTTCATTGTTCAAAAAAAATTCTTTGTGATACTCGTTTCGTTACGAGTTACCAAAAATATAATTGTGCATTTTCTAATGTAATTATTTTAAAAACACTGTAAACTCATTACCATCCAAGTCCATTCATGAGGTGAAGACATTATTCCACCAACTATTCTGGTATTGGCGCTATGACCACATCCTGATAAAGTGATATCAAGTATTAGTATACATATCCTAATACACTTTTAAAATACTGCAAAGTCTTATGAAAAAACTTAAGTAAAAAAATTCTTCCTACCTTCTTCAGGTTGTTTAAATTCTTCCACAGTATTCTGTGTAACATTTTCAGTGGAATCTATTATTTCAATTACAGGATTATGTGGACAGCAAACTCCTACGAAAATCCCCCTTGTTAAGCACATATACTGCAAGAATGTATTATAATTGTTCAAAGTTTCAATTAGAGGACAGCTTGTCAAGCTCAAACAACTACCATTTTCACCTTTGGGAGTAATACATTCGCGCGTTCCATTACTTCTTGGAAATAAATCAATAATTCTTCCAGATTTACGATCTTCAGATAGAACGTCATTCGATATTTTTTTCGAATTACTTAAGTCATCATTTTCCTCCAATTCACTTGCAATATCTGTTTTAGGTATAGTATGAAGCAATGGTCTTTCAAGGAATTTGCTATCTGAAAAGTTTTTCCAATCTGAATGCTCTTTTTGGTTTTCCCTGTAAAATTCAAACGATTCGCTAGGAAGTTTCTCCGATTCAACCTCGACAAAATCATTCAAATCTTTTGAAGTTAGCCTTTCCGAATCTGACGAATCATTAAAATGCTCTTTCAGATCTGTTTTGTCCACATTTGACAAATCAGAAAGCTCCTTCGGGTCCATTTCGATCACATGTGACGAATAATCCAAATGCTCCTTCGAGTATGTTTCGGCCGTACTTGATAAGTTGCTTGAATGACCTTCACTATTACTTAAATCATCCCAGAATTCTTTAAAATCTGTTCCAAGAGATTTGAATAAATAATCAGAATTGTCTTTCACATCATCAGAATAATCTGCATTGTACGATTGTTGTTCTTGGTCCATTTTGTTCGTATTTAACAAATGTTCACCGTAGACTTCTGTCTCTGTCCCATGAAGTTGATCTAAATTATGCCAATAGTCTTTGGAATTTGATTTTGAGATTTTATTACCACTTTTAATTGAGGAATTATTCAAATGTTTCGAAACATCTATTCTAGAGTTGTGTTTCTGCATGACATTTGGATATTTGATTTGATCAACTTTGAAATTTGTGTATTTACTTTGGTCATCCGAGAGTTTTGAATACATCGCATTTTTTTCATGATAATTTTCGTTCTTTGCGTTTGACCTTAAAGAGGACTTGGGAAGATCAAAGTAAGATTTCAAATTTCTAACACGATCCGTCTGCAATGGGGTCCATTCTTTATTTTTTCCATTCTTCCAAAGTTTTCTCGGAATTCCATCAAATTGGCTCGATCCAAAAAATGTTTTAGAAGTGTAGAGAGGGCGTTTTCTACCAATGGGAGTTATCCTTGAAGCAAAGGATTCTAGATCAGCACTTTCGTGGCTAGTTTCATCCCATGTATGAGTATTGGAATTGTTTTCACTGTCTTCATTTAGTTCAGTTTCAGTAGCATTGATGGTTTCGTTAAATAGCTCGGTGTTTCCTTAGAAAAGAAAAATCTTCAATCAGAAAAAAATAAGATATGTATTTATAATTTATTAATACCTTACTACAAAAATTGCGAACAATTTACAAGAAATATAATCATCCAATTAGAATTTGAAGCAAGATTTGATACAAAATAAGAATTCAGATTGAATCGTCCAATTTATGTTAGGTTAATCGAATTCCAAAATGGATCTTAGTTTCTTAAAGATTGTGAAGGGTTGTTTTTAGTAGCGCGAATGTTATATATTTGGCCAAACCGTGATAAACACTCATTAATTCACAAAAAGGGACGAGATTTTCAAATCATTAAAGGAAAAAAGAATGGGGATCTACAAGAAAATAAATATCGATAGGACATCCTGGGGTACAAACATGATGTAACATGCATATGAGCTCAATGCTTTTCGCTTTCGAGGTAATGAGGCTTTATTCTCCTCGACATTTCTTTTTGCAGAATTAAACCTTGAGATGCAACTTATCAGACACCTAATCATTGTCTTACTAACTATGCTATCTCACCTCCTGAACACCTATCAATTCAATCAACAGTTTTTCGGAAGAAGAAAACCCAAAACCTTTAACCCTCTTCTCAACAAGCCCTTACCGTACCAAATAATTTGGCCACCGAGTGGTCTTGGTTGAGAGCTCATGACTGGTGTTGTTTCAATCGAATCATGGGTTCGAGTCCGGGGCACTTAAAACTCGTCGTGTAGCGAGGATAATGCAAAGTTATTCTGTCGGGACTCAAAGTCTTCACGTTGCGATGGTGTGGAAATCATTAGTGTATTGTGCCTGTTCAAGTATCATCCCCGTCACTTGACTGGTATTCAAAATTATTAAGTCCGCTCTAACACCTCTCTCTCTCCCCCCTCCTGTGTGGTTTCCCAGTGAAACATTTAAAAACAATCGAATCCAGCCGAACTGCAGCTGTTCACGCAATACACTGACATCGAAACTCATTTTAACATGCATCAGTCAATTTTTTCCTTTGGACTTGTATGGGACAAAATAGTCTTAAAAATATCGTATCTGTGTCTACTAAAACTACTGTCACTAAATTATCAAGTTTTTCTATTTGTCAAAAAAGTTTAAATCTAATCTTAAATATATGAACGAGAAACTATGACAAGGGAATAGACAATATTCATAATTTCAAGAAATTGCTTTCAAAAATTCGAATTGTAAAAAGAGGGAATAATATCATCTAAGAAATGAATCGTTACTTAACTTTTAATAATATTTACAACTGTTCATAAAATATCTTAACAGATCTCGAGTTATAAATTTACTGAACATTGTGATAAAAACAATGACACGTGTAAAGTTCCTAAAAAAGTCCTTAAGCCGATTATGATTAAGGTAGTTTAGCGTAAGAATGTTATTTAACTTATTTATCACGAGAACAAATGCTATCTCAATAACACATTTCATCACTGTATACTCTTCTCTCATTCAGTAAGAAATTAAACACAATTTCTAATTATACTTTTATATATATATATATATATAATAGTAACTTATTTAATCTTATTCGACTAAAGCAGGTAGCAAAAGCTAAAAGAAATATTTTATAGCTAATAGTCAAGTATCTTTCAAACTATATATGATTGAATGATTAATAGAGTTAAAATGCCTTAAAAATTTTTACAACGGTAAGAGATCTACAGTAAAAATATGTTAAACTAATTTTTGCATGGGATTAAATATACAATGCATTCTTAAATTTTAAATGAAAGTTTGTAATGAAAAAAATCCGACTTGGAAAAAGATTCCAAACACGAAGAAATTCTAGCCATTTATAGTGTTCAAAATGTGTTCTCTTTTGAATAAGTAGGACTTATTTTCAAACTTACTTAGAGAAGCCCCAGAAGTAAAGTCTTTTAAGTGAAATAAAATCAGTAATATCGTAAACTTCATTTCGAATGGTCCCTGAAAGAACAAAGTTTGAACCGATTAAAAACAAATTTAAGAAAAATTCAATTTATAATTTAAAAATTTACTAGCTTTTAACACAAAAATTTAATTCTAAAACGCATATTTCCTAAAAGTAAATGTAATAAGGTCTTACTTCCTTCTCGTCGGCTGTTGTTAAAAAAAAAGTCACACCATTTTCATTATCAAGACCAAAAAATATGGTTTTTGAAATTAGATCTGTTTCAAGACATGAAATAGCGTTGTATTCTGAAGTTAGTCAGCTCTTCAGTTCGCGATATAATAGATATAATAAACACTGGAAATGCAAATTTTAACTTTAAACATTTTGCTTAAATTTTGCAACTAATTTACGTCATTCTGTACTAATATAAATTACGAGTGACTATCTTGAGGGAAGAATTTATATACCAATGACTGTGAGTAATTGTTTATTAACATCGCACTGAAAAACACGAGGGCTATTGGTGACGAACCTCTCAACTTGAGTGACGAGGACGGTGAGAATGACAAGAAGGGAACATGAGCTGGCATCTCCCTCTCCAAATTTTTACACCATGCAAACGGGGGAGTTGGAATCCAAGCTATATTTAATGTGCATTAGTCCCACTACACGGTGGGCCTTTAGTAGCAGCATGGCTCTAATCCACGACTCAACGAAAACAACGCCAGCCACGACAGTGACCACTAAGCTACCGTGGCCACTATAGACTAATGAAAATACATCTTGTTCGAGTTCTGTTGTGAGCTATATCACCGCATATGATCAAGAACAATGCAATGTATCTAATCAAACATATGTTAAAGATGCAGGGTCTTAGTAATATTGTATAATGCCCTTGTTAGCTCCAAAATTAATTTAACTCTCCTAGATAACTCTCTTTGATTTTCTGTTCCAATTACTGAAATAAGGACCAATTTTCCTCGAAAATCCTCCAAGAGGGCATGTCTTAACACCCCATCCTCGCATCATCTGAAAGAGAATAATCAAATAAAATGTCAGACGTTCCGTTTTCTTTTCATATTATCAGAAATTCAGCACAATTTAGTCAACATTTTCGCAAATACGTGCTTTTGTGTGAGATCAATTGTATAAATTAGTCAAAAGAATTTAAGAAAGACTGAAAAAGTAAGTGAGCTTACACATTTACATATATGCATCACTACTGTGCGTTCAATTTGGTGTACATACGTCATCATTCATCAAATTTAATAAAAACTTGTCATTTTGGATCTGGTGTTTTCCTTTAGTGGTAATATTCCACATTGCAAGCGTGTTTGAAGTCTGACTTTTGTCCCATATAGTAAGATTAATTGCTGGTAATAGTTTTATTTACCAATAATGGAAAAATATTTCGGTATTTGATAAACTTGTTTGTAGAATCAAACACTACTCGACTTAATCATTTTGTTTGAACTAGAGAGCTAAATACTCCTGTTGTGATACACGACCTGTTCAACTTTTCACTAGTGCTTCATAATTTAAAATGTGTATCGGGAGTTTTTAATGTAAAATAATCTTAAAATAAGTTTCGATGCTCATTTAACACCTACCAATTTTATTTCGCTAGATGTAAATGAAGCTTCCAAAATAAATCGAGGTTTTGAGTTATCAATGAGTTCCTAAGTCTAAAAACCGAATTAATGGATAGTAAGTTTTTAACTTGATATGTAATCAGATTCATCAAAATTTCAACTGGAGAGTTTTTAAATTATAATACCTTTTAAAATCTAATATTTAAGGATTATTGGCTAGTATCGTGTGTATATGATAAAGTTTAATTTTAAAATTCGTATTTCCTTTAAAATATAGAGGATATTCAAATTTTATAGTGTATGTTTATGACTGCTATTGTTATTCACTTTACAGTTCGACATGCTGCGTTTATTTATCGGAATATGCATTTGTGGAATGATACAGGCAAAGGCATTTCCTAAGAAATACAAGCGAATTTACGATGGTAAAAATCCTTAATTTGACGCTTTAAATTTTAATTATTAAATATTGATAAAAATGAGTAATTACAATAAACAACTTCTTAATTTAGGTAACTACAACTATGATTCTCTCAAAGAAGGCTTTGATACACTTCAACCAGAATACAATCAAAATTTCTATCCATATCACCAACATTATACTCATGCATACATTCCAGAGAGTGGATATAAATGGTCATCTGTCGAACATCATCCAGTATCTCATCAAACTCTTGAAGACTCAAATTTTCATAGTAAAATGAAAACTAAGCACACTTGGCATTTCATTGATGAAAATAATATGCCTATAAATCGATATACGGAGGAATTGTATGAAGAACTGCCTATCGTCGTGAATCGCCTAACAAATAAACCACCAGCTACTCAGTGGGTTGAATATGAATCGCCTATTGTTATCGAGGAGAAACCGGTGGTCGTGAAAGAGAAGCCCGATTATGTAGACGAATATGAATTGCCTGTTGTATATCACCAGACGAAGAAACAAATTACTCAATCATCCGAATATGAATCGCCTATTGTTATCAAGGAGAAACCGGTAGTCGTAAAAGATAAGCACGACAAGGATAAACCGGTAATCGTAAAAGATAAGCACGACAAGGAAAAACCGGTAATCGTAAAAGATAAGCACGACAAGGAAAAACCGATTGTCGTAAAAGATAAGCACGACAAGAAGCCGGTAGTCGTGAAAGAGAAGCCCGACTATGTAGACGAATATGAATTGCCTGTCGTATATCACCAGAAGAAGAAACAAGTTACTCAATCGTCTGAATTTGTCAAACCTATTGTCAAAGACAAAGTGGTTATTAACAAAGTGGTTGTTGTCAAAGAGAAGCCGGACAAAGTGGTTGTTGTCAAAGAGAAGCCCGACAAGGTGGAACCTATTTTCGTAGACGAATATGGGTTACCTATTGTCGTGGGCCACTCAACAAAAATTACTCAATGGGCTGAGCACGAAATGCCCTTTGTGAAAGATAAACCGATTGCCATCGAAGAGATGCCTATTAAAGTGGATGAATATGGATTACCAACCACTAAGAATCACCATATCAAACAATCTACTTATCAGGGGGTTGAATATAAAATGCCAATTGACAAAGAGAAACTTGTTGTAGTCAAAAAAGAGTCTCATCTTCATATTAATAAACATGAATTGCCAATTGTTGATAATTTGACAAAGAAAGGACCGGTAATTGAATGGAGTGAATATACTATGCCTGTAGTTACTAAAGAAAAGTTGGCTGATGGAATAGAATCTGAGCATCCTCAATTGGAATCTCTAAACAAAGTTGAAGATGAAGAACCAGTAGTTGTAGCAGCATTGGTTAGAAAAGAGATGCCCTCCTTTCATGATGAGGACGATGAAACTCCCATCATCGTTGAAGCACTAGTTCAAAGACCTTTGAAGAAAGATTATATTGTAGATAACGCTGTCATTCGGGTGAAGGAATATAAAGATAAAGTTGTTGCAGATCCTTTTATAAAGGAAAAGCCTATTGATCATAAGATTATATATGAAGACACGAACAAGAAAAGGAAAGAAAGTTTGCCAAAAGATTCTACTGTAAAAAATGAAAACGGCATTTTCAATATTCCTGTTGAAAGATTGGATCATCTAGAAACTCCAGAGGAAAAGAGAATTTTAGCTTCTGAAAATTTTTCTAGAAATAAAATGGAATTTGAAAATTTTGACGAAAGTGATTCTGGCAGCGCGTTGGACATTGAAGTTTCCAATGATGCTCCTAGAAGTCTTTTTCCCTTGGGTTCAAGTCTTGAGACTTTACTAAGCCGTGTTCGGATACAAGAAAGAAACAAATTTAAAAGCTGCATTACTCCCAAAAGTGAAACTGGCCACTGCATGCCATTTCAACTTTGTTCAATATCTATTGCAAGTAATGTTGATGAGTTACTGAGGAATGTATGCATTATAGATGACGTTTTCTTTGGTATTTGTTGTCCTGAATTCCCTGTTGAAACAGTAAGAGTAGATTGGGGACAATTTTTGAAACCTAGTACCGATACATTTAACGACGAGAAACCTACACAAATAGTGAGCGGTAAGTATATTTGAAAATTATTTTCATGAATTTGACTTTAAAGATGTAAACATATTTCAATCTTAATGTAATTCCTCCTTTCCTTCAGTCGTGATAATTTCTCGTTTGACAATTTTTAACTTCAACATATTTACCTGTAATACAGACTTTTTCTCGGAGCTAAGAATAGTCCTTATGTGCCGATTATGAGCTAAATTTGGATTATTTCTAGTTTCATTTCCAGTTTCTGGTCATTTCCATGAGATTTCTATCATCAGTAGTGTAAGAACCACAGAAGTCATTGTAAATTCTGAAAATTTAAATTTGGTTTTCAGGATAAAGTTTTCTATATCCTGTGACTCTGGTTTGTGACGAGAAATTTGAGAATTTTGGCTGAAAAAGTACGATAAATGAGTTGTCTAACGGTAAACTCCTTTTGTAAGATATAGGAAAGTAGACTCTTCCAATAGAATATTTCATTCATGCAATAGTTAATAAATTTGTGGAAATAAATGAAGATGTAAAGCGGGATGGACACTAAATTTTAATGGGGTTTTTACGACTCTTCTTAGCTTCTTGCATTACTAAATTTGGGGACAAATCTGCAGCTTATTTTCAAAATGGAAATGACCTTAATTAAATTTATTAACCCTATTTGTCAATTATTTCTGTTAATCGAAAAACAAATTTTTGCCAAAGGAAATATAAAATCTCGTAACCTAGGTATCTTTTCAGTCATTACTCGTTAAAGGGTAACAGTATAGTACCTGTCCCACAATTTTCTGTTACAGAATGTGGCAATCTGCCATCCACAATAAAAGAGGGAGACCCTTGGCCATGGATGGCTTCTTTGAATGCAAGATCTTCGGATAAAATATTTTGTGGTGGAGCTCTCATCTCTGATCAATACGTGCTTACTGCCGCACACTGTACGATCAGGTGAGTATATTTACCAAAGAAAATTCAGTATATATTGAATTTAATTTTTAAATGGTTTGAAATTTTAGTCCTTTAATCATTTTGGTTTTACCCGTGGCGTGGTGTGGAAGTTGGGAAAGGGAGTGCCAACTCGGATGTCGTCCTCGTCCCTTGATCGAGGTTCAAGATTACGAGGTCCGTCGCCAATAGCCCTTGTGTTGTTTCTTGTGCGACGTTAATTTTAACTAAACTAGAACTAATGTTTGTTTTAATTAGGTTTTAAAGAGAAACCGGAATTTTCATAAATGTCTGGCGCAGGTTAACCAGATTTGTCTCTTGCACCATAATCCCATATTTACTCTTTCATAAGTGAATTCTATGTTCAGTTCACGAAAACGAAAAATAAGAATATTAAGCCAGTTCAATTAATCTCGGTATTTGATCATTCAGTTAGGGGATTGCATCAAGTAACTAAGACTTAACTTCAAATATCCCCCACACACACAACGCATACCCATGTGGTGACCGGGAGCGATAGAATAGTCCCACTGTAGCTCATGCATGTCGCAAGAGGCGACTAAAATGGGTACCCAGCGTCTGAGGGTATAGCCGGGCACACTGCCCATGGGGATTATATCAGGGGACCTCATGGACTTGCCTTCTTTAGGTAAGTAATGGCATCATGACCCCGAGGCACCCTAATGATCTTTTCTTTCCCATGGGGTTTACTGTCTTTGGTAAACACGGGTGACGCACTCCGGGATACCCTAGTGATCCTTCTTTATTTTCGACCCTCCTTGTCAACCAATTTGTCTTTTTTCAATTTCTTCTCGTCTAGACCACAGTTAAATCTTGTTTGGCGCAGCATAGCCATATCTGGCTCTTGCGCCGATAAACTTTACTTTCTCGCTTGACCCTTGTCGATCAATCTTTTTTCATTGTTTTAACGTCTAGATCAGATTTACCTTGTTTGGAGCAGTATGGCCACATCTGGCTCTTGCGTCAACAAAATTTAACTATCATCTTCACTCCCCGTAACGCCACTTGTTCGCTTTTTAAGTTTTGAGATTTTAACATTATAGTTTTAAATTTGTTTTTATCACTCGTGTTTTATATTTCAGTTCTTAATGGAATTTTAATAATACAACTTTCGACGTTTTAAACAAATGTTTTGCCCCAGCTTTGTCAGATTTGGCTCTTGCTTCATAAACTTATAATCGCCTCAATCTTGCTGCTTTAGAAATAACAGTATGCTGAGTTTGAAATCCATTAAATGTCTATATTTGATTATATTTATAAAGCTAAAATCGTAAAGATCGCATAGTATTTCGTGTAATGTTTGGTTTTAATGAGTTAAGGTGAGAAGAGCATTGCCTTTTTTTAAGTCAATGGGCATTAAACTCGTGATTTAAAACTCTTAACACTTGACATCAAGGTAAAATCACTAAATTGCTATCGAGAACGACAATTTCTTGCAATTATTTGTATCCGATTTGGAAGGAAGACTGTTTCAATAGCTCAAGCCTTTTTTTTCCAGAATACCCAGAAACCAAATACTGATTCGTCTAGATCATCCAGATTCGAGAAAGAGCCCTGAACAAGATTTTGAAGTTGTAGAAATAAAGAGGCATGCAGGATACAATCCTAGAACAATGGAGAATGACATCGCCCTTCTAAAATTATCCAAGCGAGTAAGACTAGGAGATTTTAGACGTTTGGTTTGCTTAGCAGATGACGATGAGGACTTTGTCGGAAAATCTGCCTCTTTACTACGCTGGAAAGGAACGCTCGGTAAGCTCTTCAGTAATCAAATTCCTACAATAGACATTGTAACACATTTTTGTTCTCGGGAAAATTAGAAATTTTATCAAAAGGTATGTATCAAAAGACTAGAGGCTCGAAATCAAATTAGATCTCGAATAGCAGTGCATAATAACTAGGGCTTCTTACTAAATTTCAGAACCTTAGTGTAGTACGATTAGGACCATGTCTCTCAAGTCGTCTTTAATTCTGAAATTTTATAGAGTAACTACGATCCAAGACTTTTGTACTGTGGTATTAATGTTGGAAAAACGGGTGTTGTATCCGGTAGTTCCTGTGTGATGACCAGGTTTAAAAGAATAGTCTCCATGTAGCTGACATATCATAAGATTAAAATATGTGCCCAATGTTTGAGATGTAGTCGGCCACCCTACCATTGGGTATTATATCAGGGGACTGGTCCTCCTGGTTGGACGATCTCAGGGACTTGCTTTTAGGTACGTACGGGCATCATGATCCCGAAGCACTAATCCTCTTTCCAATGCGGTATACTGCCTGCCATAAACAAGGGGTGAAGTCTCCTCCTCGAGGATACCCTGACGATGTTATGTTCGACGCGACCGCGGTAGTCTAGTGGTCATGATTTCAGACTCGTTGCTGGCGATTTTCATTCAGTCGCGGGCTCGAGCCTTGGTCACAAAAGAACCATCGCGTAGACGGGGCAGATGCACGTTAAATCTGTCAGGGTCCAAAGTCCTCCCATGGGCATGGTCTGGAAGTTAGGAGAGGAGGTGGAAGCTCGGGTGTCGTCCTTGTCACTTGACGAGGTTCAAAATTACGAGGTCCGTCACAAATAACCCACGTGTTGCTTCTAGTGAGACATTAATAAAATTAAATGCTTCTAGTGCGATGTCAACAAAACTAAACTGTTATTTTCGACCTTCGTTGGCAAAAAATTATCTTACATTTTTTTCAAACGTCTAGATCGCAGCTTTTCCTTGTTCAACGTACCATAGCCACATCTGGCTCTAGCGCCATTCAACACCATTACTCACTCGCTGTATCCGGTAGGTCACTGATTTTAATCTTGTACCAGGCAAATATAGAGTTGGTTTTAGGACTGCTGGAAATTGACCTTTTCCTTAAAACTGTTCTTTAGTTGCATGGCAAATAATTTGAGTAGTAAGATTCTAATTAAAGTATTGCCTCTACGCACATTATTTTGCAACGACTGCCATTTTTTGAGCTATCGGGCTCAATATAAGGCTAAGAGATACTAGCATGACCTGGATTAAATTTTTCGATTAAACAATTTTTTAAATTCGCTTAATCTCTTGATTTGTGAAAGATCCTTGATGCTACAAAAGACCCGCAGTGTAACAGACTGATGCGCGTTAAATATGTCATGACTCAAAGCCCTCCTGTTACCTTGGTGTGGAAGTTAGGAGAGAGTGTCTGCTCGTAAAGTCGTCATATTCACTTGACCGAGGTTCAAAATTACGAGGGCCATCGGCAATTGTCCTCGGGTTGCTTCCAGTGCGACGTTAATGAAACTAATCAGTTTTGATTCGTGAAAGTCTTGCTATGCAAAAAATCTTTGGAAAAAAATTTCTATTTAGGAATGTGGGGTTAAAATTTGCTCATCACTCTAGATTACAAAATTTATAACACTGTAACCGGAAAAGATCTTAAATTCTCTTGGCAATAACTCGGTGACTTCCTAGAGTGGGAAGCGAATTAAACCCATTAAAATTTATTTTTGCATGTCTCTTTACAATACCTTTCTCTTCAGATTATTAATATTGTAAGAGTACGAATTTTCAGATGCTCATTAAATAGCAGACTTGAGTCTAATGAAATACTGAACATTAATTGAAGTTTTTGTAATCGGTTCTGGCATAATTTTAAAATTCATCAGAGTTAAATTAATTTTTAGGTGAAATTGGGGACGTGGAATCTCTGCCGGTGATTTCCAATGAAGAATGTCAAACCAGGTTGCGGGCAGTTATGCCAGATTCTATTCTCTGTGCGGAGCCACGAACTGAAACTATGTGTAACGTAAGTATAATTTAATTATACTGTAATGCCAGTACTGTGCTGTGGAAATATTAAACCTCGGCTTCAAGCTCTTCTCATAACTCGTCTCTCAAACCCCAACCCTTTTATCACCCGAGTAGCAACCGGGCGTGAAAGAATAATATCACTGTAGCTCATGCATGTCCTTGGAGGCGACTAAAATGGGTACGCAGTGACTGGGATGTATGCAGGTGCCCTGTCCTTGGGGATTATTAGGGGACCTCGGAGGGCTTGCCTTCTTTAGACAGATACAGGGCATCGTGACCCCCGAGGCACCCTAGGGGTCTTTTCTTTCCCCCATACAGTTTACTGTCTCTAGTACACATGGATGAAGTGCCCTGGTATACCCTAGCAATTGTTCTCTATTTTTGACCCTTGTCAACAAATTTTAGTTCTTGCAATTTTTTTTCAGCTTTTTGGTACAGCATGACTACATTTAGCTAGTGCGCCGTTATAAAAAAAACTATCAACTCGTTTGTCTTAAACTTTTTCTCTCATCTTGATCAATGTTTTCTTACTTGGGGCAGCATGGCTATGTCTAGCTCTTGTGCCACTAAACTCGACCATCACTCACTCTAACTCTATGCATGTACAAGCAAATTTGGAAACTTTAATTTTAATTTCGTTCCTGTATAAAGGGATGATTTTTCTCAAATATTTAAATGCATACAACAGATAGCTTAAGATTCAAGCAGCTTCTTAAACTTTTATGTGAATATTTATAGTTAATAATATATCAAATTATATTTCTGTATTCTTGATAATTCTACTAACGCTGATTTCATTAACTTGTATAAGATATAAAAGCTACTCGATAAGCTTACCTTTATTCATCGAGCTCATGGATCTTTGGATAAGTCTCTGCTTCTAGTACAATAGTAATAATTGTTCTTCGTTCAAAACTAATATTTCTTATTTTAAGTAGCATAATTGTGTTAATGTATATCGATGTGACATACCAATATTAAAAGTATTAAAGTTTTTACTTATCAATGCTTGCAATGATTTCAATTACTTTCTAGGCCGATTCCGGGGCACCACTTATCATTGGTGAAAATGGGAAGTTTAAAGTGATTGGTATATTGACATGGAGCAGAAACGACTGCGACGAACGATTTCCAACAATCTTTACAAAAGTTTCAAGCTTCAGCCGATGGATACAAAATCACAGTTCCTGATGGGAACAACTTTGCTGCCTTGATGGCGAAAATTAGTTTGTCACGCTGAAAGCGTAATTTTAAATTTTTCCAACTTTTAAAAATTTCCAGTTATTTTTAATAAAGTTAATTTTTAATGAGTTTTGTGTAGTCTCTTAAATTGGAAACTTTGTCAAGAACAGATCAATCTAATGTTCCTTATACACTTCAATTTTGATTTCAATAAATTTACCGAAAGGTTTTGAATAAATTTAGCCTCAGTGGCTTTTTTCATTGGGTAAGTATATGAATGACACCCAAGTACCCGAATGATCTTTCTCCATGGGGCTTACTATGAGGATTAAACGCGGGTGAAGCGCCTACCAGTACCCTAGTAATCCTTCTCAATTTTCGACAACCCATAAATTATTTACCATTCTTTCAAAAGTCAAGAACATGATAGCGCCTTGTTTGGCGTCACATGGCTATATCTGGCTCATCTGCCATTAAACTCTATTATTTACTGAATCTAAATTAAAAATGGACATTTTGAAGAAACTCTAAAAAAAAAAAACGAATTCATAAGAGTTCAAACTGACTTATTCAAAACTTGTATGTTACAAATTCATGTATTTTTCTTATGGAAATTAAATCGTTAGATTATCTTATTTCCCCAAATTATCCTAGCTAAACTAGTTAGAATGTTCCATTCTAAAGGGTTTAAGCTATTGATTTCAGTCAGGGTATAAGCAATACAGCACAATTTTTCAGTTACTAGCTCGGTCTCGATTCCATCGCAAATCATGCCGGGAAATCTCACAGAAGCGCTTAATAACAGACTAAGAAAATACTGGTTGTCGGTAATAGTTTCCTATAACGCGTATTATAGGTTGTCGTTTCTCCTGGGGAAGCGATGGAAAATGGGTATATCCTCAGATGTTCTAGTTTGGGTATCGTCCTCGTCACTTAGTCAAAGTTCAAAATTGCGAGGTCCATCGCCAATAGCCCTCGTGTTGCTTCTAGTGCGACGTAAATACAAACTAAACTAAAACTCGCACGATAATCAATAAATGAAGGAATTTCCATGGGAAAATAGGCAATCCGAAAGAACCTTTTTACCTTTTCGATCCATTACAAATCTTGCCCTCTTTATTCTAGTTAAGTATACAGGTAGTGCTTTTGTAGCATTTTTGCGCAATCGTCTAGCAAACTTTCCCATCTCGCACCCAGCAGTTCCCCATTTTAATGTGGCTGCGGTAGCCTAGTGGTCATAGTTTCGCATTCGTGACCGGCGGTTTCGTTCAGTCGCGGGTTCGATCCTTGGCTGCCAACTACCCGTCGTGCAGCCGTGGCTGATGCACGTTAAATCTGTCGAGGCCCAAAGTCCCCCGTTGACGGCATGTGAAAGTTGGGAGAGGGGTAGACAGCTGAGTTATCGTCCTCGTCACTTGACCGAGATTCAAAATTACGAGGTCCGTCGCCAATAGCCCTCGAGTTGCTTCTAGTGTGACTTGAATATAAACTGAGCTAAATCTCCATTTTTCTTATTAGAAGATTTCAGAGAGTGGTGTAAATCGCAGCTCATTGATTTTTGAAACAAACTCCATATCTAATTTTTTGAAGGGCCGCGGTAGCCTAGTGGTCAAGGTCGTAGACTAGCGGCCGGTGGTTATCGTTCAGTCCTGGGTTCGATCCTTGGCCGCAAAAGACCCGCTGTGTAGCTGAGGCTGATGCACGTTAAATCTGTTCGGTGCCCAAAGTCCTCCCGTTGGCGTGATGTGGATGTTAAGAGAGGGGGTGCCAGCTCAGGTGTCGTCCTCGTCACTTGACCGTGGTTCAAAATTACGAGGTCCGTCACCAATAGCCCTCGTGTTGCTTCTAGTGCGACGTTAATAAAAACTAAACTAAAACTAAACTAGCCCTCGTGTTACTTCTAGAACGACGTTAGTAAAAAGCTAACCAAACCAACTCGGTGGTTATGGTTATGGTTGTGATTGTTTATTAACGACCCAATTAGAAGAAGTACGAGGGCTATTGGCGATGGACCTTGAAATTTTGAGCCACGGTCAAGTGACTAGGACGACACCTGAGTTCGCATCCCCCCCCTCCTTTCATACCACGCCAATTGGAAGAATTTGGGCCCACTACCCTGTGGGTCTTCGGAGGCATCAAGCACCCGTGTAGTGACGGGCCGCGGTAGCCTAGTGGTCATGGTTTCGGATTCGTGGCCGGCGATTTTCGTTCAGTCGCGGATTCGATCCTTGGCCGCCACAGACCGCTGTGTAGACGGGCTCTCCAGCTCACGTTAAATCTGTTCGGGGCCCAAAGTCCTCCCGTTGGCGTGGTGTGGATGTTAGGAGAGGGGTGTACCAGTTCAGGTGTCGTCCTCGTCACTTGACCGTGGTTCAAAATTACGAGGTCCGTCGCCAATAGCCTTCGTGTTGCTTCTAGTGCGACGTTAATAAACACTAAACAAACAAAAACCGGATGTGGAAGAAAAGTCCGGCGGTACCTCATGCATGTCGCAAGAAGTCACTAAAAGGGATTCCCAGTGTCTGGGTTTATAGCTGGGCACCCTGCTACTGGGGATTACATCAAGGGACCTCGGGAACCTGCCTACTTTAGGTACGTAAGGGCATCATGACGGCCGCGGTAACCCTAGTGGTTAAGGCATCGGACTCGAGACCGGTGGTTTTCGATGACTCGTGAGTTCAAGCCTTGATGACACTAAAGACCCGCCGTGTAGCCGGGGATGAAGCACTTTAAATCTGTGGTGGCCCAAAGTCCTCCCTTGGCGTGGTGTGGAAGTTCGGAGAGGAGTGTGCCATCTCACGTGTCATCCTCGTCACCTGATCGAGGTTCAAAATTACGAGGTCCGTCGCCAAAAGCCCTCGTGTAGCTTCTAGTACGACGTTAATAAAAACTAAACTAAACCTCCCGTTGTTGTGGAAGTTAGGAGAGGTGGTGCTAGCAGAGGCGTCTTCCTCGTCACTTGACCAAGGTTGAAAATTACGAGGTCCGTTGCCAATACCCTTCGTGTTGCTTTCAGTGCGACATTCTTTAACCACAACCAAAACGAGCATCCTGACCCCGAGGCACTCTAGTGATCTTTTCCTTTCCCATGGGGTTTACTATATTTCTTAAACACGGGTGATCAATCCGGTATACCCTAACAATCCTTCTCTATTTTCGACTCTCTTTGTCAACAAAAATATTACCTTTTTTTCTATTTTTTCACACATCTAGGTTGGTATGGTGTAGAAGTTCGGAGAGGGAGGTGCCAGCTCAGGTGTCGTCCTTGTCACTTGACCGTGGCTCAAAATTTCGAGGTCCGTCGCCAATAGCCCTCTTGTTGCTTCTAGTGTGACGTTACTAAAAACTAAACTTTCACACGTCTAGATCACTTTTACATTTTATACTGGCTTTATAAACACTCACAAACTTAGTTTGGCGCAGCGTGGCCACATCTGTCTCTTGCGTCATAAACTTCTCTTTCATCATCACCATTAGTGGCATCGAGGCTTCAGCCCACGACTCAATGAAAATAACACCGCCGCGAGTCCGCGGCCGCGTGACATCGCGGATGGCGTTTCTTTCGTCCATTCCTCTGAAGACTGTTGTGTAGCAAATGTGATGCGCGTCAAATCCATCGAGATTCAGTGTCCTCACTCTGTGATAGAGTAGAAGCTTTGAAAGAGAAGTGCGAGCTCATTTATCGTCCTCGTCATTGACCGAATCTCAAAATTACGATGTATTTCGCCAATATCCCTCTTTTTGCTTCCATGAAGGTCATTAATAATCAATAAAGAATTCAACAGAGGGACTATAATTCAAATCATTTAACTCTCACAATGAGGACAATGCTTCAAATAATTTTTCTTATTTCACTGTCGATCGAGAAAGTACCAAGTGTCCCATTGTAATTACTTAATTCCTATAATTCTAAGGTAAATCTATAAACATTTTTGACGTGTAAGTAAGAAATTCACTGAATTATATTGGAATAAGAAAGTATTATTTGTAATGTTTATTAAGCGGGGATTTTTGAGTGTGTAAAATTATTTAACTTTTAGCTTATAAATAATCTATATAATTTAGCTAAACGAATCACAAGTATTTATCAAGAAAATGAATCTTTCGGGGTAAGTACGGGAACCATGACCACTAGGAACATTAGAGATATTTTTCTTCCCCATTAGATTTACTGTCTTTGATAAACAAGGATGACCGTTTCCCAGGATACTCTAGTGATCCTTCTATATTTGATCTCTTTCTTGTCGACCAATATCTATCTTTTTTTTCCATTTTCTCAAACGAATAGATTAAATCTCCTGTTGGCGTGTGTGGAAGTTAGGAGAGGGAGTGCCAACTCAGGTGTCGTCCTTGTCACTTGACTGAGATTCAAAATTATGAAGTCAGTCGCAAATAGCCTCGTGTTGCTTCTAGTGTGGCGTTGAAAAAACCAGTCAACCAATCAAACGACTGGATCACAGTTATACCTTGTTTGGCGCTGCATAACCGTATCTGGCTCTTGCGCCATTAAACTTCACAATCACTCAGGAAAATATTGCAAGCATACTGACAACTCCTAAGAAGAAATTTGAGGACTTACCACCTTTTTTATTCATGTTGTTAGGACATATTTGAAGGTCCTTTGCTCGTCGTAAGAAAGACAACAGGTCTGACACAACAGTTCGCTAATCAAAGCCAATATGCCGCGTTAAATGATGAGGTCGACACCTGAGTTGGCACTACCAATCCACCACACACCTATATGGAAACCTTGAAAACCGACTGAATTAACATGTATTAGCCCCTCTACATGATGGTTCTCTAGTAAATTAGGACTCGAACACATCGTTAATCTGACACATCACCAGTTACAAACTAGAAGTCATAACTATTTGACTACCGTGGCCTACAAATCAAGTTAACTTTTTGGTCATTATATGAATTTTCAAACAATGAATGACACATATACCCTATTAAGTAGGAATTCAACCTCCGTGGCTCGAAATGACGATTTAGAGTTTAGTAACTTCGTACTAGAAGCAGCAGGAAGGTAATTAGCGACTAACTTAAGAATTCTGAATGGCCGAGGTAGTTAAGAAATCAAAATCTTGAGCGCGTGGTTTCAAAGTCTCATTGTTTTCGTCGAGTCATGGATTCGAATCCTGAATAACTTTCGACCCACCGTACAGTGGGCCTGATGCCCGTTCATTCTTTCGGGGTCCCAAGTCCTCCTTTAGCGTGGTGTGCAAGTTTGTGAGGGAGGTGCCAGCTCTGTGTCATCCTCGTCATTTTACCGATGTTCAAAATAACGTAGCCCGTCTCCAATAGCCCTCATGTTGCTTTTTAGTGTGACATTAATATAAAAAAAAAAATATTAAATATCATTTGGAATTCTGAACAATAGTCAAGTGACAAGCATGAAAACTGAGTGGGGACCTCATTCTCAGAATCTACATCATGCGACACAACGTAATAATTTTGAGTTTTTAGTTTAGTTTAGTTTTTATTAACGTCGCACTAGAAGCAACACGAGGGCTATTGGCGACGGACCTCGTAATTTTGAACCACGATCAAGTGACGAGGACGACACCTGAGCTGGCACCCCCCCTCCTAACATCCACGCCACGCCTTCGAGAGGACTTTGGGCCCCGAACAGATTTAACGCGCATCAGCCCCTGCTACACGGCGGGTCTTTGGTGGCCAAGGATCGAACCCGCGACTGAACGAAAACCGCCAGCCGCTATCCACGACCTTGACCACTAGGCTACCGCGGCCCCCATTTTGAGCTCCAACAGATATAAAGTGTAATAGCAGGAAGAAGCAGGACTCGAACGTATAACCCGACCGAAACTTCGAATGCTACGAGCTCACTGCCATAATCACTTAGGCACTCTAACCGCGTGTCCAGAAGGGGGGGGGAATCGTTCTATATAGAGTATAACATAATTCACTCCCGGATTTTGAAAGCTAAAGATCTCAACTTGTTACCCTTTAGTTATGACTCCGTTACTTTTATCGCATAACAAGACTCAAATAAACAACTATGTTGAAAATTATTACAGAATGATGGTCGTTCGGGAGGATCTTGCAATTTAAAATTAATAAATTTAATAAAAGAACTTAAGTGAAATCAGTAAAAGAATTATGTTTTTTTTTCCATAAGAAAAATTACTTTATTCCAAAAAATATTTGTCAACCACAGGTTTTATTTTCTAAATGAATGGTAGATGTAAACAACAGTTTAGACAGGGAAAGTACTGAAAAGTTAGTAGAATCCTCCAATTTGTTTTTGGTCTTTAATAACCTTCTTGCTTTATGATTATGTTGTACTTGTTTTTGATAAAATAGATGTACTTCTGTCGGCAAAGGCATAACATTGATTTCTGAGATCTTAACCTAGTACGTGTTAATAAAATTAAAATGAAGTATTATTTTTAAAAATATTTAAGTACAGTATACTTTCTGTGATTTAATTAACAGTGAAGTAGGGTAGGATTTTTTGTATTTCCATGAATATTAACAAAATTATTTAACTATAAATTCTTTGTTTTGACATTACGTAATGTTTTCCATTAAAGAAGCTTAATGGTTTTTATGTGTATTTTATTTAATTTGGAATCAAATGTTTTTATAGCTTAGTAATTTTGAAATAAGGTAGCATTTTTAACAAAAACCATATTTTATGCTAAGAAATTCATAATCCTTGCACTTATTATTTTGACGATTCTTTTTTTATTGTACCCCAGCAAATCTCTATTTTGATTTCACTTGTCTTAAGCTCAAAATTTAAAAATTTACTTTCAGGAAAAGATGGATGTCAATGTTATCTTAACTGTTTTCGTTCTCCTATTTCGCTTTTTCGAAGTGGAAGGAAAAGCGGTTGGCAAGAAAATACAAGGTAATTGCATGCAATAGCCTAGTTTCAAGCTACTTAAGTAAAATAGTATTGAATTTGGAATCTTTTCTATGGATGTAATTTAGTGTATTTATAAAGTTGATGTATTCGTTCTGTAATGTGGACTGTTCTAAATATACTCAATCTTAGTTTTAAGGTTCGCATATTTCGAGACGCACTCCCTGGATACCCTAGCGATCCTTCTCTATTTTCGACCCTCCTTCTTGTCAACCATTTTTACCTTTTTTCAACTTCACGTCTAGACCACAGTTTAATCTTGTTTGGCGCAGCATAGCCATATCTGGCTCTTGCGCCAATAAACTTTACATTCACTCACTCACTCGCATATTTCGACTTGCTGGAATTGTGAAATTAACAGAATCATGCATTCTAATTTAACACTAAACATAACAGAACCGGTCTTTTGACGGTTATGAACTTTTGAATTGATAATGAGCATATTATCTTATTGCTTTTGCACATTTGACTTCATGACTTTTTCTATTAATTATATACACTTAATATTGTATTATTATTTTTTGTATTTCGTTTATTTTGAGTAACACTTGTCATATACAGTTGCCTACTATAATAGGTCATTTGACTGGGAAAACAATTGATTGCTTTTTAAGGTTATTGGATCAGAAATTGATTTCTGATGAATTGTGATGTGCGTGCGTATTTAACGTATTGTATACAGTTCATTACAATAAAACTAAGTTTAGTGTAGACATGACCGATCAAATGGTGAGGAAATATACCACAAGATCTAAGTCTTGTAGATGACCCCTCAAGTATTTTTTTTCAATATCTTTTATTTAGCTGGCATAAATACCTGAATTTTATACAAGCAAACGACAGGAGAAAATATCCCGACAAATTTTTTTTACTCCAGTTAGCAGTAGAACTTGCCGCCGATTTTCGAGAAGCCCATGAACAACCAAAAGGAAGAGCAAATACAAAACGATCGTTACCTAAATCTAGTACAGATTCTTAACGCAAGACGTGTCAAATAAGATATTGAAGTGAAAATAAAAAAATCAAAATTTGTTCTGTGAAAAATGTTTGCGGAGAATGTACAACGGAGACACCCTATATATGTAAAAAAATGCGATAAGTAATTAATTGAAAATTCTTATTCTTTTTGTTTGTAATAGAATTTGACAATATATAATTCTCTTTAATTATGATAAAATTAATTTGTTTATATCCTTCCTAACATCTATATCTCATCAATTCAATCGGGAAACAATGACCTGTCATTTGACCGGCTATGGTAGAAATAGGTATTATGTATTAAATATTGGTATATTTAGTGTTAATTTTGTGTTCTTGTAAAGATTGCTCTTTTAGTTATAGGGTACATGTGTCTTGAAGATTATTTTGTTAAAGTAATTGCTTACTCTACTGTGTTATTCATATTAAAAAATTAGCCTTTTTTTACTTTAAGTAAATCAATACATTTAGGAACTACAAGAATATCTGTTTTTAAATTGATTTTTATTTCAGAAAAATAAGACTTAATTATATATTTGATAGATGATTCGGAACTAATATACATTATACATATTCAAAATAGTAGTGACTAGTAATTAGTAACAAAATACTGCTTATTTAATGCATATTTTCAGATATTGGATATTCACCTTTAGTTCATACCGATGTCCATCAGGCTCAGAGCTCTGAATTCGAAACTGATACAACTATCAAAAGGCTCAATTCGCAGGAATCTGTATCCGAGGACGAATCCAGTTATATCAGAAATCCTATATCAACGCAACGTTATGTGAATGAATATTCAAACGGGCCTTTAGACGAAAAATACCGTTTAACTAACCATACAAATCTGGAGCTGATCACCTCCGACTTTGATTCAGAAGATTATTCAAACTCTGTTAACATTCATCAAAATTCTGAAAAGCATTTTATTCCGGAATCTACATCTAGTAGAAGTTATACATTTTTAAAAGGTGATGATGTGTTTCTGCATCATTCGAATTCAACGCATACAAATCAAATGATAGAAAATTCGGACATCTCCAAAAGTAATATAAAAATTAATGTTCTTTCAACAAATGAGGGTAATGCTAATCCGATGGGAATGAAGGATTCTTCAGTATTTAGAGTGCATACAGAAACTCCTCTTTCAGAAATGGAGCTTCAATTTGAATTTCGCACAAATGTACCGAACGTCAGGAATGAAGCTCGTGCTTCTGTAGATATTAATGAAAAACACTTATCCGAGAAGGTTTCAACTAATCTGTTTGAAAATCAAAATTCCGATAAAAGTTTAGAAGTGCAAAAAAATATTGAACTTGGAAGTGAATCGGAGAACTTTTCGAGTGGTGAATCCGAAAGTATAGAACTCGAAGAAGAAACTATATCGATTTCCAGCAATCCCAGAGCAAAATCATCTATATTACTAACTGATAGACATTTCGATAAAGATGTTTTGGATACTGTAATCAAAAGTGAAGAAGATAAAAATTTGTTTAAGATGGAAATCAACCAAATATTTGATTCTAATTTCAAATCATTTGTGTTCAATCCTAGTGCTCAACCTCTGGATAAATTTCAAGAATGCAAAACTCCAAAAAATGAATCTGGATTTTGTAGATACGTTCAACATTGTTTTATTCCCAGTGTTCTAAGTTCAATTCAACATTTCATGGAAAATGTTTGCGTTATTCAAGACAGATTCGTAGGAGTTTGTTGTCCAGAATTTCCAGTTTCGGCAGTCTCCGTAAACTGGGGAAACCAGCTTAACTTAAATTCATCCTCGGACAATGCAACAGAATTTCCTAAAGGTCAGTAACGAAGCCATTTTTTTTTCCCTCTCGTTCAGTAACTAAAGCTTTGTGTTCAAAAATTTTAATATTATATTTTAGATTGTGGAGTGGGTACAAATACAAGAGTTGTTGGAGGAACAAACGCTAATAGAAAAGCTTGGCCTTGGATGGTATGTGGATCTATGTTTGACTGTCATGATTCTGCCAAACAGTTTTAACATATTGTAAGAATACTTTTACATTTAATTACAGGTTGCTCTTTTGAACAACAACAATAAATTTTTCTGTGGTGGATCTTTAATCAATAACCTCTATGTCCTCACAGCTGCTCACTGTACATTTGGGTAAGTTGTAACCAAGTATGTGCTAGAACAGGAAGATTAGAATATGTATGTTTTAACACACTTAAATACTTCTAAATAAAGATTTAAAAATGTAATAATAATCATTGAATGTGTTTTGAAGTGTACAGAATACTTTGTAAAGTTATTTCAATCGGATACATTTCAACATACTGGAACTACAGAAAATAAAATTTAGTTCTGCTTCCTCGTGAACTCGAAATAACTCTACGATTTAAATGACAAAGTAAGAGTAATTTAGAAGCTTTTTGAAATTATCTATGAATATTTCTAGAATCGCTAAAGTTTATAAATTTGGTTAAACACTTTAGAAATGCAGTTTAATTCGACTCTCAGAGATAAATATTCCTTTCTAATTTCAGACCTGCAAAAACTCAAATTGTAGCTCGTCTAGGAGAATACGACTTCAATGACCCGAGGGATCCTCATGATGATTATCGTGTAGTCGAAGTCAAACGTCATGGTCAATACAATCGCTTTACATTAAGAAATGATATAGCATTACTTAAATTGGAGAAGCCTGTTGTCTTTAACGAATTTGTAAAAACCATATGTTTCCCAGAAACTCAAAAGGATTATATAGGAGATATCGCTTCTCTAGCAGGATGGGGGCATTTGAATGGAGGTAATTTCGTATTTTGTGTTATGTAATTAAAGTTTTTTCCCATACTATAAAGCGGAAGCGACCGCGGTCGGGAGTTCATAGTCAACGTTGTTTTAGTGGAGTCCTATATTAGTCTTCATACCGCTGAAGAGACCCGTAGTGTAGCGAGACTGATGCACATTAAACCTGAGGCTTTGTGTTCACTTTGGGAAGGGACCCGTGTGGTGACCGGGTGTGAAAGAATAATCCCACTTATAGCTCACGCATGTAGCAAAAGGAGACCAAAATGGGGGCCAGTATCGGGGGGGGGGGGTATAACCGGGCACCCTGCCCCTGGAGATTATAACTATTAGGGGATCTCAGGGAGTTGCCTTCTTTAGGTAAGTATGGGCATCACGACCCGAGGCACCCTAGTGATCTTTTTCGTTTCCATGGGGTTTACTGTCTTTGGTAAACACGGGTGACGCGCAACCGCAATACCCTAGCGATCCTTCTTTATTTTAGACTCACTTTCTTGTCAACCAATTTCTGTCTGTTTTTCTTTCTCACTTCTAGTCCACAATAAGCTTCGTTTGGCGCAGCATAGCCAAATCTGGCTCTTGCTCGTGTAGCCGGGGCTGATGCACGTTAAATCTGTAGGGGCCCAAAGTCCTCTCGTCGGCGTGGAGTGGGAGTCGTGCTCTAAATCTCACATTAATAAAACGATGTACTATATAAAATTGCATACTTTTACAAGCAAATGAGGAAAAACTTCTGTGTTTGGGTTTAGTTGGCTTAGGATCATAAATGAATACCATTATGCAACACTACATATTGCAATTACTTTCCATTACTTTTTCTCAAGCCACAGTATATCATTAGCTTTGAATTACTCTTAATTTAGACTCCTACACTAGGATTTAGATTTTAAACTCTTTCCTGAGAAAAGGAAAAAATTAAATTTTCACGTTCAAGACAATTTTTACTTGTATACCTTAAAGCAGCAAATGAATATGTAAAATCTTAAAATGTAGTTTGTAATAATTCCACTTGGCGACTTGTCTAGCAAACCCAAATCTAGAATTTTATTACACAAGCATTTTTTCAATAATTTTCTTAAAGTACATTGTCTGAATATTTTAATAGAATAGAGAATCACAATGATTTTATAATTGAACTTTAATTTAAGCCTTTCGTTTTTCCATATTCTGAAATCAATTATACGTTGAAACAATTTCGGGAATGATTTTATTCCTCGGACCATCAAAAATACTCAGTTTTCTAAGCGGAATTTAACAAATCGATTAATTTAGCCAAGCTATTATCGTTGTAAAGTGAATATTCAATGTTAGTTACGAGTGAAGTTCTCGTTCGGATAGAAAATGATATTAATATAAATCTTGCAGGTAGCGGCACTACAAGCGATGTGTTGCAGGAAGCCAGTTTCCCTGTCATTTCCAATATCCAGTGTAGTCGGACTCATGGGGTATCCGTGCCGTCCTCCTTAATATGTGCAGCAGCTCCAACACATGATAAAGGAGCTTGCAATGTAAGTTTGAAATGAGTAAACCATTCTACGTAACATATAATTTTACAAAAACAATAGTGAAAAAATGCATTTTTTTAACATTGACTTTCATTTCACATTGGGGCCGCGGTAGCCTAGTGATCATGATCGCAAATTACGGCCGGAGTTGTTGCCGTGGAGTCGTGGGCTCGTGCCTAGGTGCCGCTGAGGTACGTTAAATCTGTCGAGATCATGAATCCTCCAATTGGCATGGTGTGGCCAAGGTAACGGACTCGCGACTGGTGGTTTTAGTCGAATCGTAGGTTCGAGCCTTGATACCACTAAGGACCCACCGTGTAGCCATGGCTGATGTACAAAAAAATCTGTCGTGGCTCAAAGTCTTCCCGTTGCGGGGTGTGGATGTCTGGAGAGGGGGTTCCAGCTCAGGTATCGTCCTCGTTACTTGACCTAGGTTCAAAATTATGAGGTGCGTCGCCAATAGCTCTCGTGTTACTTCTAGGTGCGACGATAATAAACAATTCCATGTTTTTCACTAGTTTGAGTCTTCATGAATAGCATTAACTAACATGAATGTTTTCACTAATATATTAGAAAAGCCCCTTATCAGTAATCAATGGTTTTTATTTTCAGTTACAATTTGTTAAACTAAAAAGATGAATTTTTTAAAAGTGAGTTCATTGTCTCCACATACAATTTTAACTTTTGAAAATGAATTTTCTAATTTTTATATACCAAGTTACAACGCCTAAAAACTGCATACCTATTTTACCTCCGATCGAATTTAATGGATAAGATATACGTATTTATTTGTCAATTATCATTTTGAAAATTGTTTAAGAACATTATGCATTAAAAGTATTGAAAAATAAAATGAAAGTGGGCTTCCATTTTCATAAGTTGTTGCGTTTCATTGTTTATGATCAGTAATATTTTATTCTCGAAATATTAAAGTTCTTTTTAACTCTGATTCGGACAGATAATGCGAGAAATAAAATGTCACCACCACAATGTATAATACTTAGCACTCTTCGCCTTAAAAAAACATTTTCTTCAAGCTCTATTTTATGTAATTAAAATTATTTAGGGCTTTATTAATTTTTCATGGAATAAAGTCTAATTTTCTTTCTACGTCATTATATATTTCTCATTTTTCTTGATTTGCCTGTTTCAATTAGACCGAAGAAAATGGATATTTAAATATAACTAATATTTTCATCAAAATATTACAAGTCTTTTGAATGACATTCGTTATAGTCGTTAATTTTATCTTATTCATTTTCTTCAATCTGACTTTTCAGACATTCCAAATAAAACACGGACATTTTGTAGCTATTCTCTTTATTAATGCAATAAAATTCGTATCAAATTGTGTAGCTGAATAAAAAATTTATGAAAGGAGTTTATTTCTGAGCCACGGGTTGATACCACTGTTTTTCAGGGGGGGGGGAATGTAAAATTTATTAATAAAATAGCACTGCAATATTAGTTTTCTAATTAACCCCTCTTGCAACCCATGTGGTGACTAAGTGTTAAAGAATAATCCCACTGTAGCTCATGATTGTCGTAAGAGGGAACTAAAAAGGGTACCCAGTTAGTCAGTATAGTCAGACATCCTGCCCCTGGAAATTGTCGGGGGACATCAGAGGCTTGCCTTTAGGTGAGTACGGGCATCATAACCCCGAGGCACCCAGTGATCTTTTTTCTTTCCGATAGGTTTACTGTCTTTGGTAAACACGGCTGACGCGCCTCCCGGATACCCTAGGACCCGTGTGGTGACCGGGGATGACAGAATAGTCTCACTGTAGCTCATGCATGTCGTAAAAGGCGACTAAAATGGGTACCCAGCGTCTGGGGGTATAACCGGGCACCCTGCCCCTGGGGATTATATCAGGGGACCTCAGGGACTTGCCTTCAGGTAAGTACGGGCATCATGACCCCGAGGCACCTTAGTGATCTTTTTCTTTCCCATGGGGTTTACTGTCTTTGGTAAACACGGGTGACGCACTCCCGGGATACCCTAGCGTTCCTTCTCTATTTTCGACCCTCCTTCTCGTCAACCCTTTTTACCTTTTTTTTTTTCAACTTCACGTCTAGACCACAGTTTAATCTTGTTTGGCGCAGCATTGCCATATCTGGCTCTTGCGCCAATAAACTTTACATTCACTCACTCACTTCCCCGGATACCCTAGTAATCCTTATTTTCAACCCTCCTTGTCAACAATTCCTTTTCTGAGTTCTTTCACACGTTTAGATCACCGCTTTTTGGCGCGGCATGGCCACATTTGACTATTGCGCCATTCAAAAATTATCTCACTCGTGAGTTTTTTCTAATTTTTTTTCCTTTCGTCTAGATCACAACTTACCTTGTTTGGCGCGGCATGGCTATGTCCGGCTCTAGCGCCATTGAAATGCTATTACTCGCTCTAGCCCTTCTTCCCGTTCTTTAACGAACCTGACAAATAAAAAATTTGTCCCAAACATGAATAGCACGACTCATTGAAAGAAAATTGGGTTAAACGTAAACATCACGAGTCAGACACGTGCAATGATTTTTTGCCGGTTACAATCGTGATTTACCACAATGCCATAAGTATTTATATTTCAGCTCGTATTGTGCAACTGTTTTCGTTCATCACTCTAGCCTGTTTACTGCGCGTCATCTTCTACCGCATGAGCCCAGATTTCGTCTAGCTAAATTGCGCGGGAATGAGTTAATATCACAGGAATGTAAATTTCTCTAACATTACTTAACTTGCTGGGTTGTATTTCATTCTAAGTTCAGGTAACTCCTCATTATTCCTTTTTAAAAATAAACTTTTCATATACAAAGTGTATTTTTGCTCATTGTGGTTCAATAATAATCCTTAACTTTTTCAACAGGGTGATTCTGGTGGACCTCTAATGTTATTGGATGAGAATAATCGTTGGAAGGTTATTGGCATAGTCTCGTGGGGAAGACGAAAATGCAACCCTGAATTTCCTACAGTTTATACAAGAGTAACCCATTATATGGATTGGATAAGGAAGCATTCTGTTTGAACACCAATAATTCAAGAAATGGGGGTGGGGTAAGGCAATGTACCAGACTGCCTGTGACTATAGTGCATTCGTTGAATTGATTACTGAGTAATCATTTGGTTTTAGTTGTTCTTTTTAATCTATGAATTGTGTAAATGCGATGAAACAATATTTTATTGACTTTTCAATAAAGCTTTTATACATTTGTATGGGTTGACTAAAACGAAAAATGATTTCATAAATATAATTTGAATAGCTCATTCCATATTTTCATCAATCCAGTCCAAATATTCAGTGACTCGTGTGTACACTCCTGGATAACCTGGTTGAGCGCACTTGCTTCCAAATGACACTACACCCACTACTGTCCAGTGTCTTGTTCTATCTGGTATGACCATTGGGCTTCCTGAATCCCCCTGAAAATATAAGTATAGTGTCATTCATTGGAGTATTTTAAATCCATACAGGCAAACCTAAATCAATTTATAAAGAGTTTGAAATTTAAATCGTTATGGTGAGTCGGATCTATTAGCAATTTCGGAGGGAGAATATTGGTGCAGCGTAGCCTACCTTGACTCTTGTGCCATAAAACCCCAAAGTCACTCGGAGAGAGAATAAGCACATGTATGATCTTAACATAGTCTTAATTTTAAATATTTCATTGAACATATTATTTTAAATACTCTACGTTGAGATCGTTTTCGGTAAACAATCTTGTAGTCCTATAATTGTATCTTAATCTAACATTCTTTTTCATTAAATTTTAATCGTATTTATATCATATATTGACACTAAGGTCTCGTACATGAAGATTGAAGGCTCATAAATTTAATCAGTGTCTCGTATCAATCCGTATGGCCAAATATTATGCATTATTTCCAGGAATATCTGGTTCAATTCAACAAATCCGGCAATGCATTTCATTGAACAGTTTTCATATGACACGAATACTATTTCCGTTTGTTTTATTGTAACATTTAAATTCAGAATGTAATGGATTAATCATCTGAAAAAATTAGTGGACAACTTATGTCCCAGATACTGTTTTTTCTCCTCTTAGACCACTAATTTGCTGCAATTTTAACTCTATGAAATTCAGTAGTAAAATTATAATATTCATATAATATCCATTTTTCGAATGTATTCAAAGAACACTTTAAACAATTGCTGAAATGTTCAGTTTAAAGTACTGTGGAATATCTGAAAGTTGGTCATTAAAGGGGCCTGGATCAATCTCGTCAACATATTGAGAAGGATTACTTGTGGAGCTGAGAATATATAGAATTAAACGTTCCACAAAGCCTATACAAGAAAGTATACGAAATGGTAGACAAATAACCAAAAAATTGTATAATTACTAGTACACTATTGTTCAGAGTCATTTATTACTGTCCCTTGACTTAACCTTTCTGTAAAAAGAAAACTATTTTAAAAATTTTATTACAAACATAAGCGGAAAAATTTAACCTTTACTGGTCACCACTCAATAAACTCGGCACTTTAATAATAGGAAATGGCTTTAATTATATCGGTTGTATAGCGTTTTCATCCAAATTTCAAATTAGGATAGCGATTAAATAAAACGATCTGCTTAAAATTAAGTTTTCAGAAGTTAAAAAGTTGCTTAATCTAATTCTTGATAAACAATAGAATAATACTTAATCAAATCTTTAGGTATATAAGATTTTTAAATAAAATTACCTAAAAATCATTACTTAAATTTTATGCCATCGGGGTCTTAGTCTTCAGGTAAGTACGGGCACAATTCATCCAGAGCTTCCTAGTGATCTTTTTTCTAACCCATGGAATTTACTGTCTTTGGAAACACGGGTGACACACCTATGGAATACCTAGCGATCCTCCTGTTTTCTACCCTCCTTGTATAAAAAATCTTTTCCATTTTGTGACCGCAGAAGCCTAGTAGTCATGGTTTCGGATTCGTGGCTGGCGGTTTCCGTTCAGTCTTGGGTTCGAACCTTGGCCGCTAAAGACCCGCCATGTAGTCGGGGCTGATGCACGTTAAATCTGTCGGGGCCCAACAAAGTTCTCCCGTAGGCGTGGTGTGGAAGTTAGGAGAGGGGGTGCCGGCTCGGATGTCGTCTTCGTCACTTGACCGAGGCTCAAAATTACGAGGTCCATCGCCAATAGCCCTCGTGTTGCTTCTAGCGCGACATTAATAAAAACTAAACTGAACAAAACTAAACTTTTCCCTTTTTTAAATGACTGCATCAGGGACAGTGTTTGCCACAACATAGCCATATCTGGCTCTTTTGCGCCATTAAACTTTTCCAGTACTCATACTTATGTGATTTTCTTAAAAGAATTGAGAAATACCGACCATGGCAATATGCCAAATTTTTTAGCGTTAAATTACGTAGCATTTTGATCATTGTTCAAGGTAACTAACAGAAGTTGTGGAAGTATTTCAAAACATTTTATCTATACAGCCCATAACATGAAAAGCTATTCATTCGGTATATGATAAAGTAATGTGAAAAATATAGCTTTTATTAAGAAATGCATTGTCATTCGTTAAATAGTTTCGAACTGAATACTTTTTTTCCCTGCTGTGCTCATTTGTATTTTATTTTTTAATATACATGAGCCTTGAAACACTTTCATCTTGCAATGTGCGTGTGCCAGACTTACTTGACAAGCATCTTTTCCTCCTTCAAAGAATCCAGCGCACATGAAACCTTGCGTAATCGGCTGGAAGTATCTTCTGTTACAATCTGTGTTATCCCAAATTGGCATAGTTACTTGTTGTAAGGACCCACTTCCGGCACCTCCTGTAAAGACAATTGAAATGTATTGAATAACTTTTGTATTATACTGCATACATTACACTAGAAAACATGCTTTACCTATTGAGTTAAATATTTTGTGTTTCTTTAAGAGTTTATAATATTAGTTTTCATCCTCGGGACCTTGCCTTCTGTAGTTAGGCACGGAACGCATGACCCCAAGGCACCCTAGTAATCATTTCTTTCCCACGGGGCTCAATGTCCGAAGTAAACACGGGTCACGCTACCCCTTCCCCTCGGGATACCCTAGTGATCTTTCTCTATTTTCGAACTTTTTATCTTCATATTTTTTTAAAAGCCTGGATCAGTTTCACCTTGTTTGGTACAGATCTGGCGCTAGCGTCATTAAACTTCACCATATATGACTCACTCTTGCCAACCAATTTTTTTTCTCCATTTTTCAAACGTTTAGATCAGTTACACCTTGCTTGGCATCATGACCCCGAGGCACCCTGGTGATCTTTTTCTTTCCTGTGGGGTTTACTGTCTTTGATAAACACGGGCGACGCATCCCCGAGGTACCCTAGCAATCCTACTTTCGACCCTCCTTGTCAGACAAATTTTCTTTTTTTTTCCAATTTTTCACGTCTAAACCACAGTTAACTCTTGTTTGGTGCAGCATGGCCACATCTGGGTTTGCGCCATTCACCCACTCACTCCCTACACCCTGCTTGGACCGTGGTAACCTAGTGGTCACGGTTGCTAACTCGCGGCCGCCGGTTTTCTTAGAGTCGTGGGTTCGAGCCCTGATGCCATTAAAGGCCCACGGGGTAGTAGGGCTGATGAGTGTTAAATCTGGTCGCGGTCCCAAGTCCTTCAATTGGCGTGGTATGGAAGTTTGGAGAGAGAGGTGCCAGCTCGGGTATCATCCTTGTCACTTGACGTCCTCGTCACTTGACCGTGGTTCAAAATTACGAGGTCCGTCGCCAATAGCCCTCGTGTTGCTTCTAGTGCGACGTTAATAAAAAAAAAACTAAACTAAAAAAAAACTAAACCTTGTCACTTGAACAAGGCTCCAAATGACGAGGTCCGTCGCAAAGAGCCCTCGTGTTGCCTCCTCAGAGTGCGTGAATAAACAATTCCTCGTTCACTTACACCTTGTTTGGCGCAGTGTAGCCATAGCCGAGCTCTTGCACTATTAAAGTCTACCATCACTCACTTAATATTAGTTTTGTAACACACGCATCGGTTTATGATGCAATATTTTTAAAATTTAGTAACATTACAAAAATACGCCATTTTTCAGTTGAATACGTATGGTTTAAAGGTCAGTTATCATTAAAGTATAGTAGCGACCCTTCTTGTCAACCAATTTTTGTCTTCTTTTTTTTTTAAACTTTTTTACGTCTAGACCACATTTAAATCTTGTATGGCGCAGCATAGCCACATCTGGCTCTTGCGCTAATAACCTTTACATTCACTCACTCGCAGTATAGTAGACGAAATTTGGAACACGTTTTACTCCAAAAAAAAAAATAGATTCATATAGGAATGAGTAATGTAAAATACATTGCTCTCTAAAGCATAATAAAGTTAATATTCGAGCGCTTTTTTATTGGAAAAGTGTTACAAAATAAACCAGATCCTAAAATTTTAAATCATGCAAAGACAGCCTTAATTCTTCTGATTTGCTTATAATTTTTTATTGATATAGTACTTAAATATTTGAATCAATTTTTCTTTCTTTAAGTATTTGTTTTCTCAACTTCCTACAATTAAACTTAATATCTTTGAAATTCAAATGTTTAATACTTTAGTAAAGAGGTTGGGCAGAATTGGGGCTACAACAGGGGCTCTCAAACTTTTAAACATTGCAGTCCTCTTTTTAGAAACTAAATTTATAGCGACCCACTTCATCCTCTGCGAAATGTATATTTTTTTTTTCAGAGGATCAGCATATGTTTTTTTTTTTTTTTTTTTTTTTTTTTTTTTCCCCTGAAAAACTATATGGATCAAAAAAAAGCTTTTTTTTAAATATATATATTTATT
Organism: Nephila pilipes; assembly: GCA_019974015.1. Taxonomy (NCBI): domain Eukaryota; kingdom Metazoa; phylum Arthropoda; class Arachnida; order Araneae; family Nephilidae; genus Nephila; species Nephila pilipes. The sequence goes on along the minus strand of BMAW01023587.1, from coordinate 559,898 downwards.
TTCAAAAATAATTTTACAAAAAAATTTTTTTAATCAAGCCTGAGTGAAGGATGAGGGGTTATTTTTTATATATATTTTTGTTTTTTATTTTTTAAATTTCTGTTGATTGTGGCAGTGAAGTCCAAATCAATTCGAGATGTTATCAGACGCAAGGAGTTCGACCATTGCAACTTGTTTCGATACTTGGTTTAAATTCCTAACATTGCCGAAAATCCAACTTCACAAGATGAAGGTGCACAAAAGGGGAGAAATATCTTCGAAACTTTTGTAGGAAGAATAGGAAAAGTGTTTTGGACAGATAACCAGAATTATGTCAATTTACTATGATTAAAATTCAGTTTTAGTAATATATTTTCGGATAGGTACACGAGTTCATCAACTTGTAGTTGTCGCGGACTCGCTGCCGGCAGTTTTCGTCGAGTCGCGGGTTCGAAGCTTGATACCACCAAAGACCCGTCGTGTAGTCGGGGCTGATGCACGTTAAATTGTTCGAGGCCCAAAGTCCTCCCGTTGGTGTGGTGTGGAAGTTCGGAGAGGAGGTGCCAGCTCAGGTGTCATCCTCGTCACTTGACCGTGGTTCAAAATTACGAGGTCCGTCACCAATAGCCCTTGTGTTGCTTCTAGTGCGACGTTAATAAAAACTAAACTAAACAATGTTCAAAACATTTTTAAAATCATCTTGCATAGAATTTGATACTAATGCTTTCATATAAATGTTACAGCGAGTTCATGATGCATTTGGACTCGCTGCAAATACTTCAGTCACAACACTACTTTTCTTACCACACATAGAGTATGCACCATTTGTATATGACCCGGTACATTTCATCCATTCCAAGTCTTTAGATTTTATTTGTATATCAAGTCTGGAATATTTCTTCATTAGTTCCTCAAATAATTGGTTCACAAAATAGCTTCATGAGATTCGTTGTTCCATATGTGACGTGTAAAAACAAGCAGTTGGGACAAACCTTGTATATCAGTAAAGCCGTTCAGTTATAACTAGAAAAACTTATTTTCAATCACTCTTTTTAGACCAAACTCTTTTCCCCATAAGCTTAACAGAATCCTTTATCGCTGGGAGCTCTAAAATTTCGCCATTCTTTGTGCGCCTTACCAGTTTTCGAAATACGATAAATAATCAGATAAAAAGCGTGCATGGCGTTTTTATTGATATTCGGGAAGTTAAAAGTTTTGTTTTTGACATTTTCAACACGTTCAGCTTTCTTTTGAAAAATAGGAAAAACTGATTTTTTAGTTCGGGAAGCTTTGTTTCATTATGTTGACGTTATTTTTTTTTTTTTTGATGCGATCTTTCATCTGTAAGAAATGTTTGCAAATTACACACTCGGGTTTGAGATAACTTTCATCTTCATTCGATGAAAACCCTAATGCTAGATAGCTAGAATCACACTTCCTTACCACTTTTCTTTGTTTCAGTCTTCTTGTATTTGAACTTGAAGGCTCACTTTCGTCTGCAGTCTGTGTCTTCTTAGTCAATCCCTTATCCATAATACAGATGCGATAAAATAGAGAAAAAAACAAACACTACGAGTCACACAAATGATAACACGTTGCTTCGAAATTAAAACGTAGGCAAACTGAATTGAATGTTCATAGTGAAAAGGAGTTTTTGATTGAGGTAATGGGTTTGAGCTATTGCATGGAAATCGTAACCTTAAGCAAAGCCCCAGATTGAAGCAACAAGCAACGCGACAAATTGATCATAAGCAAAATTCCGGCTCTTTTTATACAAGTACTTCATCCGCTAGTTGAAAAGAACTATTTTGTTCAATTTTTTGTCGCTCGGATCGAGTCACTTAATTGCCTATTGCGCTATTTTTTTTATGTTAAAATCAAGTGGCTTGATGAAGATTTTAAAGCCTACATCACATTTTTCCAAATTGTGGAATGATACATATACATTCAAGATCTTGTCGAGATCCACTAAAAATTTAATCGCGATCCACAATTTGCAAAACGTAGAACCAGAAAATTTGATTCCATCTAAGACTGTGGGACCGGGATAAACCAGTATATTTGGTATGGAGCTTCGTGATCGATGATGTTACAATCGAGTCATATATTTGAGTTCTGGTTCCACAAAAGTCCCATCTTGCGCACAAGAGAGAACTTTTGTTTGTTATATATAAGGGATAATTAGTCTTTAGGGTAGAGTAAAATGAGGCATTAGTTCAAGCGTCCCCCTTGCACTTGATCATGTCTCAAAAAATTGCGAAATCCATCATCAATAGGCCTCAAGTTACTTCTAATATGACATGCATTTAAGCTAAATAATCGAAAATTGTCTTTATTATACTCACATATTGCTAGATAAATGTAATGGTATGTTTAGACTCGAAGGGTCCATGGTGACCTGGTTGGTTGAATAAAAAACTCATAAACAGTGGATAGCGGGTTCAAATCTCATACTTCTAAAGATCTTCGTGTAGTAGGACTGATGATTGGACACAAAGCCCTCGAGTTAGCGCGACGTGGAGTGGCATGGGTGTAAAGGTAGATGTTTACTCTCAAATCAGACATGGTTAAAAAATATTAGGTCCGTCACCAATAACATTCGTGTTGCTTTATAACGAAGTTAAATCAAACTTGACTTTTCAGATAATGCTTAAATTTCAGATGAAATGAAAGTAATATATATGTGATATAATTGTGTGTGTGCGTGCAAAACTCCTATTTAAATAACATTTTGGAGTTTATTGAAAAGGTATTATAAAGGTTTATGTAAAATTTGATACTTAAAGGAAATTGGTTGCTCTTAACCCAATTTAACAGTTATGCTCTGTAGTATAAATAGTTAGATAAGTTCAAAATTTCGGCTAATTAAATATAAATATTTTAGTTAAATGTATGCGTATCTATTCTGCGATATTTTAAAAGCTTCCCAATGTTTTACATAATACTTGAGATCGGTTGTCATACCCAGTACTCAAATGTCAAGCAAAAAAAATACTTAGCTTGAGAACTTCTCAAGGATGACAAATTGTCAAGTAATTTTTTTTAAAAAACAGTATTAAAGTGATATTGAGGCAGAGAAAAAATGAAGTAATAATTTCCTCTGAAAAATCCTCATTTCTCGATAAATTTTCTAAATTTATTTTTCTAATTTCTGGTGGTATGATAATTTTTAAAGAAATAATCACAAAAATCACATAGAGTTAAAATGTGACATACTAGGTGTAAATAAAGACGTTTCTTCTATCTCTGATGAATTCCAAATTTAGACTGATTTCTTACTATGGTTAAATACTAGAATGAGAGGATGAATTAAAAACACTTTGATTGTATAATGCATTGCTGATTTTTTATTCCGATATTTTTTATGAAAAGAATTTCTGGAAAAGAAACATTTTTTAAGAAAATTACTGATTCAAAATTATTTAAGTTTTTTTAAACAACTTACCGTATGATAAAGTACCCCATCCAGTCACAGTACCCATGTACCCTACGAGAGTGTTGGCTTTTAATCCCGGCGTGGGTAAACATACAGGACTAATGAATTCTGAATAGGATACGGGTTGGCGAAGTTTTAACAGGGCTATGTCATTGTAGAAACCACTTCTTGAAAACTGAGGATGAGGTATGGCTGCAGCTACTTTAAACTCAATAGGATCCATGAAATCATCCGTTCTAAAAAGATGGTGATCTCCTAATCGAACGGTTAGCTGTTCTTTACGATACCTGAAGTGAGAAAAGGACAATCAAGATAGTCATTAATTCAACATCTCATTTGATATTAAATGATTGTTTTATTGATTGTTCAGCTAGAAAGGCTTGCCTACTTCCGCCCTCTTTGATCCGAGAGACAATGGGCAGCAGTTAGAATGTACCATGTCCCTACGAGGGCTCCACCACACCAGTATTCTCGTCCTCGATGACTATCTAAGAATATAGCAGCCTGAAAAACGAAAAGTTTTAGAAAGAGGTAATTTTACTTCATTAGCAATCGCCATTATAGCTTCTGTACTTTCCAATATCCAGACTTAATAATAAACTTGATTTTTTCCACACAACATAACATTTAGTTATATTTATCTTAGAAAAACTTTAATATATATCCCGTCCTAGTTAGTTAAACCCTCAGTAGATGTCAACCATTTTACCATTCAAGAGATATCGAAGCCTCTTGACTTGCTACGGGGCTCTCCCCAGCAGAGAAAAGGGCATGACCGTACAATGTAACAGTGCATTGCTCAGTTTTAAAATTTTCTTTATGTTTTGTAGATTTATAGCAGTGTTCGTTCTATTATGATAAAACACACACACACAATTTTGATTTAAGAAAAATGGACTGAAAGCCTTTTAAAAGCTAGCCGAGAATAACTTAAATTATATGAAAAAGCACCAAGGAATGCCATAATATTTTTTTTTCATTATCATACTCGTATTTCATATTATCTTTTATAGATTAAATGAAAAATAGTGTAAAATACTATTTTATTTCCATATTCTCTTTTATAATGAATCCAGGAAAATTAGCCCTAGCGCATTTTAGTTCTTTTAATCGCGTTTCCAGAATCACCTACCGTCATTACCTACCATCCAAGGCCACTGTCCAGGATTAGATTCATATCCTCCAACGATGCGTCCATCTCGTCCTGAAGTTCCGCATCCTTAGCAAAAAAAATTATGTTACAAATCAAGCAAAAGGTTTTATTATGAACAAATAAAACGAACTAATATAATAAAAGGTACGTATCGAAGGAGATAAATAAAGTATAACTGCAAGATTGTATCAATTACGTGCACAACTCAAACATATTTTACAATGTTAAAAATGAAACTATTAGATAAGATTATAAAATTTCATCAGTTATTGTTGAAAATTTTATGCATTGTATTTTTAATCTTCCTTTTTATATATCTAAAAAAATTGAATTTCAAATAGCTTCTCCTACTTCAAATTTAATTATTGATTTTATTAACAATAGCTCTTTCAAATATACACTCAAATAGTGAGTGTGAGTGATTGCTTATCAACGTCATACTGAGAAACGACATAAGGGCTGTTAGCGATGGACCTCGTAATTTTGAATTTTGTTCAGGTGACGAGGATGATACCTGAGCTAGCACCTCCATCTCCAAACTACCACATTCCGCCACCAAGAGGGCTCTTAGCCTCTTCATACGTGCATCGACTCGGCAGGTCCACGACTATGATCACTAAGCTACCGTGACTACTACACATTCAAATAACATCCATTCAGTGAGTTACCCATAATGTAGAAGGAAAATCCAAAGCAAGGCATTTTCTTAAATATATGATTTTATATGTTTTCGAAGTGTTTTGATCACCGAATTTCAGTTAAAAAAATTTGTATTTAATTTTTAATTAGTTTAACTCTCAAAAAGATCATTAATACAAATGTTCTTAACCTTACTTTAATTTTGTTTCTTGAAAACTTTAAGAAAATGTTTTTATGAAAAAATACTTAGAAATACTGGAGAACTCCTTATATGTTAGAAAATGAATGCAATAAATACGGAATATAACTGAAAATAAAAAGTTCATAATCTAATCAAATTATCTGGTATGTGATAGATATATATATATATATATATATATATATATATATATATATATATATAACAGTCGAAATACAGGAATGACACGTATGAAAAAAGATATATGATGAGTCATCGGTTTAATTTTAAAGATGTCATAAGGGATAAAACATTAAGATAGTTTTTATTACATAAATTACTGAAGATAATAATTGCTTATAACTGATTTAAATATATAGGAATTTCCTTGACTAACTCAAATATACAGAAAAATTAGGGGGGGGAAAGTTTTCAAGTATTAATAACTATTAAATCCTTATGAAAAAAACGTGTTTATATGAAAATTCAGCTTCACAGTTGATAATTAAAATCGCCAATTCAGTAAGAGATTCATCCATACTAAAATGAAATAAATTTGAGAGAAAAACTTACTAAATTCTGATGCATAAGTGAAATTCTGAGTGGATTCTTCTGTCGCCAAGATATAAGGGTCTTCTGTTGGTGATGGGGGTGTCGTAAAGATTTCAATACCTTTAATTGTAGTGGTAGTAGGTTTTGAAGTGGTATGCGCAAAGGTAGTTGAAGTTGAAAATGGCTTCTTCGTTGATTTTTGATTGAATCTTTTGATATGAGTTGTTGTTAGAACAGGTCGTTCTGTTGTAGTTGTAGTCGTTGTTATTGCTGTGGTAGTGGTAGTAGCCTCGGTTGAAACTGTTGTGGATGCAGAAGTTTCGGGGATCAGAGTCGTATTTGGCTGTATTGCTTCTGTTGTAGAGGTGGACTTCAGGTATATTATGGGTTAAAAGAAGATCGTTTTAAGTATAAATACGTTGTACCAAATAATTCAAAAAAATTTAAAAAAATAAAATAAAATATTTTAATAATAAGTTCAATTCACTAAAATGTAAAAATATATTAAAATACAAAAATAAATGTAAAAATATATTAAAATATAAAAATAAATTAAATGTAAAAATAAGTTAAAATATAATAATAATATAATTTCAATATATATTAAAATATAAAGACAAATTTAAAAAATGCCAAAATATTTGAATAAATTAAATTGGCAAAATAATAAATTCAATGTATTAAAATATCTTTAAAAAAACTCAAAGCAGGGAAATTTTAAAATTAACATATAATAAAGGTTTGATTTTTAAAATTACGCCAAATGATGAAATAAACAACGAAAATAATTTCAAAATACGCATTGAACTTTAAAATTTAAGTACGCTCGATAAACCCTATTTATTGCAAAAATTTATCTGTTATAGCAATACTCAATTATTGTGAAAGCAATCTCCCGTTTTCATAGTTAAGGACTTCGATCTGTTGAAGTAAAAAAAAAAGCTTTAATTTTTATGAAAAGCTATCCTATGTTAAACACTTTTTAGAAGCAGCAATACTATAAAAAAATGAACGTAACAATATTTTCTTCAACTATATTTAAGAGAAAACAATAAAAAGAGGACAATTACCTGAACTGAATAGGATTAGGTGATTCTTCATCGCGAAAGAATAATACCATTAAAGATTAACCGAATTTATTCCGGATAAAAAGATCCGGGGACAACTAAGTCACGCGGAGGAGAAGCTTCCTCTAGATTGTTTACAAAGGAAATTGGCTCAAATTTGGGTGACACATTGAAAAAAAAAATCAGAAAAACTCCTACGAAACCAGCCTCATTTAATGGATGACTACTGCAACGCCCGTCACTTTACTGCTCTCTTTGAGTAATACTACTTCATTATATCCCAAAAGCAACCCCTTAACCAAATCTACGAATTCATTTGAAGTTATCTACATTTCAATTGAACAATCCACAACGTGACAGAATAAACTAAAAAAGGTACCGGGAGAATTTTATTAAGTTTATTTTTACGGATTGTATAATAAAATTTTTCATAGAATTGAATTATCTATTTCTGAAAGAAGTTATTTGAATTCAAACTGTTAATTATCTTTTGATGGAATATTAAGTTTAATTTAAGAAATAAAAAAATTGTTTAAGATTAATCTTCTATCATTTTTGGATTTTTCATAAATAATTCTTTACATTCAATTCGATCACATTTCTTTTAAAGAAATCGTATTACTAAATTTAATCCGAATGCTCACGAACTATGTTGAGTCTTAACAGAAATTTTGACGGAGAAAATGTATAAATATTTTATACCAAATAAAAGTTGGATAACCATTTTGAAAACGTTCTTTTTTATTGCATCGTTTTATTCATCTCTGTTTGAATACGTTGTTTTTAATCTTTATATGTACAAGAATATATCTCTTACAAATATCTTTAATCTATCTATACTCTCTCGTATACTACGCATTGACTGTTACCTTTTGCATTATGAAATATTTATTCGTTTATATTTTTTCAGGATTATTCTTAAGTATCATCTTCCTTCTTTGTATGATAATGGAAATTTCTATCATAATATTTTATGTAGAAAACATTGGACTCAAAACAGGTGTACTATAAAATGGTTGTTGGCAACATTTTTCTCGACTATTTCGTTATAAGGAACGTAGCTGTCAAAAAAAAATGAAATGTCACAATCATTATAGTGGGTTTCAACTTGTCATTCCGCTGTTTGGTGTGGATGGAAAATACGTGCGATTTCTTGAATATTTTTTATGAGTAATCTGAGATTTTTTTTCCTTTGCTTATAAAAGCGATAATGATACAAAGTTATATTATTTTATTTGTTTATTTATTATTTTTTACAGAACTTTACATGTAAACTTGTATGATGATGGAAATTTCCATCGAATTGTTTTTTTTTTTTTTAATTATTTTATATAACATATTTAAACTATGATATTCTTAAATATTTTTCCTTTAATCTAGATATTGAATTATATCACCTTCATTTATTTCACAAAAAAAGAAAAAATCATGCAAAAAACGGTTAAATTTTCTTTCACCCGATGATTGGTTAATCTGAAAATGACTGAGTTTAAAAATGTGTGAATGTGTACTTATATAGGAATAACTATTTTAAATGCAAAAAAAAAATTATATTGAAAAACACAGATAGTTTTTTTCAACTCGATTTTATTTACTGAGTTAATAAATCTGGGCTGTTCCTATCTTCTATAAATCTTAAGATATTTATTCAAGTTAAAGATTCTGGAATTTTTCAAGCATTTTCAATGCTTAGTGAGAAAAATTTGAAAAGTTATAAAATCACTTTATTTATCAAAAAATAAATTAAATAAATAAATTTTAAGAAATGATAGAAGTTTTGTGTAAAAATTAAGAATGATATACATTTCCTTGACTTTATAAAATAAATAAATAATAAAGTAAATAAGGCTTGAAAATAAATAAAATTATATAAAATTTAAGAGCTAGATTTGCTCTTGAATTAGAATAAATAATTCTGAAGTGACTTTTTTAAGGCCTCAAAAATTAATTTTAAAAAAATTATTGTAGAGAAAATATTTTTGATGTGGATCTAACAAAGAAAGGTAATCATTCAAAATTAAATGATGTATATTTTATAACTTCATTCATCATTTAGGTAGATAAGATCGTAGAAGACTAGTATTACAATAAATAATTTGAATGATATCTGTACAATAAGATAAGTAGAAAATAAAACTAAATTAAACAGGCTTTTTCTTGTATCTCGAAATACATTTAAAGAAAGAATACAAGGTGTGGCTATTAAATAATGAGATTAACGCTGTAAGACATTTTATTTTGATCCCATACATGATTACTCATTATCACCTTCAAAGATCTTCTATCCCTACAACGCTCCATACAAATGTTCCTTGTTCGAATGCCGTCTTCTGTCAGATTCTTTAGGACAAGACCCGCCTTCTCTTTCACAGATTCAACGACTCAAATCTTGTTCTTTTTAATGCAGATTTCACCTTAGGAAACAGAAGTCGCATGGCTCAAGATCCGGTGAATAGCGTGGATAATCTAACACTGTTATGGTGTATTTGGCTAGAAACCTCTTGACAGACAATTTGGAATGACCTTGCGCATTGTCTTGGTGGAAAAATTTGCCATATGGATTCTTAAGTCAATTCCTACAATCTCAAAAATTGCACGAATACTTAACCTACGGTCAGACTGAACCAGATTACCGATTTTTTCCATATTGTCATCCATTTTTGACGTGAAAGGGAGAGCTGGGCGTGAATCATCTTCAACGTCTTCTCGGCCATCTTGAAAATGCTCAAACAACTCAGAAACACCTGCACTCGATGAACATTCATTGTCATACACTTCTTTCAATAAAGTATAAGTCTCAGTAGCGGCTTTTCCAAGTTTCATCTAAAATTGCACAATTCATTACTCTATTGTTACACTTTCCTTTTTCCGACGAAACAAAAAAGTAACTCTAATGCAAATGAAGGCTACGGGAATACGGATTTCTTTACAGAAACGAATGGCACTGCATTCGAAAGAGAAGGCTTTACGCGCAACAGCTATTGGTCCTTGGCGTTTGGCACATACGTACTTCTTCTGTGACAGCGTCAGTCTCATTATTTTAATAGCCACACTTCATAAGAGATGTCATAGCAATACGTTTGTAACAGGCTCTCACGTTCATTTCCCTTTACCTAGCCTCTGGGGCTACTTTATTACGATATTTCAATTGAGAACCTTGCCTTATTAAAGAACGATGATATGTGTAAATTAGTACTACAATTAAAAAGAAGAGTAGTGAATAGGATAGAGGATTTAGAGATATTTATAGGAACACTATACTAGTTCAAGCAACTGCAAGGAGATATAATAAGCGTGTATACATGACTCGGATTCCATCACTTTATATCTACTTGAATCGAATCCAATGATATAAAAAATTTAAAGTGGTTGAAGTTTTTTGGTTGATTATTATTACGTTACTATGTCTTTTAATCATAACGAAGGCAATTCGTTACAATGCTAATAAAACCATTTTAAATAATTTAGTACTTTATATAAATTAATGTCTCTTATATACATGCCTGTAAAACGGTATACGTTCGTTATATATTATTATTTCCCAATTTACCATGTTGTCATCAAATTAAGATAAGAATTCTGATATACTAATCCATTTATTTTGTACAGTGTAGCTTCGAATACGTTCAGGGAAAACATTTTTCACATTTTCAATTGAATCAAAGTTTTAATTCTCGATTTTGAACAGCAGATTACAAATTTTACACATATTTATCTTTCTTTATTCAGTTCCCACATATTCAGAAATTGATTAACGTTCCTTAAAGTTATGAAAGAATCTTTATAGGAATAGTACACGTATTGTGATAGAGTATGAATAAGAAAGAGCTAAAAAAATTGTTTAGTAAGAGGTGGAGTAATTCCCAAGGCGCTTGAGAGTGTGTCCTCATTAACTTCACAGACAAATCGATTACTAACAACTTTATCTAAAACTAAGATATTTACCACTAAAATCTACTTACCGTAGTTCCTGGACAACATATTCCCACCATAAATAAATTTCTAAAACAGACTGATCTCCGCAAGCGGACCATATCGAAAATAAGGTAAATACATCTACTCAGATCCCCGCATTCCCCTGGTAAGCCGTCAGGAGTCCGGCAATGGTTTACTGAGGTTAAAGAGGGTAAACCTAGCTCGCTGAAGAGACCAACTGAAACATAGGATAAAGCAATTATAAGAGGTAATTTGCTTTTTAAATATTTGAGAGATATAAATTTTCTTTTTTCATCAAATTCTCCAAAAAGGAAAAGTAGACAAAAGCTAACACAAAATGAAGTGGAAAAAAATCCTAGTAATTATAAAAATTTATATATATATATATATATATATTATAAGTGAAAGAAAATATAATGTACTTCATTACAACTTTTATTTTATGACAAATATAAATAAAAATTTGTATCTGAGCTCTCGAGTGCAATTTTTCTTAAAGTTTTTCAAAAATTAACATATTGATATCAAACATGAAATAATCGAGAAACTATTTTAACAGTTTGTATTTTAGCTAGAATTGTGTGAAAAAAATAGTACAATTTATTATTAACCTATACACATAAACCACACACACACATGTGTGTGTTTGTGAGTGTGTGTAAAAGAGAGAGAGAGAGACTGATGACGAATAAAGGATGATATACAAATTCTTCTGTTGCAGTAATGCTTGGAAAAATAATAACGATTCTCTAAGTACAGTCCATTTGTTTCACATTGAATGAGAGAGAGAATATTACATCGAGACATAGCGATGGACGAGTCCCCTAGCTAAAGCAGAAGAGTGATGATCGTTACATAATAATAACGGAGGGCGCCATATGCGTCGTTTCACCCTTCGTAGCTATAGCGGAAGGAAGGGGAATTTTCCTTCCTTGAAATATATACGCAAAGACTTCTTTAAATCACGTGTTATTGGGTGGAGAAATCTTTAGGTATTTTAATTGGAGAAGTGAAGTCTATAGAAAAATCTCGTTAATGATTTAGATCCTATATATATATACACTACCGACCATTAAATTTGCTAACAATTTTAAGGGTTAACAGGGGTGTGAAATTAGTAGAAACAGCTGACACCACTAGCAGCTAAAATGGCCCTTACTCGGTTAGGCATGGAGTTCAACTGGGCTTGGATGACAGAAATGGGAAAGTCATTCCATGCTGCTTGAAATCTATGCCACACTTCATCAACTGTATCAGATCGAGAGGGGGAGGCAGTCTCTGAGCAACACATGACCAGGTATTTTCAATGGGTGACAGATCAAACGAGGATCCAAATGTGCATTGCAGCTGATGGTGAGAAATGTGAACATCTCAAATAAAGATATATTGTTATAACTTGTTTTTTCCACTCTCCGATCGTTACGTCTCGTCACAGTGTAAGTAGTCACGAAGAAACAAATACGCGTTTAAACGTTCCATTCTTCTCATTAATGTCTCCAACGGGTCTTTTTGAATTAAATCAAATATTTCTACAGCTTTGTAGGGAGCCGCGGTAGCCTAGTGATCAAGGTCGCTGACTCGCAGCCGGCAGTTTTCGTTCAGTTGCCAGTTTGATCCTTGGCCGCCAAAGACCCCCCGTGTAGCCGGGGCTGATGCACGTTAAATCTGGGGTCCAAAGTCCTCCTGTTGGCTTGGTGTGGATGTTAGGAGAGGGGGTGCCAGCTCAGGTGTCGTCCTCGTCACTTGACCGTGGTTCAAAATTGCGAGGTCCGTCGCCAATAGCCCTCGTATTGCTTCTAGTGCGAAGTTAATAAAAACTAAACTAAAACTAAAAACTAATATACAGCTTTGTAAATAACATTTTTCCCCTATCTCGTTCCGCTTTCGAGATAGGAATGATAACTCCGCAGTGTCCAACCAAGTGTCGCTATAGGTGTTTTCATTCAGTAGGACATGGCTACTTTACTATACCTAAACACTACTTTTATGAGAAAATAGCAACAGCCGTTCCGAAGTTAAGAGGGTATGCAAGAACACTTTAGTGGGTACCATGTGTATATATATATATATATATATATATATATATATATATATATATATATATAGACATTGTAGCCCATTCGTTTTGTACCGGCAATAGGAGCTCCGGAACTGTTACTGGTGGTAGGTTACGTGGTGCAAAGCGTTTCTCTAGGAACTCCCACACAGGCTCGATGCGATTTACATCTGGATACCTTGCGAGCCAATCCATGTGTTCAATATCTTCACTGTCCAACAGCTCTTCGACAACTACTGGGCGATGAGCTGATGCATTGTCATCCACGAAAAGGAATTGTGGACCCTTAGCGCTTCTAAAAGCGTACATACGGAACGAGGATATCATTACAGTAGTGGTCTCCGGTTACAGAGCTTCCTTATAAGATATAAAAGTCGGCAGGGCAAGTTAGCATGATGCCTCTTCAAACGAGAACACAGCGACCTCCAAACCAGTCCCTATCGATGATGTTGGAGGGGTTATTGCGAGTTCTCCTCTCTCTCCGGATATGTATGCGTCCAGAATCGCTACTCAGACTAAACCAGCTCTCATCCGTAAAGAGTACTCACTCCCCATTGATTATCTGTCCAATTCTGGTGTTCCCGGCACCACATAAAATGCTTTCTCCAATTCGCAGGCGTTAAAGGTACGCACTGTACAGGTTGTTGTGCAAACAGATCATCACTGTGCAGCCTCCTGGCCAAGATAAAATGTAATATAAGTCTTCCAGTCGCCTGTGTCATGTGTCTAGTGATTTCTCCCACTGTCTGCCGCCTGTTCCTTCTCGACTGTATGGCAATATACAGGTCGTCCATTGGCGTAATTTCTCCTAGGCGACCACTGCTGAACCGTCGTAAGCAGTTCCTGTAGTTTGAAATTCTCTCCACAGTCATGAAACGATGCTGGGAGTAATCCCGCACTCCACCTCCACACTTCGACCTTCCTCTATCTGTCCAATGATTTGACCACGGGTAAAATCACCCAGATGTGACTCAACGGATTGGTTGACCACCATTTCACACTGAGGCAGAAATTCGACTTCGTTTAAACTGATATTTGATGTACAATCGCTTTCCCAGAAATGCTGAGCTTACCCCACTTGTGTGCTTTATCCCGCTCCGACACTGCCGCATTACGTCTAGTAGCATATCTGCACATGTGCTACCGTATCTCATCCTAGTTATTCTCCTGATTTGTCTTTCAATCCGCTCTGCCCGTTCGTTCTGGTGATATGCTAATTTTTTGTCTTCGTCCATAATTTTTGTACACCAATGTGTGTGTATATATATAATTAAAATAATAAAATAGTTGATAGTTAAAATTATATATAAAAACTAAATTAACTAAATAAAATTTCTTAAAATTAATAAAACTACCTACATATAATTTTTTTTAATTACAGAAGAAACATGAGTATATTTTTTAATGATAAAAAATAGAAAAACAGAAAGTTACATCTCTAAACACACACACTAGCAGGAGAGTTTAATTGAATGAAAATAAGAAAATAAGCAAAAATATAATCCTCAAAATATGCAAAAGTACAAAACTAGACATGAACAAATCTATAAACAAAAGGGAGAAATAATCCGAAAGAATGGATTATATTTATATATATAACCTTCTGAACCATTAGCGTAAACATGCTTCCCTTGCGCTTCATTTTGCTTTAAGCTAGAAGTCGTGAAATAAAACTAGTTCATTAGTTTTTAAAAAATTCTGAATCACAAGAGATAAATATTAGTTTGGTTCAAAAATTTAACACGTTACAGACAGATTATAATAACTTTTTTACTCTAATTCCGTGTCGTTCTAATTCCCTCACACTGCTAATTTTAGACTCGCAATTCGCTCTATTTAGAATTGTTTTTGTTCTTTTGACCAAGATAAAATTTCTTCGATTTTGTATCTTGTGTGGAATTTTTCTCAAAACATGTTATTCAGATAAACGAGAGAGAAACGAGCGTTTTTCTTTGTTATGCATTAGTTTTCTCGTTCAAAATATAGCAAGCAAATATTCTTACAAGTAAAATAGCATTGAATACCCTACTATATATATATATATATATATATATATATATATGTATATATATATATATATATATATATATATATATATATATATAATTATATTATAGGGTAGGATATTCGATGCAAATTTACTTGTAAATTACTTTACTTTAAATATATTTCAACTATTTTGTTATTTTTATGGAAATATTATTTTGTTATGTATATGTACTCTAAATAATAAAAGTCCCTATAATTACAAAGAATACCAGAAAAAATTTTATATATATATATATATATACGTTCCGGGATAATTTGCGGAGAGGCAGCTTGTATGTACCTGGAATTGTCGGAGCCAATTCTGGAAGTGCAGAGTATTACTGTGGAGATTGTTCGTTGTGAGTACCAGTAAACTGGTGAACTGAATGTTGCTGATACAATGTAACTGTTATTATTTGGCTGTTTTGCCCTGTATCTGTATCACTAAACTGTACAAGTGCTGTGTATCTGTTTGGACTGTTATTGTCCAAGCTCTGTTGTATACCTGTGTCATCCTGAAGATTTGTGAATAAAGCGTCATACATCGTTAACCTCCATGTTTTACTTATTTCACTCCCACACACACAAGAAATTTTTGTAACTATATATATATATATATATATATATATATATATCCTGCGGAATTATTCAGTCATGTTGAGTTAACAGCTTTCCATAGTTGTGAAAGTGTTGCCAGTGCAGAATTACATGCATGAACTGACCTTTCGATCATGTCCCATTTATATTAGATGGGTTTCATGTCTGATGATTAAGGTGGACAAATAATTCACTGAAATTATCTAGAATGTTACTCAAGCCAATTGCGAATCATTTTGGTCCTGTGATAAGGAACATTATCATTCTGAAAAATTCCAACGTTGTTCGGGTATATGAATTCTATGCATGGCTGTAAAGGGTCTCCAAATACCTGTACATAGCTATTAACATTGAATAATTGGTTCAATTTGACCATAGGACGCAGTTCATGCCATTTCAAAACAGCTTACGCCATTATGCAGCGCCCACAAGCTTACAAATTAACATGCCTTCTTGACAACTTATCTCCTTACCTCAATGGATCTGCGCCATATTCGACCCCTACCATCAGCTCTTTTCAAATGAAATCGTCACTCATCTACCCAAGCAACGTTTTTCCAATCATCAAAAGTCCAATAAATATGTTCATGAGCCCAGAAGTAGCATTGAAGCCGATGGCGAGTTGTAAATAAAGGAACTCTAAGCGGTCTTCTGCTGCCATATCCTATCAACACCAAATTTCGCTGCACTGTCCTCCAGATATGTCTGTCATTCGTCCCACATTGATTGTAACTGTTATTTGTCGCAATTTTGCTTGTCTGGTAACACTTACTATGCTACGCAGACGTCGCTGGTCTCGGTCATTCAGTAGACGCAGTCGGCCACTGCATCGTCGGTGGTGAGAGGTAATGCCTGAAATTACATATTCTCGACTAACTTTTGATACAGTGGATCGAGGAAGTTGAATTTTTTAAAAAATTTCAAAACTAAATGCCCATGCGTCTAGCTCCAAATAGCGTTCAGCGTTTAAAATCTGTTAATTCCCCTCTAGCGGCCATAATTACGTCAGAAACTTTTACCGTGAATCATTTAAGTACAAATGAGAGCCCTAATAATGCATTATCCATTTATACATTCCTTCAGTACTGTTAGTCCCACTTGGATATTTGCATTGTTATCCGGGTCCAGTTAAATGGCGTAAATAAAACATTCACTTTTCTCAAAAGTTTATGTTTTAAAATTATTTTATTGTCTGAGATTTCAAAAAAAAAATAATTAATTACACAATTTGCAAGATTCAGATTTCTTTACTCTATTAATTCTATCTATTATTTTCTGTCCGTTTTAACTGTAAGCAAACAATTTATTAAAATCTATAATACATACTAATATAAAAAAAATCAGAAATAACTTAAAAATAAAATGATTATTATCTTCAATTTTTTCAATTTATTTTACTTGATTGTTATTATTATGTCTTCTTCTTAAGTGTTACATTTTATGAAATAGCTTAAACACGTCATAAGGGCTGAATACATTAGTAAAGTAATGGCAAAAAGACTATGCAATAAAAAATTCATTTACCCGCCTAATCTCTTTCCGGCGTTCTCGTTAGAGCGAAAATAACCCTTTTGTTTCCATAATCTTAATTAGTATGTCTTTCTGGCACGTGTCACTTTGATAAGAGATGAATCCTTTTGTTCTAATTCAATGATTTTTTGGAATGTGGGTAAGAATTTAGTCATTGAAAGATATTATAAGGATAATCCGTTTCCGGATAGATAATCGTATTTATAAAGTTTTTACACGTTTTTCTTGTCTTAACGATCAAATTATATTATTATCTATAATTTAAGCTATAAACTACTTGAAACAAATTCAAGCATGAAAAAGGGTAGATGTATTTGCTTTTTAAGAAGAATCTATATGGAACGTATTATTTATTAATAATGAACTATCCATTTCGAGATATGTGATTACACTTGTAGCATCATTACGCTACTTCAATGAGAATAAAGAAGTAAATTTTAAAAGTATAATAAGAATTCTTTTTGACAAATATAATTCTAGATTTAATTTTAATAAGAAAAACTATATTCGTGTTTTCCTGCAATTTATTTCAGAAATACAAATGTATATAATGCGAATCACATTCAATTACTGTAGTTTTATTGCATATTTTTAACAAAAATTAATGTATAAAGAACGCTTAATGCACTCTGATCTTTTTTTAATAAAATGCATATTAAAGAAATATGGCAAAAAAATAATATTTTTATAGGCATTCTGTACCTTTTATATATTGTGATATATTTCCTTTAATAATCATGAATATAATTCATATAAATATTATCTTTCAGCTTTAATAACTTAAAACCCTTTTGAATGAGTAATAATTTTAGAGATCTGATTACATTTTAGAATCTCAGAATCAATTTATTTACTGAACTTGACCATTAAAAATATTTTTTAATGTGCTACTTCCTCAAATTATTTATTTTTGCTTTTATCGTGTTTTTAAATACAATTCATGGATTTTAATACTACAAAAATTATGTAAATAATTTAACAGTTTGTGTGTGTGTTCATGCTAATTTCATTACGGAATGATGAATTTATTCTACATCTTAAAGTCTATTTTTGATCATAATTTCATCACTTTTTCACTAAAGTAGTTAAAAAAAAAAAGAAAATACTGAACAATTCAGGTAATTCTTCTTATACGCATTCTAAAACTCTCGCGTTAGTTCATATTTGGATTCTCCCAATGATCTGCTCATACAAAAGTGTAAAAATGTTCTTCCGTCTTTTACAATGGAAAATCTCTGAATTTTGACGTTATCATTATTGTTTCTAGGTCATAAAGATGAAAAAAAAATCAATTTATGTTATATTCTAAAATACTTTTATTTTTAAAGAAAGCAGTTAAGATTAAACTAAATTAAAATAAACAACATATGATCGTTCATAGTCTAAAAATAGCTAAATAATTGACAAAAAAATCCATTGCTTTAGGGGATGTTTTCTTTCCTTCTAGAATAAAGTAAATTTGGACTCATAAAACCCAAATGACCTTTCCTCGTTGCTTTAAAAGATCGACTGTCTCTCGTTCTACATTCTGAAGCATAATTATTTATCTAGTGACCTGCAGGCGTTTTTTCTCATTACTCTCACTAATGAAAATTTTCCAAATGACCGCACTGTTGCTAATTTCTTATAATGAAGATACATAACCCCGAAATGAGGTCTGTGCTGTTAATTTTTTTAACTAAGTAATTTATTAATCTATACCAAAGCTATCTTCACTTTTATATTTACCATCAAAGACTGGAGAATTCTTGGTAAATATAAAATTTTAGTAAAGTGGAAAGTAATTAATTACATTTCAACTGAAAATGAAAAGTTAGCAAACATCTCAACTTCTGTTCACTACCGTTATGAAATTTCATAATCATATGCAATATCCTTATGTATGATCATTGCAAAAAATGACATATATAGATGAATTTATTGATCAGTTGGTTTTCGTTATAGTTGTTTTTTCTCCTTCATATTATGAGTACCTATTTCCTTAAAAAAAATCACTCATTGTACTTTAATTTTAACATTGCGTTGCTTTAAATGATATTTTTATGTTATAACTAATATACAATTGAATTAATCAATTATCAGTCATTGAAACACGTGTGTTTTCAAAATTTTTAACTAACATGCAAATCGCTCCTCATGTGAAAAGCTTTTACGGTACCTTTGATTTTTTCAAAGCTCACATATACTTAAGCAATATTTGTGAAATCTAAACAAACATTTCCTGAGTTACAGGAATGCTTTTATCAAAATAAGCAGACAGTGATAACTTATCCCAAGTTTAACTTAAAAATTTTTAAGTATTTTTTCAAACAAATTATAATTCTACATCTGTTTGATATACAATTACAAAGAAATTACATTATTTTTAGATATCGTAGTACATTTATCATGAAAAAAATCAAAGAAAGATTACCGAACGAAAGAATTATTATTAATAACTTTATATCAATAAACAGTCTTTCATCTGTAGAATAGAATTAAAAATATTTACGGTGAATAAAATTTTAAGAATTCGTGATACTTAACAAAGTTATTAAGCAATATGAAGAAGTCAAAAAATGCTTTGATATATAATATGCATCAGATTAAAATTCTTAAGCTCATTTATTTAAGTATTATCTTTAACTTAAGCTTGACTTTTTCTTTGTAAATATTATATAATTTCAGGGTTTCTTATCTTACTTCGTTACTTCTTGCCTTTCTGACCATCCCCTTTATTTTTAAATCTATTTAAATTACCTAATTCTCATTACATTCAATTGCATGGTATTTTCAATTAAATAAATATCAGATTTATTGAGAAATAAATGACGAACTTCTATTCCTAATTAACAGCAAATATGTGGGTTTCATAACATTGATGAGCATCCAAAACAAATTTTAATTCTTTTAGCGAGATAAAAAAACATTAATTACAAAATTAACTCACTAACAAATTATTTAAAATACCATTTTTAGAATATCCATTATCACACGCGCTTCATGTCAGGCAAGGAAAAAAAATTCGAAACCCTATTCAATAAATTAATTTGTCCTTTATTTGATAAAACTTAATCACTAGGTATAGCTAAAGTTTCGAGATATAAATAACAAATGAGTAAACTTTATCAAGTATCAAAGCTCAGGCTCAAAAGTGAAATAAAATTAAAAATATAACTAACATAAAATATTTTATGTCTTTCCAAGCTAATACATAATATCTTATTTGTTATTTACAAATATATATTATGCTTTGGTCATTTTATTTAAAATTTTAAAATAAAACTGATTTATAAGGATAAAATAATAATTAAAATTCAATAAATGTGAAATAGAAAGAGAAAAAAGATCAAATCAATGAGAATAATAACTGACTTCGTTTAATACTTTTCATGAAGGCCTTTGTGTTTAAAAAAGACCATTGAATACAACATAGTATACATTTAAGAAAATAACGACCATAATATGAGAAAATTTCCCAAGATGATATTGCAAGACAAATTTTTAGGTTAATCATATAGGTTTTCATTTTCATTAATTGTTAGGGAAAACTAATTTCAGGGATTTAATCATTAGATTAACCTTACTCACAAATCATAAGTACATAATATAAAATCAAAATTGTTCCTTAATCCATGTTTTTATCTTTATTTATCTACAACTGATTCATGTACTAAATATTTTATATAGTTGTCTTATCTTAAACTCATATCAGAATGATTAAGTTCGTTGAGAAATTATTTCCCATATATATTTTTTGAAACAAGAAAAAGGGACATTTTCAATTCCGAAAAGCTCCTTTGTAGAGTGTAAGTTTTATGGTAACTATTTCACTTTGGGATATCTTGTGTTATGTTCCCTAGAACGTTTTTCCAAGAATACGAGTATGTGCAGGCCACACATGCGGAACTCCTTGATTTTCCATATTCAATTAGACACCGCCGATTCTTCGGTAGTAGAGCGCAACTGCATGTCTAGCAATCAAGTGCATTCAATAGGAAAAGAAGATAAAAAAAATCTCATTAAAACAAGGCCATCGATGCGGAAAAAGCTACCCAGTTTTTACTTTAAGTCTCATGATCTATTTTTAACTCTCAGTCAACTTATTCGAATTGAAAAGGTTGCAATAACTGAAGACCACACTGTCTAAAATTTGATAATAAGAGTGCTAAAGATCAAATCGCTTCCTCTGTGTAATTCCATTCGATGCGGAAATAAATGAAGGTATTATCATAAAAGGCTAGTTTCTTCTCCAGTGAAGATGGTTTTTAAATGTAGGAAGATAATATGACATATAAATCTGTTTCTTTATTATGCTGTTGTGATCAATTAAATACCTGCAACGAAGATCAAAGTTACTTTTTCAAAGGAACTGTGAAACAGATGAACAATGAACCATGCAAAGAGATTAAAATCTTTTTAACGATTACTCTTCAGTCATTCTTTTAATCAAAATTGTAAGTGAAGTTAAGAATTAAAAGTTCGGAGTAAATTAGGAAGAGAGAAAAAACCAAGCAAATTACTCAATGTCTTTTCTAAATGAATTATAAGCCTTTAGTAATGAGCTCAACCGAAAAATGTAATAAACAAAAATCCGAGTGCAATTCAAAATAAGCTCCTTTCAAAAATCTTGCTAATACTCCTTTCAAAAATCTTGCTAATACTCCTTACAAAAATAAGCTTCCTGACAAAAAAAAAAAAAAAAACTTAATATAATTATAGATGAATTATTCAACCAATCTGAATCATAAGTAATTTATATCTAGAAGAATGTTATGATATATGCATAATAAATTAATGTTAAATAGACATAATTTTAAATGTATATAAATTCATAAAAATAAAAATTAGGGAAATTAAAACTATTAAATTGAAAATATTGTAAAATTAAATGAAATGCAGTAAAAAAAAATCCAAAAAATAATTATTAAAGTTAAAAATGAATTATATACAATTTAAAGCATACAAATATTATAATATAAAATAATCATATTATAAATAAAAGAAAATCATGTACATACTAAGCTGGATATGTCAAGGCATACACATATTAATTGTGAATGAGTGAAAAGAAACCACTTGCGTACTATTGGTATTGATGAGTAGATGATTAACATGTATTATTGTGTGTGTGTGTGTGTGTGCGTGTGCGCGTGTGTGTGTGCGCGCGCGCTTAAAAACCACTTTTAGTTTTAAGCAATTAGACCATAATCTTTCACTTGTTTTCTTCTGATTAACTAATAATATATCATGTGTATCAATTGGATTTTCAGGTTTAAATAAAAAAAAACTTCAACATCATTATTTATCTTTGTTCATACTTCCTTTTTAATTAATTGTACGAATTTTAATTTAATCAGCACAAGTGTTTACTCCATGTAAGAAAAATTAACTAAATCTAGTAATTGAGGTTAATGGACCAGTTTTTATTAAATTGTAATGAGTTCAATGATATAGTGAAATGAATTTATTATAAGAATAAATTGTCGTCTTTTCATGAATAACTGCCTTGATGTTGCATTTTAGAAAATTTCTAACTATTTGATATAAATAGACTATTAAATAATATATAGACACCGTAATTTTAAGGAAAATAACACTGGCAAAAGTTTCGAGATCTAGACAGAATCATTGAATAAACAATACGTTAACTAGCTATATCTAACACAAATAAGGAAATGATTCTGCTGATACAATTACAGATGGTTAAGTGTCATTCTAAGGTGCCAAAATTGTTATCGCTGTGGGCATAAAATTTTTTCCACTCGTTATCTTCATTCCGTATGTCTATTTTAAGCGCATAATGTAGATTAGATGTGCAAAAAGTAATCTCAGTTAAATTTCAAATCACCTGGATTGTTTCAACTTACCTGAAAAAAAAATTGTTACGGGTGATGAATATGTGATAGTGCGTGTAGGGTGAACTAGACAGAGATAACGAGGAAGTTGTACATGAGACACATTTGACAAAAAGAAATATTTACTTTGACCATAAAATAGCTGACAACATCTAAAAGTATGCAGAATCTTCACGTAAACAAAGAAAATAGAAAGAAAAATGTTCTTTTTCAGATTTAAAATTTGATGGTTAAAAAAATCAAATTTGTATTCAAGCCATCCCTTACACTACTTACCATTGGCGTTTCAACATCACTGATTTTGTTTACAGTTGTGCCTATGCAGCGGAACTTGGATTGTTTAAGATTGGATCGTCTTTAAGATAAATCTCGCTTTTGTTTGAGAACGGAAGCGATATTTTTATATACGAATGATGAATATCACTAGGTTCATCAATATAAAATTATTTTTCTGTTACGTACTGCCCCGTGATAGCCTGTTGATTGGAAAGTATCTCATATGAGAATCGGTCATCTTCACTTTTGATTTGAGTGTTGATGGCAGAAAGGCAAGAATTCAGGAACTCCTGAGATTTAATTAATTGTATTTCATGATCAGAGCATTTAAATATAGCTAAAATGCTTATGAATGCTTATAATTTTTTTTATCTACAATGTTCACTGAGATAAAATAAAAACCTGTAAAAATTGTATTTATGCAAAAATTGTTTGTCTTTTTTTTTTTTTTTTTTATGCGCACGCGTGGCAAAATTTACGAAAATCTTCGAAAATCACCAACAATGTGATAAACTTTGTATATAATATAACAAATTCTCTCACATTTGTAATATTTGTGAATAGTTCTACAATAAGATTCTTGTGAATAATTCTACCATAAGATAACATGAGTGTTATCTCACCACATATACATAAATAAGCATTTATCTTATGAGCATTACGGAACTGTTCTTTTCAAGGTACATTACTGTCAGTATTATGATTATGAATATTAAACTTTACACAGTATTAAATATAAATTTGACTATTCAAATCTTTTTTCAATAAGCAAATGCTATCTGAACGAAAAATTGCAGATAATAATCCGAATAAATTCGTGTTCTTTGGAACAATACGAAAAAATATTTAAAATAATATACGACTTCTTACAAGCCCCAAATTAACGAGAGAAAAATTACTATTATTTCGAGTTTGAAATAACGTAAGCGATTTTATAAATTAAATGAAATAATAATTTAATAAATAAATACTTTTAAAGATGAAAAAAAATTACTTACGTTGTCTCTGTTCTGCTGTATCTGGCGTCCGATACATTTGCCCTTGGACTAGATGAAAGATGAGAAATGATGCTGAAACGATGCATGTTATTGAGGGTACAGGACTGAAAAGAAGAAAGGTTATTTTCAGACTACACTCATTTCCTAACTATTTGAAAAAATTTAAATAAAGGTTATTAAAACAGATCAACACAGCAAAAAGACTGAAGATCTTACGTCACTGATGTTAAATATGCTAAATAATTATATATGTTTATCAATAGATTTACTTTATCATGATACGGAATACGTTAGATCATGCGCAATATTTACTAGGAAATATTAATTTTTTCACTTTCTTATTAGAATTATAATAGCCGGTAGATTTCTATTTTAATTGCACCACAAAAGAGTTATTAAAATTCACTTTGAAGAAATAAATCTATCCAGGAAGAGTTTTCTGTAAACCTTTCATACAAATATAAGATAAATAAGTTCACCAATAAATAAAAATAAATTAGATTACAACAATATACAAAATCTTCGGATTCAAAACATAATGAAAGAAAGAAAGCTATTTGCTAATTTTTTTAAAAAATACTATGAATCATAAAGATTCAAATTTGAAATTCCCAGTAGATGAAGAATTTCAGCAATTTACATTTTCTCGATACTTTATTGCTTTAAAGCAACATAAGACAACTATAATTATTCCGAAGGTATTCACATTAAAGCCTTTCTGTGTTCCAGTGTATTGTACATTTTTAAGATATAACACTATATATATATATATATATATATTTGGTTTAGTAAAATTTTAATTCTTACGAAAATAATCGAGATATAGGAATTTAACATTTATTTATTTTTCTTAAGACTTCCCTACATGGTCACCACCCAGAGTTATAGTTATACATTTTTTCCTGCCTTTATCGACCTTCTGAAGGCCGTCATTGAAGATTGAATTCTATCTTCTCCATACTGCGGGTTACTTCAGTCTATGGTTTCCGGAAAAAATCAAACAAATCCAAATTAATAGCAGTAATTTGCAACATTTTATACATAAATATCTATTAATACGTAGAAAGAATTTTATCCAATATCTATTTTTATTTCTGAGTAGTAATTATTAACTTGCATACCTCCTCGTGTACATATTGTGCTAAGTTACGTATGTGTATCTGTTTTACTGTCCCCTATAATATTTCATAATGTGTTACAACTCTTCTTCAGAACAGTTAAAACACAATATGAATTCAGTTATAACAACACAAGAGTAACTGGATAATTTCTGAGCTCATTGTTCATAACATTACAGACCTGATGCAGAATGCACTATAAGTGTCTCTGAGTTTAGTTTTTATTAACTTCGCACTAGAAGCAATACGAGGGCTATTGGCGACGGACCTCGTAATTTTGAACCACGGTCAAGTGACGAGGACGACACCTGAGCTGGCACCCCCTCTCCTAACTTCCACACCACGCCAAGGGAGAACTTTGGGCCCCGACAGATTTAACGTGCATCAGCCCCGGCTACACGGCGGGTCTTTGGTGGCATTAAGGCTCGAATCCGTGACTCAACAAAAAACCGCCGGCCTCGAATCCGAAACCATGACCACTAGGCTACCCCGGCCACATAAGTGTCTCTGAATGAAATCGTTTAAGTTCCGAGTATTTTTCCACTTAAAAGTCAGTCAAGTTTTAATAATATAGTGTTTTAAGTTGTATCTATCCCATAATGTATCAATTTCCTTTTTACATCTCTTGTTCTCTCTCACTGGTGCTTTTAAGATCCGATGTCAAGATCATTAAACTTCCCCTTATGAATCGCTGAATAACTTTACACAACTGATGTTATTACTATATATGCTACATCTATACAATCAACATGATAATTATATTAGATATAAATATTGTAAATGTAACTCAAAATATTTTTATTAGAAGCCTTACAGGTTTCAAAGGAAGAGAAGCATATAAAATATTCAATACGAACATGAAAATTTGTTTTTACTGATGAAAAATAATTTTCATTAGTATGAAAAAAAAAATTATTTTCCTTTAAAAAGAAAACAAAATCGAAAGATAGTTTCAAAATATAGTTAATGATCCAGCAAATTTTAATATATATATATATATATATATACTTTCCCTGGTTATTGAAAAAGTTTTCTCTGAATAAAAATTTTCTTTCATTGCTTTTCACTGTTTAAAAGCTGCGTTCAAAAATCCTTTTTTTTTTTTTTTTTTAAATGAAAATGAAAAAAAAAAAAAAATAAAAAAAAAAAAAAAAAAAGAATAAAACTTGTATTAAAATTTCTAAAAACACTTAAGGCATTTAAGGAATCAATTTTCAAGAACTGGAAGAGTACTTGAAAGTACATTATACATTTTTCGTTTCACGAAAATATTTTTAAAAAAAAACTTTTACACGAAAAAAAAAACTGTAAGCAATTGAAAAAGATGCTGCTTGTGAAAAATTTCGTTTCTCATGAGTGAACGAAAGAAATGATGATGCTCGAAATAACAGATTTGTCTTTTCTCGTTTTTTCCCTTGATTTTCGTAATGAGTCTGAATTCTATTCTGACATCTTGGCCTGAGAATAAAAAAATTGAAGAGTTCAGTCTCAAAGTTGATGAATAGTTTGTTAAGTTTCAGCCGAACTTAAACAGAGAAAATTGAAAAATTCTGTATGAGTCAATCTACAAAGTCAATGTACGGCAGGGGGAAAAAAGATAGAGGACATAATATAGCAACATTATCGATTGACAAAGACATTTGTGAGTGAGTGTATCTTATGTTCGATACATTCGTGTGCCAGTGAAGAAATTCTATACTACAAATTTGTCCGAAACGTTTATTTTTCGCAGTACCCACATCCAAATCCTCATCGACAAGAATTTTAAATAAGACAGTAGTATTTTTTCCAGTAAGTCCTGTGAATCAATTCTTTTTTGGTTTGAAGGAAACTGAAAATTATTTTATTTTGTAGTCTTATTCGTATTATTCGCCCATTCATTTCGGAATTTATTTTTGGATTCTTTAGAAAATACAATTGTTTTGTATCAAAAAGTCCTAGTTTCTCCTTGGTCATTTGTTTTCAGACAAAAATAAACTTGCTTTTCTAAAATGCTTTTCATTATGAATTACATTTTTAACTTTTATGAACTTTTACTTTTCATCATTTTCTTTCATTATGATCTATGCCTTCGATAATTTATTTTTACTTTTATTTTTAGTTTTATTGTAATTTTATTAGTAGAATAAAAGTCACAGTTTTACCCTGGATGGCATTTAAACTACGTATATTTTTGACTTATCTCGAATTATTCAGTTTCTTCTAAATTTTAATTGGAACTTTTCTAATGTTTTTATTCAAAAATAATTCTAAATTAAATGTATTCCTGGCAGCCACAAATCAGTTTCCTTTTCTTAATTTTTGACTTAAATATAATCAAAAATGAAACTGATTGAATGATTTAATGATAATATAATATTATATGATTAAAACATTAAGCAATTTAGATTTGGACTAATATCAGAGAATTACAGGGGGAAAAGAAAATGTTGCTTTTCTGCGAACATATAATTATGGTATTTCAGTTCATCTATATTATTTGTTCTTATCCAACATAATTATATTAATCAATCAATTTATAAAATAATTAATGATGTACAGTAATTAGATAGAGGAAATGGAGAGAAACCAGTCTGTGGAGAGACTGGTATGTAAACATTAAAAGAAAGAAAAAAAAGAGTTTGAAGAAAACTTTTATTAAACTCTTTCCACGATCACGACTTATTTATACTTTGATTTCTGCTTTCTGGCTAACGAATACAGAGAGATTTTGTTCATTATTCGTAATAAAAGTCATAACTTCATTTTTTTATTATTTAAAGCTAACGCGCGCGCGCGGTGAAATTAAATATAACAAACATTACAATCAAAAACACTTACGAAATAAAAGTTCTACGCAAAGTTTTACAAAGAACAGATTAAGCCACCCAATGTGTGCTTTTTTTTATAATTATTGTTAAATTACTTAATTATAAGTATAAAAATTAAAGTAAACGATGAAATATCGAGAATTGGGCAATAGTAAACCTTTCCAATATTAAATTTAAAGGAAACGATAAATTCTTTAAATTAAATGTATTTAAGCTAAATTTAATTAAAAATAAAGCAAACGATAAATTATTAAACTGAATATTATATCATCTATATGTAATTAAAATTAAATGAAAAGATAAATTATTAAATTGAATATATTTTAGCTAAATGTAATTAAAATTGAAGCAAACGATAAAATATTGAAAAGTGATCTGGTACGTCAAAAGTGATTCAACTAAAACAATAGCCCCTTGAGTGGCTAACAAGATATAATTATGTTTGATAGTTTTATTGCAACTTATAGTTTTAATAGAATGTGACGATCCATTGTGAGTCCCAAAGTTGTCACACATTTCACCTCTCCTTCCAGCTCTGTCTAATAAAATTTCATACAAATTGTTAGCAAAAAACTAAGTTTTAATTTAGTCAACCGTTAAGATAATACGGTTTCTTCCGGAACAATTATATTTATTGATTAATTTTAGAATAATATAATTATTAATTTAGAATCAAATATGTATTAATTTTAATAATTGCGCTCACAATGATAAATTCTTAATTTTAAAATAAATTTCAACAATGCTATTTCTTGCCGTGTTGAATGCTACTGCTAGTGGATGTCTAAAGGAAAATATATCAATTTTAATTATTACGAAGGTGTTTAAAGTCACAACTCTTTCCCATTTAAGTACATTTTAGGATTATTTTTAGTATATCTTTTTTTTTTAAATAAAAATATTTAGTGTAATTATACTATAAATAAGAAGGAAGTGAAATTTAAATAAAAAGTTGTAAATTATTTTTATATTAATATCACAAATGGGAAATAAAATATAACCGTTACATAATTACGCTAAGTTTGTTTTTAATACAAATAAATTCTAAGAGAACATACAATTTAAAAGAAAGATGTTTTGAAAAGGATTATGGTCTTTAGTGAGAAAAATCCTGACTTCTTCTTTATTTGAATGTCTTTTTTAAATCCCAAAGAAATTTTAGAGCCGTAGTACCAAACTATGATTGGTGAAATACTTTCAAAATAATTGGGAATAAATAAATAACAAAAAATTTTAACACAATATATATTATATCTTTCTCACCTATAAAGATATGCTATGCTCAATCTTCATCGATAACTATTTGACATATGACGGATAAATTGTTTTTCACTGCTTTTCATTTTTAATTTCTCGTATATTTTCACTTTAAAATTGAAAGGAAAACTTTCAAAATTCTAAAATTAATGAAATGGAAAATCAATCGATCAAAATTCAAGACAAAAGGCTTGTCAAGTCAATAAACCATAAAACAAAAAAAATTTATTAAAAGTTACTTATTTTTATTACTAAAAGTTTAAACATTTCACTAATACATATATTTGTTATACAGATGGGAATAATTTCTCAAAAATATTGCATTACTCTTATCTAATGTTTAAAATAAATAAGAGAAAATTTCTAATATTATATTCTGTATTAATTCACAACAGCAGAGGTAGCCGAATGCTGATTGTCGCGAGTCTACGGTCGAGGTTGTTTCCATCGCGTCATGGATTCGAACCTTGATTCTATTAAAAATCCATCAAGTAGCGGGACTGATATACTTTAAATCTGTCGAGGCTCCTAGCCCCTCTGTTGGTGTAGCGTGGAAGTTTGCAGAGGAAGGTTCCAGGGCAAATTTTGTCACTTGATCATGGTTCAAAATTACATCTGTCGCCAATAGCCGTCGAATTGCTTTTAAGTATGATAATAATCAAGAATCATTCAGTCAGGTCAATTCAGGCAACTGTGCCTTAATACTTCCTATTAATTATGTTAACATATGCTTTTGGAGTAAATGACACAATTAATTGGGTAAAGCAAAAATTGATTTAATAGTATTCAAAACAATGAAGTATTTATAATTTATTTCATTTATACATTCATTTTATTCATTATTCCACTGCTGCAAATGTTTTTAATAGATCTATTTTACTTGAGCAGCAAAAACGTTGTAAAATCAGCATAATGGCATACATTAAATACTTAAATAGAACACTATTGTTTCATCGCCTTTTATCGTAATTATTCGAAAAAGTGTGACATACATATTTCAAATTATTGGACATTTTATAATGAAAGAAGAGTAAAAATATGAGACGCTCCTTCATCTCATTAATTCACAAACATCCGGGCTATTAATAAAAAAACACCCACTTGCCTTGAAAAGTTTGCTCTATTTACTTGAATATAATTACTCACATGTACAAATAGCATTTACATTGTATGGAAAATTATGAATCTGAATTGTTCGCACTGTTGGAAAAGAAAGCTGAATATACTAGAAGTCGCATTGTCAGTTTATAATAATATGGTCCATACACACACATTTTTTGAACACTTATTGGATTGTAAGATGAAGGAGACCTATCATTATTTCAAGTTAAAAGTTCTTATTCAAGCGAATCTCCATCTATTGTTTAAAATCAAACCCCATAATCGCGCGAGAAGCTAAGCGTGAATTCAGCGATAAATCTTTGGAACATACTCACACATGGGTCAAATATTCAGTCGTTATTTGAGATCTCTGAAATTGTGCTTAAGGTAGATATCGGTAACGGAAGGAAGTGTTTATGGAATGAACGACTTGAAAAATCAGCCTCAAAAATGAAGGAACCTACATTTATGCAACTAAATGTAGGCTAAAAGTGTTTGTACAATTTTCAAAAATACATTTACTCAAATAAGAGTGATACTTTTAATGCGTCATTGTAATATATTTCTCTACAACTGTATTGAATTTCATAATTCGATTTCATTTATAAATTAAGAACAGAGTAATTACTTTTAGAAAGAAATAAAGACAATATACCCTTCGAAATTCAGACAAAATGTTGCTTATTTGTTTTTACCATTTGCTTTAAAAATATTTAGCTCAAGAACTGAAATACAATTTAAATATTTGCATCTTTTGTCAGCCCTCGTAATTTTGACGAGATTAATTGTTGTCATTGTTACAAACTAGTAGATTTTCAAGCTTTCCGATTTTCATCAATTTCAAAACATTAAAATGCTAAAGAATATCTAATCTTGAAGTCAAGAAAAATACTAGAGAACATTACAAAATCCATTTGGTATTTTTCATTTAATAGTTTTTTTTTTATTTATTTCTTCAATATATTTGAAATTAATAGTTATAGATGAATGGATTTGTTACGCGCCAGGAAACGTAAAGAAAAAAAAATATCCATTTTAATGTAAAAAAAAAATAAGCAATTTTAATGAATATAATGGTCAAAACTTCCAGACACACAAAGAAATTTAAAATATTTCAATAAAATATTAATCAGTGATATGGATTTAAGATAGAAACCGTAACCTAAAAGGTACAACCTCAGCTTCTTGCGAATTCAAACAGATTCAATAAGCTATTTTATTTCATGTTACTCATGCATTCCATTTCTAGTAGAGTTATAGAAAATTTGGTTTCACAAACAACACACACATATCTAAATATTTATAAATTCACTTATATTTGTGAAATTCTTTCCATGAATTTTAGGCTTTAAAAATTATTTGCTATATAATCATTTAATTATTACAGAATGATTTGACAAATATCTCTTTCTTAGTACAGTATACTACGCATTTGTTTAAATTGCTTTTTTACATTGATATTTTGAATTTATATTTTTCATTTCAAATGTAGTAAATCTTTGGAAAAATTTTGGAACCCTTTTCTCAATAAATAGGGTTTTTCAATGACAGGGAAGAACGATACGATGAGATCTGTATTATAATTTTGTATATATATATATATATATATATATATATATATATATATATATATATATATATATGGCATTATATATTATAATTATAATTATTAAAAAATGTACAACAAATATACTGCGCTCGAATCTTCTTAAAAGTCAATCTCCTTTAGAAGTTTGGAATCATTTACTTCTTTGGAACCAAACACTAAGGCTAAGTTGTTAGAAACCATTGTTGCCAAATATCTTCTCTAGTAAACTCCGTTAATATTACTGTGAATTCGAAATATAGCTATGCTTTTTTAAAATAGAAAATGTTTTTCTATTAGCAATACTGATAGTTTCAGCTAAGTTATTTCATGGGAATTTAACATTTTGAATTGCATTTATTGTGGAAAAAAGCTACAGGCATCTTCCATCACTTCCAAAATTAAACTTTGATTTATTTTTTAAATTTTTCATGACCAATCTTTATATGCATCAGAGAAATTTCCCATCTAACTTTCAGATGCTTTTTCCTAGTAAAATCAAAAAAAAAAAAAAAAAAAATTATCACCGACTCTATAAAAAGTCTCACATCATGCTGACTCCTTGAAACAAAAATACGGTTGACATTAGCAAAAATTTTACATCTGTACCACCTGCACAGTTTTAGCAGTGATTCTATGCGCAGCAGAACAGACATATTTTTCTTAATATGCTACTAATCTAATGCTTCTTTTATATAGCTTAATATGTCTCTAAATTTTTACTCATTTTGATGAATATATTCCCTGTCTACCAAAATGATCACCTATTTCTCGTTGTAGTACTGTTTCTAACAATCGTATCAGCATTTTACGAAAACAAAATTTTAGCTGGATTTTCTTTTTAATTTTTGAAACGTGGTATTAATCTCAAACTCAAGAAAATGAAATTTCAATAAAATCTAAAGGTGAAGATCGTAGGTTTAATTTGAATTTTATTATTTCTGAATATGTTAAACTTGTAGTAATTAGTTAAACGAGTAATATAAGATTATAATAATAACATATATTAATAACATCTGTCCGTACATTTTTTTTAAATTTAAAATATATTTCTTCTAAAAATTGCGCCGAGTTGTAAATCTGAAATTCATGAAAATTATTCTAAAACGTAAACAAAGAAATTCCTTCTTTTCTCAAAAAGTAAACAAAATTACATAACTCAAAAGGTATCAGAATTACTTTATTACTATTTTTCGAGAAAAATTCAGTGGTCTTTATATATATATATATATAAATTAGATCTTTACTATAATACCTAACTCTTGTAAACTTGCTTTATTCAAGCTTGCTTGTTCAAGTAATTAGAAGAAAGTTAACTACAGTTTAGAAGGAATTTTTATAGTTCATATCACAACTTTTCTTCCCTAGACACAATCAAGTACTATAAAAGTCTTCATTTACTATTTGCTCATACAATGCTCTTAGATCAATTCAATTCTTGTAGTAGGTGTTGACTTCAAATCTATATATCATAGTTTATAATACAAAATCAATTCTTTTGATAATATAAGTCGACATAATTGATCTTCTGAGCTAGAGGAACACCGAATGTCTGAAACTACATTTAAATTTATTTAGTCGTAGAAAATCAGTCTATAAATGCAGAAAACAGTTTTTTGTTTCATTTTTTACTGTTTAAGTCTTCATAATAAGTACAAAACTAGATGTTCTATTCATCGGGCAGTATTATAGTTTAAAAGAAGTATACTACATTTTGTATTTTTCTACAAGAACTAGTCTCATAAAATGTATCATTAATAGTTAGAGAAATCTACCACACTCTAGTACACTATGTACTGAACAATTATGCCATGCGAATTTTTTAATACTCCATGCTCAATTAACATTGATGAGTTTTTGTCCAAGAATATTTTTTACTCTTCCAAGATCCTTCCACGTTTCCGTGGAATAAGGGAACGACTAATGAAATAATATCAAAAGTCAGAGTATTCACTGTACATTTATCTAAATGCCACCTTCTGCATCTCTATTTTCATATTTTAAAGCTCTTAACCATTTCAGATGCACCGTTTACACAATGCAAACGCATTGTCCCGCCTGTTCGTGTTCGCACTGTGAAAACATCCCTCTCTTCGAACCGGAGACTGCTAATTTTTTTAATTGTATTATTTTATCTGCATGATCAATATACCTCCCTTTCCTCTATACCTTGTTAAAGATATATATAATAATAACATGCGCCCCTCAAAGGGTTAAATAAAAATAATAATAAAATGCAACAATTTTTTTTTTTATTTTTATTTTTTGGTTTACATATGTGAATAGAAGGCAAAATTATTATACTTTCATGTTTCAGTTGAACATATTCATGTTTTAAAAAACTAATTCTTTATTTCGAAATATTTTTCAAATGCTCTTTCTCTGCTAAAATAGAGGTAGGGCGATTTTATTGTTCTTCCTAACACCTTATAAATCCATTATTTTAATTGGTATTATCTTTATCTGATTCTGTTTATCATGCATTAATCAACTTAGTGACTAATTATTACCAAAGAATCACATGGTAAAAACTAAACAAATAGCAAATAATATTTAAATAGATTTATAAATGAGAAAATTTAGTTTTTAATCTTATCTTTATACTCAAAATCAATGAAAAAATAATTCCATCGTTTAAAGAAATATACGATAAATTTTTTGAGAAAGTAAATCTACTAATACTAATATTTCACTCATTAATAATAAAAGTTATATATATATATATATATATATATATATATATATATATAACTTTT
The DNA here is from genome assembly GCA_019974015.1 of Nephila pilipes. Taxonomy (NCBI): domain Eukaryota; kingdom Metazoa; phylum Arthropoda; class Arachnida; order Araneae; family Nephilidae; genus Nephila; species Nephila pilipes. Next base: position 525,009 of record BMAW01023587.1, on the reverse strand, counting down.
ACAAACCGTTTCAGTAAAGTAAACAGATTACACGTCATCGTTACATTTAATTACAACAATATAATTAGATTTTAAATGTTTTTACCTTTTGTGTGCATAAACGAACAAGAATTCAGAAGAAAAATTTTTAACAGTTTTTGCAAAGTGATAATTCTGAATAGATTGAATATTTATTAGCCTCATATTTGAGCGACAAGAGGCCAATTGGTGACGGATCTCGTAATTTTGAACCTAGGTCAAGTGACGCGGATGACACCTGAGCTGGCACATCCATCTCCAAACTTCCACACCACGCCAATAGGGAGTCTTGAAGTCTCGACAGATTTAACGTGCATGAACCTCGCTACATGGCAGGTCTTTCGTGGCATCAGAACCCGAATTCGCGACTGAATGGAAACAATACCAGGCGCCAATTCACGACCATGACCACTATGCTATCCTGACCACAATAACTCTGAAAGGTGAATAAAGGGATTTAATTTAATATTTCTCCTGTTATTTTAAATAAACCCTTCTTATTCATCGAAATCGTACATAAAATGAAATTGCAATTACTACAGAAAGTTGCTCTATCATAACATTACAAATGCTTATAGTTTTAATAAAATTTGTTAACAATCTGTTACTCGTGTTAAAGATTGTATGTAAAGAAAGTGTTGCAAGACTTTCGAAGTTCCTCAAAATAAACGATTTAAATGATATACCTCTCATTTGTTTCGAATATATTATACTCAACGTGAAATATTCAACAAACTTTCAAAGATTATCTCTTCTATAAGAATTCATATATCTGTTATCTAATTATTTGCATCTCATTATGCAAAAAAAATGTGAATACTATAACTTATTTAATTTACGATTATATTATCATATTTATTTTTATCAAAATAATTTTGAAAACTAATTTATAATAGAGTAACGTGATGAAAAGCTTTTTTTCTTTTTATAGTAAAGTAAAAGGTACTTTCTTTTCATGAAGAGCTAGTATCATTTTTGCCTAATTATTTAGCGTTATGTAAATAAAGTTTGTATAATTGATAAACTTATTTCAATCATCTAAGAAAAAAAAGGCATTTACTTTTTAATTAATATGCAACCAAGATTACATCAAGATTAGTTATATTACAATAAAAACTTATTTATAATAGAGAAGCCTAATGTAAAGGTGCTTCCCCCCCCCCATTTAAACTTTATTTTTGTGAAGAACTAGTATCATTTTTTATCTAATTATTGAGTGTTAAAATTCGTATAATTAATAAATTCATCTCAATCATTTGAGAATAAATAAGTCTTTACTTTTTAGTTAATATTCATTTAAAAATAAATAAGTTTTTACTTTTTAGTTAATATCTATTCACGATTGTTACTCTGAAATTATTCTGCATATTCATGAGGTATTTCATTCATGTTAAAACAAGCTATAACAATTATTAAAACAGAGAAATCAAGGTTGTGAAACATTATAATTAACTTTTACAAAAGAAAAAGTTTCTTCTCGAAGTACTTTTTCCTTACACATTCTACCTTATAAATTAAAATATCCAAAGATCAACGGAGCGTTAACTATTTTCCTTAAATTTATCTATAAATAAAATACTGATGAATTCAAAAAGTAGAAAGTCTACAAAACATGATCTAATTTTCACAGACGAAGGAGAAACGTCATTTCTCTCGAAACCCACAAGTTACATCCTGTTTCAAAATAACATTATATAGGCAATCACCAAAGATGAAAAAGATGTCATCACCTAAAAACTTTTACTTGAAATTCGGTTCGTAATGGGAATATCCTTAAGAAGGTCAAGAGAAAATAGCGGGAGAATTCAGTCTGACGAAAGACTCGCCCTTTTACTAAACTAAATTTCGGATGTGAGTCATACATAGAAATAAAATAATAATAATAATAACACCTAATTTGACCTCAAAAGAGTCGACTTTCCCAAAGTTCAAGTCTAGTCAATAGAAATGTTTTCTAATTTTTTTAATTGCTTCCAAACAATGATGATATATCATTAATCACTTCGCTTTTTGTGATTGTGAACATGTAAGACGTGTCGCGTCCCAAAAAACTGTTACTATTTTCGGCAATACATCGTAACAGCTATGAATACATTCTTTAAAAAGTTCAAAACAGTTTGAGATTATAGAGATTACACAAGTTCAAAAATGAAACTTTCTCTGCCAAAAGTTTATTTCAAGTAAAATTTGTTTCTTTCGGCTGAATATAAATATTCCCCACTTACATTTAAATTTCTTTTGTCTTAAAATGGAATGTATTAAAATAAATATAACTTAAAAAATACAAATGAGTATTATGATCTATTAAATCAAGATCTGAAATAATATTAATTATGTTAAACATCAATAATTAAATTATCAGCTACTAATAATATTTAAAATCTAAGAGTGAATTTCGAATAAATTTAAATAATGTCAACTCTCCTCAGAAAACATTATAGCATCAGTTCTTCAAAAATCATAAGATGACGATTGAAGAGCATATATTTATAACAATTTGTACACAAAATAAATATTAAATTCCACGCTTTTTTTTTTTATTAAGAAAGCTTATTTAAAAATTGATTACCTTGACATATTTATAATTAAATAACCTGCTTATTACTAAAAATAGCCAAATAAATTTTATATTTCAAAACCAATATATTTTATCAATTAATTAAATTTGTAATTACGTGTATCCCGCTCATATCATTCATAACGTAATTATATATTTAACATTTTCTAATCTGTGAGTAAATATGAATGATTTCAAGAGAATCTCACCTTCTATTTCAAAACAATTATCTGTACTGAAATATCTCAGAAAAAGATATGATTTTAACTTGGTTAACATAAAAATTGATTTTAAGGATTATAAGGAATTATTGGTTGATTGAATGATTTTTTGGGATACAGAGCAACAAAGGCTATTATCTTTTTTAACATATGCTTTTCATTCAATAGATATCAAAGTATTTCAACTTCTTCAGGAATATTTTGAACATTTGTTTTCAAGCTACTGTTTTATCCAAAAGCTCTTTGAATGTAATATTAGTGAATAATTTTTTGCCTCTGATATAACAATCTATCACTAAAGGGTTAAGGCAACATAATTGTACAAACATGTGAACAAACCCCTTTCTAGACCTTATTTATTTTTAATGTACGAAGTGTAAAAAAATGATATCGTATATCACAAGAAACCAAAAATTCTCAAGTAATTCGTTCGAAACAACTATATTGTTTACTTTATTTTTATGCCACTTTTACTCGTGCGGAGCGTTTATTCGAAAATAATGCTTCACTGGGAATTAAAACCTTCAAATGTTTATATTAAAACATAGCATTTTACATGGAAGAAAGTGCCTTAAAACTATTTCCGGGAATGCAATTTCATCCCCTCATTCATTTTCTCAGTTTAAGAAAGAGATAAAGCTTTTCATTCGTCATTCCTTAACCAAAATTAACTGACACCAAGTTAAGCATTTTTATATAATAAAATAGCAATGTAAAAAAATTCAAATTAAAAAAAATCCTTTTTCGTTTCAAAAAATACTAAAAGCTTGGTAACTCATTAAGGGTTGACAGTATCTTGTTCGTGTGTATGTGTGTGTTATCCTACTTTCTAATTTTAAAAATGAAAATGTTACATGGGAGTTGAGTAACGATTTCTTTCCGTTTAATATATCGTAGAATCTTCGATTTCCCTCTTTCACTTTCATTTATCTCTTTCTGGTTTTATAAGAGAGAGATTTCTTCTGTTTCTCTCTCTCTCTCTCTCTCTCTCTCTCTGGTTTTACAAGAAACCAAATTACACTCATTGGACAAAACTCATCAACTTTAGAAGCAGCTTCAATATAAAGGCAAAACAAAAAGAATCAAAATGGTCTCAAGTTACATGTCATACTTCCATTATTAAGCCTTTATAAGTGTACTATTATTTTATCACTAAAATTACCAGCAAAATTAAAATTATGCACCATTATCTTCATATATTTTAAGGAAAGGAAAAAGTACTTACTTTAAAAAACGGTAGATCCAACAGAGATCCTTTATAAGTTGTAATATAATTTTGAAGGATAAACCAGCATTAATACTGATGTATTTGTCGCAAATAATTTGAGGTAAAGAAGAAATAATAATAATCTCACTCACCTCATTATTGCATTGAAAATGTTATAAATGAAATCGAGATCAGCCTTTGATAAGAGAACAAATTTTTATCTAATATTATTAAGGAAATAACATGCTGTTTTTAAAAGTCCTCAAATAATTTTGAAATTCATCAAATTAAGTAATATAGAGTTACACATGTTGAAGATTCGTTTTAGTTATATATATATATATATATATATATATATATAAAATATCTGAAGCGCAATAGTATTACTTACCGAATTCCCCATGTTAATAAAATCAGCGCATGCTATTTTTTCTTCTTTACTATGTTAATTTAAAATTGTTAGAAATAAATATTAAATGTTCATCACAGTCTGTGAATTACAATCATAAACATAATACGTAATAGAAAACCCATTTTATTATTTTTTGCAAAAAATAAATTATTGCTTTTCCAGTTTTCTTCGAAATCAGCTGTAAAACTGCTTCTGATGTTCAACTGAAAATAAAAGTTGTCAAGCAGGTCTCACAGTTTCTAAAAATACCACTTAGAAATTTTTCTAACAGTTGGGTGAAGGGAAAAAGATTTCAAAAAATGTTCAAGATATTTATTTATACTCTATTGAATAAAAATGAAAACACTATAAATAAAATAGTTTTCCATTCTTCAAACTGCAATTATTCACAAGTTATGAAAACAATCATGACAAGATCAGTTAGAAAATCAGTTAAAGAAGTTCTTTACACAATACCGGTTAGCAATTGCTAAGTTAGCAAGTTTGCAAATTTAAAATCACAAATTACAACTCAAAATCTCGTTTTATATATATAATTGAGCTTTTCTCTAAAATCCCTTAATAGCTTAAGAAATTTGTTTTGTTTATTATAATTTTTATCACTTTAATAATTAATGAAAGTGAATAATAATATTACATATATGAATATTCAAAAAGGTATCCAGTGAATTCAAACTCACCTCATAGTCCGTTAATCATCCGAAGATCATTTACGCAAGCACAAGTAAAACACGAAACTATCCCACAGAAATGAATATGTCCATATCGTTTCGGAAAAACGTTCACTTCTTTTTGCCGGAGAGATTGAAATAACGATCACCCAGGGAAAAACCCGCTCACGACTTAAAGAAGTTTAAACGGGAACACATCCGTATGCAAGAAAGACAAGAGCTAAAAACACTGGCGTAGGTTTTGACACGCTTTATAATCTAGGTCGTCTTCGTACTTTTCCCTCCTACAGTAACCTAATTTCGACCCTCACTAAAACATACATTTTACCTGAATGGGACGAATCACTTTTTAGATGGAAGTGGCCCCCCCCCCCTTATGTCTTTGCGATGGCTTTCAACATTTGTCTCTAAAATATCAAACCACTCAATGCCCTTTCAGTCTTTCTCAGTTTCTTAATAGGATACTCCACTTTTCAATTTTTTTTTTTTTTTTTTTTTTTGCTTCAGTAAATCGAGAAAGCGAATTTCTCTTTTTTCTTGCAATTGTTCAGAGGGTAATGATCCTGCATTACCGGATATTTAACGGTCATGAATCTGCAGTGGTTAGCATTGTTTGGGGTTTCCTCCCATTTTTCTGATATTTCCTTACCATATTACAGCTATTCAAATGTGACGAGTAAAAGTTCTTTGTGCCTTCTTTCTGAAATTGCGTAAAATAACTACGAATATTTAATTTTTATCCACACAAGGAACGAAACAAATAAATAGTAAAAAAAAAGGGGATTATTTTATAAAATACAGCTATTTTGTAAACTTGAAAGTTAATTTCGAAAAAAGAATTTCGTGTAATAAGATTTTCTCTAGTTTCCATTCCCACTCACAAAACCTTTAACTGAAATGTAAAACAACGATTTTTTTTTACTTCACGAAAGAGTATTACTATAAACATCAGTTGTTGTTTTTTTTTTCCATCATATGAATTATTGACATTTTATTCTGAGTGATAATGTCCCTACTAATATCCAAGAACTCATTAGAACTAAAAGAGAAATATAAATATATAGATAATGCATAGTTAAGCAAGTATATCAAATTATTACGTTCCTCCTATTCCGTGGATTATAGCTGAAAGAATACGGAAACGAAAATACTTTCTGCTTTTAATCTTTAATAACTTTTGATAACTATTATTTTGTTTTTTCCAATTTCAAGAATGTCTGCAAAAATAATTTAGATTTCCAAGTTTATTTATTTATTTATTTATTGTCATAATTTCAAGAAAAATTACTTTTATTCTTAACATATATGTATGCAACAGAGCAATCTTTATAAACGTCTTATGAAATATCACAATTTAAATATAAGCATTATTAAAGATACCATTCGAGGATGAATTTCAATGTGTTTTGTTTTCCATTTTATTTGTAATCTTGTAAAAATGTTGATATAATACTTTAAACAATGTAAAAAGATACACCAAAGCTAAGATTAGGGGGGGGGAGGAATCCTCTTAGTGCCTTTACACACCATTAATACTTCAATTTTTTTATGGAAATAATTTAATTCACGATGGTTAATAGTAATTTTCAACATTAAGTATAGCATAACTAACCTTTGACAAAAATTTCAACTTGAATAAATATTTTTTTTGATATCAAATTAATACTCGTAATGTTCGCACTTGATACCATTTTTACTCTATTTCCACTTTCAGTTATATAAACATCTGATATTCAAAAAATCAATTCAATAATTAACTATTATGTAATGAAGGAAATTTGAATAACGCTTTCGTGATTTTAATTTTTGAATCAGTATTAGTCGAAAAATGAATTTTCTTTCGCTTCAGTGATATAGTACATCCTTATATATTGGAACACGAACGGGTAACTTGAAATTGTACAATTTAAAGAGTTTTTTCTTTTTGCTTCTGCTATTACTTTTTTGCTTGCATACACCATAAAAAAAGATTATGGCTAATCGACAATCTTTTTTTCGTTAAGAAAAGACAATTTTCAGAATTATATATCTCTCGATTGTCTTCCAAAAACGACGTACCTAGGTTCAGCCGTGAATGATTTGTAACGATAGCATATAGGTCAATGCAAAATTTTCGTTTACAGGTCGTTTCAAATACAAATCCTTTCATGCTTTACCAGGAATTTAACACCATCAATAAATTTTTCTCGTACCAAATCATGCTGAATTTTCGAATTAGAAAGATATTTCTTTAGAAGCTATGCTGCATATACTATACGACTTCCAGATATTGTTTTAATTTTTTGATAATCACGACTGCACCCATTCGGAATCAAATTTTGGAATGACCATGTGCAGAAGTCACACTTGAATGAAACTACTTCCTGACCTTAATTCTAACAATGAAACAAGTATTTAAAGAGATAACTGTTCCGCTTGCGGTGAGAACCTTATATACTGGCCTCTACTTTACCATTACAAATCATTCACTGTGGAACCTTAATGTCTCAATTTTATAAAAACAATCGGTTGGTGAATTCGAGGTCTAACAATAACCATCAACTGTGGTAGATATTGAACAAGAACAAATATAATTGAAAAACATAATTTTTTTATCACTTCACCCTCTCCTCTTACTGTTCAGCGATAAATATAACATATCTGTGAATTCAAAGTACTTTTTTTTCACATTTATTCATGTTCTTAATATTAGACGCTATAACAAAAAAATTTAAGCATCTTAAAATGAATAATTTCCTAACATGTTATCCTATTTAGTGGTACAACATTAAAATTTTTAACCTTTGTTAAGAATTTATTCTTAAAAATTTAAGCTCACATATTTAAATAGTCAGAATTTAGCAATAGTTATCAAAATATTCAGATTTCTTTCATTTGTTATTATAAATAATTTGATTTTTCTAATTAATACATATTTATAGAAGCTTATGACGGAAAAAAAAGAGATTGTTATAAAAATTATTAATTTTCATCGAATTTAAATTAAGATCAGTTATAGTATCAGAACAAAGATAAAAAAAAAGTTAACAAATTTCTTGACTTTAACGATTTCTGAAAAACATTAAGAAAATTTCTATTTCATTTTTTCGATAGATTATATCTGCGGCCAATTCACATCGTCAGATCATCGGGATATTTAAACTGGAATATTAGTATCTGAAAATCTCGGTTATTTTTCATTTTCTTTCGAAAACCAAATTATGCGAAATACCTCTTATTTAATCTTAATTACCTCTTATTTAAAAATTATTCCTTGTTACATGCAAATCAACTAGTACTTTTTTTCTTTATAACCTATGTCTCACCAGAGTTTAATTATGTTTCGTTTTTTCAGTTTCCTTTTTCAAAAATTACTTTCATAAATATTTAAAATATTTTACAAAATAGAAAGTAATTTTTTTTAATTCTTCATATATGTTATACGCAAAGTATAAAAAATTCTAAATTCTAATGTAAATAATATTTAAGATGTGGGATCACACTTAGATTTTTAATTAAAAACTTTATAAATTTAAAATTAAATTTGATTGTTCATAATCTTGTTGCTCTAGTGTTCCTTGCGATTTAAAACCAAATATAGAAGCTAAACTAATAAAAAATATGAACGATTTTTTCCAAGACATCAAAAAAATGTGAAATTTAAAATGATTAAAATACTATCTAGAAAAGTACTTTTATTTATAGTAAAAAGAGCGATGAACAATTATTTATACAGTGCAATATCAGAATAACCATACAGAAAACATTTAGGAAATATTCAGGATTTTGTTTTTACTTAATTTATATTTCTTAGGCTTATTTCTTACCTTTTTGCATGATAACTTTCTTCTTGAACTCAAAATTATAAAGATAAAAAATATATTTGATAGAATGACGGAAAAGGGCGGGAGAAATTCTGCGACACACTCAAGCAAAAATAAATAAGGTTACCAACGTCAAAAAACTTTCGATTGAGAAATCCATTGGTTATAAATTATGGTCTTTATGAAACGGATTTTTTTTTTTATTCCAGTTGAAAATATTTACTTCTCCACGTCACGTAAAAACAACCAAGTTTTCAAGATATGCATGCTTGAAATGATTTCGATATATTTCTTTTGCATTAAAAATAAATTTTAATAATTTTTTGTACCAGAAATCAGAGAATAATATTATTAACAAGGGGAATAATATGACCTTACAGAGTTTACGTAAAATATTCCAGAGAACAATAAGATTGAATTACTTTACATATTTTTTGTTTAGTTGATAAGGTAATGTTATTGAATTTCTGCACTGCTTTAGTAATTTTTTATAAAAATTACGAATTCAATGGCTTTAGCTTAAAATGTCTAGGCTTTTAAAGATTATTTTCCATCGTTCCAAACTTATTATTATTTTAAGCTTTACTAAGAAAATATTTAAAAAAACGTCGTATGTTAGCTATTGTCAGAAATATGCAATATAAACGCTAATGCGTGCAATATAAAGAAATATACAAGATTGGATTGCAACAATATGATCAGGAAAAAATGTGGTAATGAAATCAATATTGATTTCAAAAGTGACCTATTTCAAAGCTCATTTTTTTCAAGATAAGGTATATAGACCCAGCAAAAATGACTTAATAGCAAGAAATGAATGAAAATAGCAAGAAATGCTATGAATGGGAATTCTAGTGTTGTGAGCAAAAAGTTTCAAGGAAAATCTCTACTTTCTAAGCGGCATACTGATTCCCGTTTTCAATTTGCCCGAAAACATTTAACGGCTGGCGCCAACGGTAATGAAGGGGTGTTATCGGATGATAAAAATTTAATTTAGATAGGCCAGACGAATTTAAGTTTTACCGATATGATCTGCGTAAAGAATCTCACCCTTTCTCAAAACGCCATTTCGGAGGAGGGTCTGTCATAGTTTGAGTCACATTTGCAGCCGATTGGGCCAATGAAACTTTTTGTCGACAACAGAATTAATTCAGTGTTATACCACGATATGATGGCAGATGATTTATAACCGGTTGGCCCTCTGGTAAACTCCGGCAGTTGGACATTTGAACAAGATAATGCATCTATGCATGTTTTATGCTCCACAGATTTCTGTATGAAAGGGAACGAGGTAAAAACTTTTCAATGGCCTTTTTGGAATCCCAACCTGAATCCAATGGAAAACCTTTTGGCATTCTATCTTGAGATGTTGGATACAAAACATTAATAAGTCTGATCTAAAAACCTCTATTAAAAATTGCTATAACAACACTGATCTTTCCAAGCTCTGTCGGGTTCTATGAATCTACGATTCATGCAAGTAATAAAAAAGATGATTCCCACATTACTTACTAAAGAATAAATCGTATCGACTTTATGCTTTTTTCCAACTTCGACTGTGTATGATAATTTCTTACAAAAGTTTACAATTATGTAACTTAAGTTAAATATAGGTTTTCTTCTGTGATATCATTACATAAGGAAGTGTCCTAACATTTTATAAAAATATACATGTCATAAAAATATATCTCTTGTCATATGTCATTTACTTTTTAGACGTTATACTTTTTTTCAGGACTGTATTAAAGTGGACCAGTAGGTTAATAAGCGTGAGAATCCGTTACAACTCATTTTTAAGAATTTGTATATCATTAAGAAAGAAATAATAATAATTTATATAAAGTGAATTTATGTTGAGTCTCAGTGCTATCCTTTTCATCATGCTTCTCTTAGTATCCAACTAAAGTGACGTCGGGCCAATTTCGATTTTCTCTTCACTAACCGTGAGGATTTTTTGGTAATTTGAAGAATTGAAAGGAAAGGGAGATAGAGGATTACGATGAGCTAATATATGTTGTAGATTGGAGTGAATCATCGTAATTAATCGTTAATATTGAAAACAGTTGGAAGTGATTCCTCATCAGAATAATAGGAATCGAATCTGCTTTAACTGAGAAGGGCTTGAATCGGAATGAGTGATTTGGTAAAAGGACTTTATTATTTGAACATAAACTGGGATTAACGGAGTTAAGAGGAATTCAAAAGAGAGTGATCTTTCAGAGATTCTTTAATAGATTGTCCTTCTTTTATGTATCTTCATTTGGAGTTTTGAACTTATTGACTATTTAATTAGACTTTAAGGTGTCTGAAGAGTTAAATAATGAAGGAAAGCCGTCACACGTTCTTTTCTTTTTGTCTTGAATGTCGTTAACCAATATTTTTCCTATAACTGAAGTAAAAACTACAACTTTTAATTATAATATAACAGCGGAGAAAAAACTAGAAGAAATTTTCTATCATTCCCTTCGAATCACGTAGTTTCTCATTTTTTCCGCTTGATTAGCAGAAGTAAAACAATCATTCAGTTTTAGTTTTTCAAATTAACATCTGTTGTATGTTACCTATGACAGAATTCTGATTTCAACCGGTAAATATCTCTCTGTCATTTTCATAAAAATATTTCTTCTGAGAATCTCATTCTTAAACAATTTAAACACAGAAAACTTTGAAAAAAAATTGAACCAGATAAAAGTATATTGGATAGGATTCTCTATCTTTCTTTCTCACTCTCACTCACTTTATTTTATGTAAGTTTGCTTCAATAATAATAATAATAACGCTTTATACCGTTATTAACCTAGGATAAAGTAATAACTAAGTCCCAAATTATATAGTTGAGCTCATTTAATGAATTCCCATGAAGAATATACTTATCCTATCTTCAGTAACATTTGATATCGCGGTTGAAAAATTAACATTTCTAAAAATGTAATTCTTAAAAGCTATAAATATGAATTTTCCAACTTCACAAATAGTTGTCAATTATTACTTTAACTAGATTTTCATATCAATTTCAATTATAAATATACTGAAAATCATCGGTGTTCTAAGTGCTTATTTTCATATTTCTGTGTTAACTGAAAACAAAAGATTCCCTTATATAAAGACACTACTGTATGTCAATTAACATTTGTTGCGTCAGTATAATACAATTGAAAACTTGTAACAGTTCTAAAGAGGCACTTTTTAGAAATTGAGCTCTTTAACCAAAATTATACCACCGAAACTTATTATAATACTTATTTATACGTAATGATTATTGTCAATATACCAGAAAAATAGTACACGTTTTTTTTAATATTGTTCCTTTCCTTATTTACTTTACGTCCGGAAAACTCTTATCGCATTTTAAAAACTAAAATGCTCAACAAACTGAGGTACTGGTTAAATTTCAAATTACATCAAGTTGATGTAAAACACTAAAATTTGATTTAAAAATTCTACTTAACATTCAGAATAGATTCCCTTAAAACTGTATACTCTGGAACATACCGGGATACATAATTATTCGTTATGTTATGTATTGATTTCGTATTTGCAATGATTTGGATAATAGAGAGATACTCACAAAAGCAATACATATAATTCCCTATATGTAAAATTAAGAGAATTTGTAAATTATGTCGAATTTCTGAAAAACTAACGGACAGATTTTAATGAAATCTGGTGTGAATATTCCTTTATATATAT